>JAKFHU010001990.1:30267500-30762500 GCA_023783475.1 Daubentonia madagascariensis | reverse complement strand
TCATTTATTCATTTCTCAAGCCCTCATCAACAGCAGCAACCTCAGAGAGGCAATATAGAGAAGGTAAGAGTGTGGCCACCTAGGTTCAAATCCCAGCTCTACCACTTACTAGCCGTGTGACCTGTGTGTCTTTGGACAAATCACTTAACCTTTCTGGGCTTCATCTTCCCCATTTGTAGAATGGGGATCATAATGGTATCTGCCTCATAGTGTTGTCTTGAGAATTAAATGAGTTAATACATATATACAAAGTGCTTAGAGAGGCAGCTGATGTTAACATCTATGTAGTTATTCCCATTGACCAGGTCCTGGGCTGGGCACAGGGAATGCAGAGATGAAGACACCCAGTGACTGCACTTGGGGAGCTTCCAGTTCTGAGGGTAAGTAATTGTGGGGCCAGAGCACTGTCAGTTCAGAGGAATGGGTTGGAGCCTGCCCTCAACCCCTGATGGCCCCTGCACCCTACTCCCTCAGCAGTGATCATGGGCCTGAAGCCAGTTGGCCTGGGTTCAAAGCCTGGCTCAGCTCTGCGTCCTTGGGCACATTATTGACTCCTCTAAGTCCCAGTCCCCTCCTCTATAAAATGGGGACAATTAGGGTAGTAATTAGGGTATATGAGTCCATGGTATCTGGAAAAATTCTCCACAGAAACACCAGCATTTATTATGACAGGTCTCCAGCTTGAGATTGCTGCAGGGCATTAACTGCACTGGCGGGTGAGCTGTTTGCTGCCTGGTGTGTTAGGCTAGGTGAAGTGCAGGAAGGACCTACCAAAGGGCCATGGGAGGGCTCATTGGGCATCAGGGTCAGACACCTAGCTGATGGGTGCAGGAATGTCTGAGGTACAGGGAATGGATATCTGTCTCCAGCTGTCCCTCCCACCTTGTGGGATGCCCCCAATCAGAGGGAAGGAGGCTAGACATGCTCCTCAGCTCTGGAAGACCACTAGTCCTACCTGGAGGCAGCTGCCTCAGCCCCTGTGCCTTAAGGTGAGGACAGGATAGGACCCCAGAGGGAATGAGGACAGAGGTTCACAGAGTGAGAACTGACCAAGGCCTTGGGAGGACGGGGCTTACTGCAGAGCTTGGACTCAATCAGGAGATTTAGGTTTCCATCCTAAAGGGGTCTCTTATTCTGTGTGCCTTGGGCAAGTCGACAGCGTGGCCCTGCCATTCTTGGAGTATTTGAAGGCTGGAAGGGACAGTGTCCAAGGATGTGCTTTGCCAGCCTCACGTGTATGGGGCCAGGAAGCAGCTTCACTCGCTCCAAAGGGGAACTTTGCCTCAAGACCTTCAGAGTTTCTCTTCTCTCTCTCTCCCCACCCCCGCCACCCCCATGCATGACTCAAAAGCAAACCCTGTCAGTCGTACCTTCAAAATATATGCAGATTCCATTTGCTTCTCACCATGGTTGCCGTAATCTAAGATTCCATCATCCTTTGCTTGGATTGGTACAGCAGTCTCCTGGCCATCTTCCTGTGTGTCCCCCTTCCAGGCCATTTCACCCACAATAGCAGGAGTAATTTTAAAAAATATATGCTACACCACATGTCATTCCTTCATAGCTTCCTATGTCTCACAGAATGAATCCTGAAATCCTTACCAGGGTCTCTACATGATCTACCCCATCCCTGCTCCCTCCACCTACCCTCCTTCGACCTTGTCTCCCTCCTACCCTCTTGCTAGCTAACTCTGTTCCCACACACAGGCTACCTCGCTGTTCCCCAAATATGCCAACTGTCCTCACAGCTCGGGCCACTGGGCTTTCTGTTCCCAATGCCCACTCGCCACCTTGTGCACGTTCCTTGACCCAGCACTTCGTCCGGGTCTCTGTCCACATGTCACCTGATCCACCAGCCCTCCCTATGGTTTCTGTCCTCTTCCCCTGCTATACATGTATTTGTAGTACTTATTATTACCCAAATATTTTATAGTAGTTGTGCAGTAGCAGTAGTAATGTGAGTCTCTCTCCGTGACATGGAAGCTCTGTGGGGAGAACCATGTCTGCTTTTTCTCTCCTGCATCTCTAGCCCATAGGACAGTGCTTGGCATAGAGCAGATACTTGGTGAACACTTGCTGGTTATGTTGAGTTTGGACACCAGGGTTCAGTGAGGTGAGCTCCCAGTGGTGTCAGAGCAGGTTAAGGGAGGAAGGACTTGAGCTAGGCCTATTTGTGCTGGATCTTGCACACAGAAATGAGGCTTTGTTCATACAAAATCTGGGGAGTGGCAACAGGCCACTTTCCAGATGTCTCATGGCTAGGCCCAAGGGGCTCCCGGCCTGGAGATGTATCCACTCAGATACGGTCCCCACCTGTTATGAGGGAAGGAGAAGCATGATCAGGGCTATTGGCTCTTTCTCGGGCTGTGGGATCAGAGGCGGGTGCCAGCTGGACCCCTGGAGAAGCTGGATCTGTTCAGGAGGCTGATGGCAGAGGGAAGCAGACAGGCTGTCACCCCAATGAAACACACAGACCTTGGTTTGGGCATTGGTCCTGGCTTTGCCACTAACTCACTCTGTGACCTAGGCAAGGCTTTGTCCTCCTCCTGGGCCTCAGTTTGCCATCTCTGAAATGGGCAGATAGACACAATAAGCTCCAAGGGTGGCTTTGACTGTGATCTGCCTTACAGATGAGGAAACTGAGGTCCAGAGAGGCTCAACAACTTGTCTGAGGTCACACAACATCAGGAATAAAACTGGCCCCAGGCCCTTGACTCCCACCTTTTCACCCCCTTGCACCTCTGTGTTCAAGTCCTGACTTAGAGAGCTATTTTCCTGTTCTCCTACCAAGACTTTTTTCTCCAATTAGGCATCGAGCCCCTCAGGGCAGGACCTACATCTGGTTTCTACTTCTCCCAGTTCTTCAAGATTAGGCAACCAGCAGGTGCTGGATGAAGGCTTGGCTGGTAAGAAAGGGAATCTGGTTGTCCAAGGTCCCAAAGGGAGATGGCAGCAAAGCCAGGATCCCCACCAGGTCTTACTGGTTCCCCTGAAGCTTCCAGATGCCAGGATTGGAGTCTTTCATTCATTCATTTACTCATCCAGAAAGTATTTGCCAAGCCCCTACTATATGCTAGTTGCCACTGCAGTGCTGGGAATAGAGCAGCGATCAACCAGACAGGGCCCCTGCCCTCAGGAGCTTCCATTCTGGTAGGAAGCAGCAAATGAGCCAGGGACAAATCTGGAGACAAGGCAATTGCGATCGTCGTGACAAGACCTATGAAGGAAACAAAATCAAGAGGCAGTGACTGGAGGAAGCTGATTTAGATCGGGTTGGGGTTGGTCAGGGAAGGCCTCTCCCTGAGGAGCCGAGACAGGCCGTACAAGGAGGAAAGGGCAAGTACAAAGGCCCTCGGGCAGGAGGTTCCTCAGTGTGTTCGAGGAACAGAAAGAAGGCTGGAGTGGCGGAAGGTGGCAGACTAGGGGAGCTGGAGAGGTAGGCAGGGGCTAGATCATGGCCCTGGGGAGGAGAATGCATTTTACTGGAAGTGAGATGGGAAGTCATTGGGAGATTTGGGCAGAGGATTAAAGGAAAATGGCTGACATTTCTAAAGGATCACTCGACTCTGCAACTTCTTGCCGTTGCTGGTAGAGGAGTCCCGGGGGGCTGTGGTCCCTTGGTCAGGGGAAAGGAAGCCTCTGCTCCCAGGCAGAGGTTGTGGGTGGCTGGCAGAGTCCAGGGCATCTATCCAGAGAACTGAGGTTCTGGTCCAAAGGAGCCCGGCCTGTGTGCCACCCCAGCCCCCCAGGATCCTACTCAACCCCTCCCAACATCCCAGGGGTGTTACAGAAAACTGCGCCTGCAAGATGTCTAGGCCCCCACTCCTTGATTATATTAATGCCAAAATGTATTAAAGAAGCGTGGTAAAAATGCCATTCTAATTGTTTCGTACACACGCCACTGGGAGGGAACTGATTGGACACAGCTCACAGGCAGTATGTTAATACGCTATTTTCATATGATGATAGCTTTGCATAATCTTCCCTTCTCCCAGCTTTGCAGGGACCTGTTGTTAACCAAGCCCCAGGAGAGAGGGGGAAAGGCAATTTGACTTCAAGTCCACTCCCCACCACATTAATTAGTCATGTGGCTGGGGAAAGGTGTGCTCACTCAGTACAAAGTAGACTTTATAATTTATACACCAGCTGTTTCCGTCCATTCTCCTCCCCGCCTGCCTCTAATGAAATCGTGTTACCAGAGAACTGACTGGCGTGAATTGAGCTTTTAATCCCATTGACCCTGGCCTGGCTGGTAGGGCCCAGGGGAGGGGGGTGGGGCCTTTCGGCAAGGGGCTATGATAAGAAGACCCTCCGCCCCCCACCCCAGCCTGCCCACACAATGGAGCAGCTTGGCAAAGGCAGGGGGTGCTGGGAGCCGGGGGCCTGCCTGGCTGAGCAGCCCTCTTGAGGATCCCTGGAGGCTGGGATGGCTCACATTTATTGCTTCATCTTCTGAGATCCAGCGAAGCACAACATTCTCATCTAGGTTGTTCCTTTACTTAGAGAACAGGGCAGGCCAGACTGCACAACCAATGAGCTAATGCTTGCTTTTCTGGCCATGGGGGTTGCTGGGAAAACAGAGACATGATTCCATGGAGGGAAATGCTGCCCTAGTCCCCAGGAACAAACCTAAACTCTCCTAAACAACACCAGAGCCCTGGGCCCCTTCCTGAGAGGAAGGACAGGGCAGAGATGGGGACAGGCCCCAGTTCTGGTTCCAGTCTGTGTCCCTAGAAAGGCAGTGCTGAGAATAAAGGTCAGAAAGGTGCTTCTCTCCCCCCGCCCCATCCAAAAGAAAAGCAAGCCAGACCAGGCATCCAGAGCCACTCAGCCACTTAAGCAAATGCCTGCAAAACAGGGCGCATTTGGTGAGCAGGAATAAACACAGCAATTAGCACCATGGCAGCCTCTTAAACAAACACATGGGACCAAGTCATGGGTGGGGGAGGTTCATGCATCTGTCGGAGGGGCCAGAGGCTAGAGATGAGATTCGATTTGAGGGGATCTGAAAATAAGTGTGGTGAGGCTAAGCTGTTGGGGGTGGGCCAGATCTGAGGGTGGTGACAGAGATGGGGCAGGTGCCTGAGGTAGGGCTGGACAGGGGATGGAGTAGTGAATGGTGGGAGGGTGGTAGTGGGGCATGGGATGTTGATGGGACAGGGGGAGATGGGCATGGGGTAGCTTCCTGGCTGCCTTCTTTAATTTACTGGAAACCCCAATATCCTCACATAGACATGAAGTCCTCTGTCTGGAAGTCACAGTCAGATGAGATGTGGTGTCTCTGGCCCTCATGTCCCTAGGTGAGAGCCTGAGTGGTCATCCTCTATCCAGGTCCAGATACACTCCAGGTCTCCTGCCCTTTCCTGGGCCTTTGCTCTCACCTCTTCCCCCTCTGCAATAGAAGCCTTCTCTTCTTCCTCCTGCTAAATCCTAGATCCTTTAAAACTTGGATCCTATGTCACCTCCCCCTGCTGGGGGAGCCCCTTTCTTCACTCCCCAAGCCGGTCTGTTCTGAGCTCATCACAGCCTACTCCTTGATGGCATGGATCATCTCTGCATCCCTTGCACCAAGTATGGGGCAGGACAAGGTGACCTTGAGCAGGTCTCCTCCCTTGGCTAGACCTCAGTTTACTTACCTGTAAAATGGGTTTCATGATCTATTAGAGCCACTCTGGCTATCATAGAGCCCCAACTGGATTCCCTCAGACCTAAAACCACACATTCTATTCTCATGCAAGGAAGGAATCATTTCAAAGCCACTTGAACTGTGTTGTGGCCACCCAAGCTAAATTATTAGCTCTGAAATAGCCAAAGTACTTTTTTTGCTTAATGGCATTAAAAAAAAAAAAAAAAAGCCTGTGACCAGTCCTCTTTTTAATGAAAGTGTGGGGAACATCAGGGGAACCTATCCAGGGAGAGAAAATGAAGTTGTCATTTTTCAACATAATTAAACTTGGTTTTCAAAAATCTCCTGATCTGAAATGTGAATTACGCTAATTACTTCTGGTGGCTGCCACATTGATTTCAGTGTTAAAGTTAATGGGCTTAATGGACGTTGTTTTTCCCTTAGACAGGACTTGGGGGCCTCTTGCTGAAGGTCCTGTTTGTCCACCATGAGGGGCCTCCTCTGGACCTTCTAAATCTTCTGTCATCAGCTTCTGCTTCCCGAGGACCCCACCAGGTTGGTTGCAAGTCAGGCCCTGGCTCTGGGATTGAGGCCTCAGGAAGACAATTGCTTTTCTTCCTTTAAGTGAATGTGGGCTGGGCACCTGCCTCACAGATTTAGGTCCCATGAGGGGACACAGAGAAGGAAAAGACAGGTGGGCCCTGTTTCCAGAGGGCTCATGGCCTAGAAGAAGCCTGACAGGAACCTGTGGAAGGCCTCGGGGCAGGCAGGGCTGAGGTTTGGAGCCTGAGGCTTTCTCTGTCCTGAGAGCTCCCTGTGTGTGTGTGTTGGGTGGGGGAGGTCTGTGGGAGCGAAGAGGAGGGAGATGCAGAGACGAGGTCAGGGAGACCCACTCCCAGGACAAGGGCTGCAGGAGCTGGCTAGGAAGGTGGAGGGCAGGGGTGAGCGAGGCAGGGAGGTGGGCCCCCTGGGACAGGAAGGGGGTTAGGCACTGCCAGGCTACAGAGTTCTCTGTGGGCAGCGGTGGTGATGGCAGGGGCCTTGGATGCCAGGACAAGAAGTGTGGATATGGTCTTGTGTCTTGGCCAGAATGAGAGGAAGCCCTGGTGAGACTGCACGACCTGGCAGCTGGAGGACCCTCTCTCTCTTCAGGGAAGAATGGCTTTCGCGTGCCCTGGGGCAGGCCAGGTGGCTGACCTGGCCACCTCTCCTCTAATGCCTGGAGTTTCTCCACTAAAATGTCATCATAACTGGGAATTTGGGGTCCTTTTCTGTCTCCATAGAGGAAGACTTTGTGGTCTCTTGACCAAAGGGTCACAAAGTGTGGGGCACTAAGTTACGGTCCTGAGCACACACCTGACTGTCACAAATGGGCCCTGGTTGGTCCCAGACAGAGGCCCCTAGGGCAGGGGACAGGCTCCCTCCATGATGCAGCCACCGAGGACACTGTGAGCAGGCAGGGCCAGTCACCCGTGGGGAGGTACTGGCCAAAGAGCCCTTTACTGAGGCAGGAATGCAGACAAATTCCTGCCCTGATGGGGCTTGTGGCCCCAGGAGGCAGCCCCGAGTCCAGTCGCTAGCAAGAGACATGGCCCTGGCGGGTGGGGGTGGGGGTGGGGGGGTGGAGCACGCTGCAATGGAGGGGGCGCCAGCAGGAGGAGGCAGGGTCTCTAGGGGTGGAGCACGGGGTCTTGAAAGGGGCAGTGAGAGATGCAGCCGGCCAGGGCCAGAGTGAGAAGGGCCTTGACTCCCAGGCGGAGTGTGGACTTGATCCCACGGGGGCCTCTGAGCAGGGGAAGGACTGACCGGCCTGCGAAGAACGGGGAGCAAGAGGCTTGAGAGGGGAGAGCGAGGAGGAGGCGGCCACGAGGAGGGCCCGGTCTCATGGTCTCATTTCTCCACCTTCTCCCTCAACTTCCCCCATCTGACCATCCCCAAATTCACCCCACGCATTTCTCTCAAGTCCTCCCAGTTCTCCCCACCCCCGCCTCTCCACCCCGACCCTCAGTCCAGGCCACCTTCCTCTCTCTCCTGGATGACAGCAAAAGCCCCCCCCTCCCTGCCGACAGGCCACCCTGCCTCCCTCCCTCACCACGCCAGCCTGGCCGGGCTTTGTGACCGGAGGTCTGATCTGTCTCTCCCTTTTTAAAAACAGTAGTGGCTAACACTCAGGTAGCACGTGCTACAAGCCACTATTTAGGTGAACAGTGAATTCACCTAAAATGTTCTCTTTGTGACCACCTCCAGCAGCATTCTGCTCTGAAGCATTCCCTTGGGATGACACATTATAAGTATTTTAAGTGAATTCAATATTTTGAACCTTGTAACAACCCTAAGAAGTTTACACTATTATCAATCCCCAGGTTACATTTAAAAAACTGAGATCCAGAGGAGTTAGTAATTGCTTGAGGTTACACGGCTAGTAGGTGGCCAAGCTAGGACTCGAACCCAGACTGTCTCCACTTCCACCCTTGACCACTTTCCATCTGTTCTCAGCGATGTAGTCTGAAAGATCCTGATCACGTTCCGGTCCTTATGATCACCTGCAAGGACCTGTGCAGCCTGGTGCCCATCTCTTCCCTGCCCTGCTCTCCTACTGTGTCCCCTCCTCACTCTACAGTGGCTTCGTGGCTGTCCCTCAAATGGGCCAGGTCTCAGGGCCTTTGCGCTGCCTCTTCCTGCTGCCCGGGATGCCCTTCTCCTGTACGTCTGCTTGCCTTGCTCCTCCACCTCTTTCAAGTCTTGGCTCAAATATCACCTTCCTAGGAAGGTCTCTGGCCACCCTTTTCAAAATTGCAACTCCTGCCCGACACTCCCTGTTTCCCTTCCCTGCTTTGTTTTTCTACATAGCACTTACCGTTTCTGACATATTATACAATTTGTTCATGATAGTAATTGTCATCTTTCCCTTCCCACTAGAATGGAAACTTCAGGAGGACAAGGATTGTTGTCTGTTTTGTACATTTGAGCATCCCCACTGCCTAGAACAGTGCCTGATATAATAAATACTTTTCGAATGAATGGAAGGATCATCACAGGTCTCTACCTTTGCCCAGGTTGTCCCACCTTCTTAGAATGCCTTTCCCCATGGGTGCCTGTAAGACTCCAACTCACTCTCTCTGTGACCATCTCCACAGCATTCTGCCATGAAGCATTGTTCCAGGTCACAGCCCAGGAATCTGATCCTATGTAGCCAGCCACACACACACTGTCTGCCCCATGTGCTGTGACCTCTGCATTTGACTCATCACCAGTTGAGATGGGGATACTTTGCTAAAGGGCAGGGGGGTGCTTGACTCAATGCTTTCTTGCCTCTCTGGGGATGGGGAAGAGACAAACCTCATATAGCAGAGGTTATATAGGAGATAGGATTCATCAGCTCCCCTTCCCTGTACCTATGGCTCCAGGCACACCTTTGTCGTTCTCTGGCACTTTGCTCCCTTGATTTCTGATTCCATTCCTAGGACCGTCAACTCTTCACTTCAAGTCCTAATCTTCAAACTGTTCTGTCCCTCTCTCCAACCTGACCCTGTTATCCCCTATCAATCTAGCTCCAATTTATCTCTGGGCCCAGAGTCTAGGTTAACCATGTTCAGTTGGGAGGTTGTACACCGCACAATTTAAAGAGGGGGTATTCATATTGCAATCTGTGTAAATAGCACTCCCTGGTGCTTGTGCAAAGCAAAATCAGCACAAGACTCAGACCTGCTGGACCCCCATTCACAGTGCCTCCATGGGCAATATTTCCACTGAGGTAGCAGCAGGGCTTTGACACCAGCCTGTTCCACTGGTGTCAGACTTTATCTAGTCTGCTGCCCACAACCTGAATTGTCTGAAGAGAGAGGAAAGAAAAGATCCCCTGGTTCTGAGTCTTTCTGCCCCCTTCTGTGAAAGAGGCTAAGCCTGCAGGACAGCACAGAGAATCCCAGCTGCAAGCACCAGCCCCTATGCACCAGGAGTAGAATGAGAAGCTAACCAGTTTCTGGGCCCTATAAATTTGATGGAGAGACAAGAAGACCCAGGCAGCAGGTACTTTGGGGATCACTCCTGGGCCAGCAAAGACTTGATGTGATATGATCACTCCTCATCATGTGGGGTAGCAAAAAAGCGCCCCCGGTCATCCCTCACCACCCGCACTCCCCACATTCATCATCAATTGCACTGGCTCAGCTCCATCTACTGTGTTGCCCACATCAATCAAGATAACCCATCAATTCCCCCATCTTCCTCTTTGGACACAACACAGACTCAGGCCATAATAACGATTATAATCACTTCCAGTTGTGAATGTTAACAATGTACCAGACTCTTACTAATTCATGTATAAGATGAAGTCTATCATTATACCCATTTTACAAATGAATAAACTGAGGCTCATTGAGATTATATGAATTAGCCCAACTCATAGTAAGCAGTAGAGTTAGGAACTCCCAGTTTGTCTGGCACCACATCCCACAGGCTTAGCCATTCTGATCTCCTGCCTCCAAAGCCTCTGCATGCTGCACACCTGGTTGAATATGTATCCAAACTGCCCAGCATTCAAATGCAAGATGTGGATGTTGGACTGTGCCCAGTCAAAGTTACAGCCTGGGCAAAGCATGGCCTGTAGGGGGGTGGATTGGGTGGGGGCTATTCCTATGCATGTTTGAGGGGCTAAGGAACAGAACATGGAAGCCTGGGCCTCTCTTCTCCCAATAGAAGCAAATGCCTGAGTGAATTTCTCATTGAGTGACTTCTCGTTGAAGTCAGGCCAAATCTGCTCCCACACAGGTGTTAGGTTGTTCCCCCTGTTGGCTGGAAATTCAACTATGGTTGATTTAAAATCCTGACACCTGTGTCCATCATCTCAGCCTCTGCCGTGATTACTGTCCCTATAAAGTTCCTAATCCCTGTACTTATGCAGTGTCCTTACCCTCTGACGGGTTGGCCCTATGTGAGCAGGGAGATTTGGTTATTATGTAGAAGAGTTATAATAAGAAATATGACTGCAAAAGCCAAGTCAGTTGAAATTGGACTATAATTAAATGCTTAGAAAATTCTATGCTTGGCTCATTTTAAAATCAAGTGCTTCTTTGTAGCAATTTCCTTTCTTTAATTACAATTTCCTGTCTAGTTTGACATTTACAATGCAATCTTGGGGGACATGTTTGTGATTTATTATTCCTGCTCCTATCAGGATATCACTGTGCAGAAATGAGTTTATAAAATAAGAGCTCAAATTATTATGGCCTTTGACCAATAAAGCAGGCTCATAATTTCAGGCCTGAGAGAAGATTACCATTTTTGACAACCCAAGGCAGAAATACTGGAGAGGGGGAGGGCATAGTTTGGGGAATTCGCTCCATGTTCAAAAACACTGCATTGTCTCCTCAAGGAAGGCCAGCTTTGGAGGCAGAAGAACATATTAATAACCTCTCAAATTTATACAAGTCTTTGCAGCTTTGAAGAACTTTCACTGTCATTGATTCACGTCATCCCTGGAGGTAAACAGGCAGGCATCTCTGTCCCCACAGAGACGGGGAAACTGAAGCCCAGAGAAGTTAAGTGACTTGCTCAAGGTCACACAGCATGAAAACAGTCATCTCAGAAACAACACTCAGGTCCAACCCAGTGAGCCCTTTTCCCATGATATACTAGTTGCCCCCAAAAGCTTGAGAAGTGACTTGAGACACAGAAGATGCCCTCACTGCATCTCTGGGTAGGGAGCCCTTCTGCTTCCAGTGACAGGAGCTTTGACCAACTCCCAGGGCAGCATGTGGCCCATGACCTACATGTGAGCAGCCAACAGAGGCCACTGGGGCTGTTGGCCCCAGCTCAAGAAAGAGATGCCATCCTTTCCTTTTCACTTTTTCCTTACATCTCAAGACGTTATCTAGAAATTTGGGAGTATCATTCACTGTTGGCCACATCATGCTCTTTTACCCCTGGCCTGCAAAGGGAGACTCCAAGCCCAGTGCATGAGGGTTTACCTTTGTGTGCACATGTGGACGTACAATTGCTCAGCTGCGTTTGTGCCTGATGTCTACATATGTTCGGGGGGAGCTGTGTGGGCACCTGTGCACATACGCGGGGTATGCGTGCAGTGAATATAGGCAGGTATGTGGGTGCTTGTGCAAAAGTGTGTATTATAACCCCCACCCATTCAGCATAATCTTAAAGAGGAGAAGGCCAAAGTGCACCCAAATCACCAAAGACTCAGTTTCAGTCCCTGGGAAGACCTTGAAGGGAATGAGAGGGGAAGGGGGAAGTTGGGTCTCCTGGGGTTGTCTGTGGACGCTTCATCCTTCTCTTCCCCAGCACTGGCTGTGGTGAAGGCTCCAGTCATTCTGGTCCCCAGCTGGGGGGGGATGGTGACTTCTGTTCAGGTGGAGCTCACCCGCCGGCCCCTCTCTGAGGCTGGAGGGTCTCTGGGGAGTGAGTATCCCCTATCCCACTCCCAGATGCCTGGTCTGGAAGGAGGTGATGCCATCTTGACAGGGGTGCACAGGAGTTAGGGCAGGTCTGGGGACTGGTGGGAAGTCTAGCTGTGGACACAGAGAATTGGAGGCACCTGTGAGATTCCAAGGGGAGGTGTCCAAGAAGTGGTTGTATGTGCAGATCTGCAGCCTGGGAGAAGGTCTGAGCTGGGCTCATGGTTTCTGGCCCTCTCCCCTGACCCCTTAACACTTGCCTTGTGGTTTTCAGCTTTAATGTTCCTCCCCAGCCTTGACTGTGACAGTGCAGCCAGGATAGATCAGGGTGCCTGGTGCAGACCCCTGAGGTAGGCTGAAGCCAGACCCCCCATGGTGACAGTGGGTGCAATAGTGCATGGCCAAGGTGGCACCAGCAGCCAGTTGAAGGGGGGTTTGTGGAGCTGCTGGCCTAGGTTTGTTCATAAACAAGGCTTATATACAGGCAGAGGTTTCTAGGGCACTCTTTCCTGCCCCTCTGCAGATCCCCTTCAGGAGTGGAAGTTGGGCTTCTTTGTCTCACTTGAAAGGAGTCATTATGGGAGGTAAATCCCCATCTCTGGCTTTTGGCCTCAGATTAAGTCTGTCCAGAGACTTGTTTGTTGCCTGTGAAAATCTCTTTATTACTTCAAAACAATTTTAAAGCAGAATGCATTAAGATTTTTTGAAGAAAGAGAAAGAATCATATCCCTACACCAGGATGCTGGTTGTGAAATTCAAATGGATGGGCCAAGGCAATCCTGTTACAGTGCCTTCCCCGCAGCAAACTCTGGGAGACAGGGGAGGGGGCTCAGGCCCACCCCTCAGAGTCTTGAGCAAACACCTGACTACTAAGCAAAGCACTGTTCCCCTGTAGGCTACCAGCAGGCCTGGCTTTGCCAGGTCAGCTCTGCACTTGCTCCCCTTCCCTGCACATATGTACGCACATTCACGAATTCGTACACATGCACATGCACACACTGGTCCCTTCCTGTCTACAGTTACTTCCATCATCATATTGTTCAGGAAGGAAGCCTGGATGGCTATTTGATCCCTGTTCTTCACAGGAGAAAATCAAAGTTCAGGCAGGGAAAGCAACCCTTCCAAGGTCGAACAGGACCAGATCTGAGGTCTTTGTCTTCCAAGGTCAGAACTTGTCCCCGAGAACTTCCCAGACGCATACCTGGTCTAAGGCTCCTCCCAGGTTACTGACTCCATGAGGGAGACCAACCTGGGCCCAGATGATCCTGGGACCTTAATGCCTCCCTATCTGGGACTGTGAGGCCTCCTACCCTACCCTGCCCAAAGAGACAAAGAAGTAGGGCCCAAATGAAAGGTGCTGCCCTAACCCCACCCCATCCCTCTCCTGCACTGGACCAAGCAAGGAGAAAGGCGGGAGGGGATGGTTTCAAGAATCTATAGAGGTCATCCATCCATGCATCCATCCTTCCATCTTTCCATCCATCCAGCAAGTTCAGCTATATGGGGTGACAGCAGAGAGCAAGGAAACCACAGTTCTGCCCTCAAGTTGCTCATGGATCTGAGAAGACAGGAAAATAGTCATTGCATCCCAGTGTGTTAAGTGTTGAGACAGGAAAATCACAGGGAGCACAGTTAGGGATGAAGGCCTCCTGAGCCTTGGCAGGTGAGAAGGAGCCAGCCATGTGAGGAGAGGCGAAGGGTGTTTCAAGGGAGGAAGGAGGGTGAACAGTATACGATCAGGTTCTTTCAATACGTTTGGTTGGGGGGCTGAGGTAGGAAGGCTGGGGCCCAAGGACTGCCTCTGCTGAGTGCCCTCAGAGTCTATAGGAAACCTTTGCCTGCCTCCACCAGAGCCCACAGCCCTTAATTCCACTACACATCCATTGCAATCCCACCACCGTGCAGTCATCAGTGGGGACCCTTTTCTAAGTGCTGCTTAAAATCTAACAGTCCAAAGGAACACTCCAAAGATGTGAACCACACTTTACATTAAATGCTTTAGAGATGTCATTTCCCTTAGAGGTCATGAAGCAGGTACAAATTGCTCTATTGTACTTGGGGCCCAAGCCATGGCATGTTTTCTTATTTTTCTGACACAAATTGAATATGGTGCCGGCCAAGCTCACTGAGATTGGCAAGAGGTACAATACCAGTCATTTTCAGGGGTCTCCCTTTCTCCTCCTTTTTATTTCATAAGAACCTCAGTGGTTACACATCCCAGAAAGCTAGAGAGGCCTTCATCCCCAGATATGGCTGCATTTGCTCCCAATATAGGCACATTTAAAGGCATGTGGCTCTACTGGGACCCACTCCCAAGGTGTTGGAGTCTGGTGCTTGCCCACTGGAGCTAGAAGCATTGTCTCCAAGGTTGTCCCAGGGCCTAAAGGCAGATCCTATGGACTGGACCATTTGGGGGACCTCCCATCTGAGGCTCATAAGTTGGCCTAGAAGCCTGGGGACCCTCTTTGGCCATCCAAGGTTTTGGGTTGTGGACAAACCCAGCACTGTGCGTCCTTCTCACTGGCCCACTGGGAAGGGTTCAGTAGCCCACTGTCACTTTGCTCTCCTGCCAAAGGCCCTGTCAGCCTCTTGATTCCCCGCAGGCTGACCCAGCTCTGTGACAATTCAGAAATTGTGCATTCAGTGGGAAGATTAGGCCTGATTAAGAAATTTGTGCTAACGAACTGTGCTTAATTGGATTTGGGAAAGGACATAAAATGGGCTGCTTGACATTCCAGGGTCCCCAGCAAAGTCCTGGGGCCTCCTTGGCTCCTCCCTGCAAGGTGAGCCACAGCCCCACCCCTCTCACCCCCAAAGCCTCAGCCTAGTAACAGAGAAGTTATCTGCCTAATCAGACTAATTAGCACTGGGGACACAAAGTCATAATCTACAAAGAATGCAAATGCCAGTTTTACAAAATGAAAACGCCATATGTGCAGTAATTAGCAAAGCACAGGCACATTTTATAAATCATATTTATTAGTTTGTAAACAAATCAAGCTCTAAATGAAATGAAAGATGCCATTAACTGGGACTGCGGCAGTGGCAGTGCTGAGCAGGCCTTGAAAGAGGGGCCTGGGGGCGCAGCATAGAAGCTGACCCAGAAGCCCCATCTGGGAGCCCACCAATCTCCCCCAACCTCCCCCCTGCCCAAGAGCCCCAGTGCACGCAGCCAAGGTCTGTGCCTTGGCTAGCCAAAACCCATGGCCCACTTGTCCTCCCACCAGACCCCTGTCCACCTGCTCAGCATCCCACGACTCTGGGCTGGTCATTCAAACTAGGGCTTAAACAAGTGCTTGTTCCTACCATGAAGACAAGATGGCGTCTGGGCCCTCAGCTCAGTTCCAGGATCCTCATCCCTTAATTTTGGAACCACCAGCCCCTTTGTCCACTTACATATCTCTGGGGCTTGAGGAAAAGTAAAGAAAATGTCTCAATGGAGACACCTTTTTCCGATGACCAAGGCTGTTGCCCTGCTTCTCAGCCTCTGTTGTCCTTGGAGAAAAGATCAGGGGCAGAGGGCTTTCCCAGGCTGGTTCTCTCACGTGCTGCACTACTGTATTCTCCCGGCAATCCAGCCGAGCTCCTCCTTGCACTCAGCCCTCCTCTGGGCACTCAGAGTGTCCACACGGAAATACGAGTGAGAGTCTCAGCTTTCTAGGTGCTCCAGATCATGAGAATAGTTCCTGGTGTGGACTGTGGCAGCCATGATTGTGTTCTGCTCAGCACATAACCCCATCTCCTTCCTTTAGTGAACTGTTTCTCCTTTCCTTTGGAAACAACTCTTTCTGCCCCATGTGGCCATGACGAGGCTATCAGTCCAGGTGCCCTGGGAGCCACCTCCACCCCAAGGTGGGCACGTGGCCCAGCCCAGGGTGAACCAGTCATTGCTCTGCACGCCCTCGACCCAGTGACACAAGCTGGGCGCATCACATTCCTTATCCACTTTCTCCGAATAAAGATGGGGAACTGTCAACTTCAGCATGGTATATTTAGTTCACACTTTGATCACCTGATCTGGTCTATACAAGAAACACTGACAGTAAATTACATAAAGATAAAATGAAAGTTCATAGCCATGTTCAAAAATAAGATTGATATCTCCATGAGCCAGAAATGGAATAGAAATTTAAAAAGATAAATGGAACCAAAGCCATAATTTTGCTGGGTTCTGGGTCTCGTATCAGGCAATGCAGCTGACAGTCCCACCCTGGTGGGCTAAAAGAGACTAAGGTGCTCTTAAAAGATGGGAGGAATAAAGATGCAGTTTGTGGTCAGGAACAAAAGCTCGCTGCCTGCTGACTCTGTGACTACGGGTGTGACATCCCCATTGCATCCAAGGGGAAGGAACTGCAAACTATTATTACGAGACCTGGCTCTGGATAGGAATGGGTGAAAACAGAGGAGAGAGAAGAAGAAAAGGAGGAGGAGAATGCAAAGGGGAGGAAGGGAAGGAGAGGGAGAAAATAAATCCCCCCCTGAAATGAGCCTACACATCAATATTCCAAGATATATGAAGGGATTTATTGCAAAGAAAAAAATCAGTAATCCACACAGAAATTCATTCTAGATAAAATTAATTTGACAGAAGAGTCTGACAGAGACTTTAAGCATGTTAGGTAGTTCAAAGAGATAAAGTTTAAAAAGTCTTATTAAAAGAAAACAAAAAAAAATTACAAAATAAAAATAGGCATAAATAACAGATATGAGAAAGAACCAATTGAAAATCTGGAAAAGGAATGATATAATCATTGGAATTAAATGTTCAATAAATGGAATAAAGTCCAGACTGGGCACATTTGAAGGGAGAAAGAGAGAAAGAGTTGGAAGCTACTATTGTAGAGATTCCCCCAAATTTATCATGAAGAGACAGAGTTTAAATATGCATGTGTGTGCGTGTGTGCGTGTGTGTGTATACACACATATATGCAACTGAAAAACCTGGAAGTTAGATTGAGGAGCTCCAACATGCATCTAACAAAAGTTACAAAAGAAGAGAATGAAGGAAATAGTAGAGTAGCAGTTTGTAAGGAGATAATTGTCAAGAATTATCCAAAATTGAAGAAAGATGTGAGTTTTCAGATTTAAAAATCTTTCCAGTGTACTGGGTTAGAAAAATGAAAATAGATCCACATCTAGAAACATTGTAGCGCAACTTCAGAACATCAAGAGTTGATTTTAAAATATTATTTAAAAAGCTACCAGAAGGAAGAGACAGATCACCAAAAAAATAAAATTAGACCAATAGCAGGGTTATCTTCACCAACAGTAGATACAGGAGAAAATGAAATAATATCTTCAAGGTTCTGAGGAAAAACAACAATGAATCTAGAATTTTATACCCTGCTAATTTATTATCCAGAAGTATAAGCAAAACAAAAGCCCTTATAGACATACAAAGACTAAGCTAATATACCTTAATCACCCCTCGTGAAATGAGGATGTCCCCTCAGTAAGAAGAAAAGCAGACACCAAGAAAGCAAGTAGGATGCAAGAAAACACGAATGACCACAGGAAATGATAAAAACATGTTGGTAAATTCAACTAAATACTAACTATAAAAATAATAATGATACCTATATTTTATATGTTTAAAATAATCTAACTTTTTAAAAGAAACTATTGATAAATTATTTAGTTTAAACTAAACCTCTTAACAAAAACAAAGATAATGAAGTGGATGGGAATTTCCAATGTAGCATCGCATGAAAACAAGAAAAGGAAATCCTCAGGACCAGAAACAGAGTACATTTCTCACTAGGATGGTAAGCAAAAAGTGGTGCTGCAGTGTCCCATGCTGCTGCTAGTGGTGTTAGGGGGAGTTCAAACACAAATATTAATATCAGCCATAGGAGCTGATGGCTGGGGTCTTAACACCCAAGCAGGGACTGGAGATTTAGCCTCTTGCCCATGAAAAGCACAGAGCTGGAACTAAGTCCCTTGTATATGTCTGGGAGCACTCAATGCTGCCATCTATATAAAAATGGAACTAGGAAAACCAAACTCACAAACTCAGGGAGCAACAAGAAAACATATTATATGCCTGGGACAGTAAATGGAGAAAAATAAAAGTCCATGAGAAGTTAAAACTCTGGGAATGGGCAAGAAGCAGGTATGAAATTCAAATGTATAGTACCTATGTGGCATAGGGTCCACAAGCTGAGAGAATAAAAATTGGTTTAGGGGCCCCAGAAACAACAATTATGAAACTGCTCAGTAGGAATATTTTGCCAATTATGGCACATGAGACTTCAATATAAACTCAACACCTGCTAAAGATGAGCTCAATAAAAAGTTAAAAACCACACAAGGAAATGAAGCGCCATGAGGGAGAATCAGTAGAAATAAGATGGTTCAAATAATCCTGATATTAATTTCATAAGAAAAGAGAAAAAAAGAATGATAGAGAACATACTAGAAGAGAAAAAGCCTAGGAACTTTCCATAACTGAAGAAAGAGATGAGTCTTCAAATTGATGAAATCCCTTAAATCCTGAAAAGGATAAATAAAACAAATCCACACCTAGATACATTACAAGGAAGCTTCAAAACATCAAGTAAAAGAGGAAAGCAGGTAGAGACAGCAGAATATCTAAAAAAACAAAACAAAACAAACAAAAACAGTTGGGCTGGCAGCAGACTTCTCAGCAGCAAAATTGATTCCAGAAGACAATGGAATAACATCTTTAGAGCACTAAAGGCAAAAAACTGGCAATTCATAATTCATTCAGAGTAAAGGCAAAATAAACATATTAGGAAAATTCAGAGTTTACTACTTATGGTTCTCTCTGAACTAACAGCTAACAGGTATACCTTACTAAGAAGGAAATTGAAACCAAAAGGAAGGAATGATGAGCAAATGAATTAGAAAACATGTTTTGTTAATGTAAATAAGCATTGACTACGAAAAATAAAGACTAATTTTTGGAAGGAGTTAAAAACAGAGTAGAACCAAAATATTTGATTACAATAGCAAGAAGATGGGAAGGGGGATTGGAGTTAAAACATTTAAGGAATGTTGTGTGATAGGAGGCAAATAAAGATATTGATTCAACTCAGACTTTTAAAAAAATTATAACATCCAAACCAGTAGAAAGAAGAAAAAGGTAATACAAGAACTCAATAAATTCAACTGAATGAAGGAAAGGAAAAGAAACAAAGGAAAAGAAATAAAGAAAAATACATGGTAAAAAATTTAAAAGATGGTATTAAAAAAAGTCCAAGTTTATCAGTAATCATAATAAATTTACATGGATTAAACCCATTTGTTCTGAGATATTATCATGTAATATTTTTAAAAGCCAGTTATAAGCTATTTATAACAGACATAATAACTAAAACATAATTATGCAGAAAGCTTGAAAGTAGGATAGGGAAAAGATCATGAATACTAACCAAAAGAAATGAGATATAGCAACATCAATGGTAAGCAAAAGAGATTTTATGGTAAAAAAAAAAAAACTTGAGATTTACAGAAGGTGACTGTTTACTGACAGGAGGAAAAATTCAATAGGAATCTATAGCGATGCTAAACCTGATTGTTCACAATAATACAACCTTTAAAATGACAAAATTAAGAGGGAAAATTGACAGAGTATATTAAAATACATGGCAAAAATTGACAGAATTGTGGGAGAAATTGACAAGCCTATAATCATAATGAGAAATTTTGACACTCCTTTTTCAGAAACTGATGAAACAGACAAAAATTAGGAAGAACATATAGAGTTGAATATCTATGACTGAACCAGACAGTTAACATTTATTTGATGTACATATATAAAACCTGTATCCAATAATTAAAGAGTATATTTTATTTTCAAGTACACGTGGAATTTTTAAAAAGTGGCTATTAATAGTCCACAAAGGAAGTCTTAACAGATACTAAAAATTTGATATGGTAATAACACATTCTATGATGCTAGCTCAATAAAATTATAAAACAATAAAAAACTAGGTCCAAAAAAACTCATTCATTTTCTTCATTGTAGTGAACTATACTATATGTATAAAAGAGTATATCTATATATGACACACAGAATTTAAAGAAATGTAATAAAGTGAACATCTGTATATCTATCACCCAGATGAAAACACAGTGTATTTCCAGCACTCAGAAACTTTCTGTGTGTCCCCCTCCAGTTGTATTCTCTTCCTTCTACCAAGAAGTAACCACCAGCCTGACTTTCAGGGTACTCACTTTCTTACTTTTTCCCTATTTTACTACTTACGTACGCATTCCTAAACAATATTGATTAGTTTTGCTCTTTATATTAATGGAATTATATTGTCTATACTCTGCCTGGTGTCTGACCACGTGCAATGTGCAGGGAATATGGAGATGAATTAGACATGGGTCCTGTCAACAAAATGATCACATTTGGTTGTAAGAATGGGTAATTATGACATCGTATGAAGTAAGCTATTGTAACACAGAGAAGGGGTATCATCACAATCAGGTTGTGAAAAAGAGACAATTCTTAGAGGAGTTGATATTTGAAATGAGTCTTAAAGTGAATTGTCTTATTTTCCAACAAGATGAGTAAGATGATAATTGCCATCAGTGTGAACTCCAAGTGTAAATCAATCCAGCCATTGTCTTAGTCAACATTCAAACTAGCTTAGACAAAAGAAAAAAATTTTTTAAATTTGCATAATGGTAAAGTCTATGTGATGTGAGTTCAGGCATGGCTGGATCCAGGAGCTTAATCAATTGTCAGGTTCTATCTCTCTACATCTCTCAAATAGGCTTTCTTTACATAGTGAATCAGATGGTCCTCAAAAGCCCCAGACTCATTTCCTGTCAGCTTAGCATAATCAGTAGGTGGTGGTCTCTTTCATAAGCTGCAGCCAAAATTCCCAGAGAAGATTCTAATAGACCCTGTTTGGGCCATGTTCACATTCCTCCATTAATCACTGTGCCTAGAAGAATGGGGTGTTCTTATGGTCCTAGATCATAGACTTAGATCACAGACCTAGATCACTTGCCCATTTTCATTCAAACCACATAGAACTGGTTCCTCGCATGAGAGAAGGATTCTGTTCCGGGAAGTCAGAAGAAATCCTAAGAAGGCCAAAACAACTGAGTCCACCTGAAGTATGAGAGACCACTTTGTGTTTGAGAAACTATAAGCTGTTTGGTGTGACTAGAGGGGTCTGGTGAAGGGGGACATGACCAGGCTAGGGGGTGGGGGACAGAGATGCAGAACACGTGAACAACTAAGTTGTATTTCATCCTGAACATACCAGGAGCTGTACAGTGGCTGAGGGGATTGAAGCAGAGGGTGAGGGGTTCAAATACTCATTTTAGAAGGATCCTCTGAGGCCTGCAGGAGGGGGGTCTGGGGTGCCGAGACTGTTATGATAATCCTGGTGAGTGGACTGAACCGAGGTAGAGGACAAGGAAGCCTATGGGGCAGGGGCAGGGAATGATCAGGAAGGAAACTAAGAAAGAAGTAGAAACCATAGCACAGGGTAACAAAGGGTGGGGAGATGAAGACAAGGGAGGATTCAAGCGACATTCACGTTCTCATCTGGGTGTCGGGGGTGGGGAGCCCGGGTTGATGGGCCAATCATTGTACGACGGCTATGGCTTTGGTCCTCTCCGCAGTTTATAGCCTAGTGCTAGATACACACTAGGTTCTTTGCAAACCCTTGTGGGTGGACTAACTGAAGTTGAATTGAGATGTACATATTAAGTGTGGCTTAGCTTCAAGCTGCAGGCCTCCTTGGGGCCCCATTGCCCAGGCCCTGGCAGCCCCATTGAAGAGGGCTGGGACTGAGCCTGTGTGTGTGTGCGAGTGTGTGTGCGTCCGTGCCTTTTTATTTGTCTCTATGGGATGACCTTCCACACCCTGCCCTGCCCCCGACCTCCCCATCCCTGCTAGCCAGGCTCCCAAGCCCAGACATCCTACTTGCAGGGACCAGGATAGGCTGATTCTTCCTGATACCCACCCTGGCGTGGGGGAGTGTCCCAAGACGTTCTCCTCCTCTAGCTCCTCCCTTCCCACCCCTGCCAAGCCTTCCAGAGGAAATCCTAGAGAGGCTAGAGTGACAGAACCCATGTCCTGAGCTCCTCCACAGACCATGCTTCAAAGGTGCTGCACCCTGCTGTGTGTCAGGGGCTCTGCAATGCCTTATCTCCATCCTCCCTCACAACACTCTACGAGGCAGATGGTAGCATCATCCCCAATTTACAGATGAGGAAACCAAAGCCCAGAGAGGCAAATCGAGTTGCCTGGGGCCCTTAGTTGGGATCAGAGTGCACGTCTAATCAGAATCTTGGAGGCCTCAGCCTTGCCAGGACTGTGGCCAGGAGGCAGGCAGCCTGAAGTGGTAGGGCCACAGGCTCTTTAAAGAAGAAGCTGAGCTCAGATTTTCCTGGGCGCCAGAAGGGGTAGCCAGAAGCTCAGCTTCAGGGGGAGCTCGGCAGCCTCCCCCCGTTGGGCCTGTGCTTCTGGGGGCCCACGCAGCCGATGGCGACAGGCCGGAGAAGGCTGGTGGAGATGAGGGGGAGGGTTGGAGGAGTGGGCGACTGGGGGTGGGCTAATGCTGCTGCCTTATGAAGGACATTTTTCAATTGAGCCAGTAACTGAAGGCCCTAAGAGTGTGTTCTGTCTCAGCAAGTCTACAATCGGAGGATATGAACTGGCTGTGAGAAAGCCATCAGGGGCTGGCTATTCCCAAACTCTTGGAAGGTACAGAGCTAGATTTAATAAAAGGGGAAAATGGAACATTTTCATTAGTACCAAATTTTCCATTTAATTTGGACTTTCACAAAATAAGTGGCCTAATTACTGCCATGATTTGAGCTCCTCAATAGGTTTTTCCTCTAAGAAGTTGCAGACTCCACACAAGCTCCTTCCTCCAGAGCTCGCCCTTGTGCCACAGCCCCTCCCACCCCTTCCCTAGAAGCAGGAAGGTGTCTGAGGCCCGAGCAGGGAGGCAGAGCAAGCCACAGGAGGGAGCATGGGGCTGCTGGTTCCCCTGGGCCCACATGGCCCTCCCTGGCCCTCCTCTGCCCCCAGCTGAACAGCCAGTGGGGAGGATCCATTCTGGGGCCTGTGTACCCTCAGCACAAGGTGTCTGAACCCTGGCCCGAGTCTTGCCTGAGTTTCAGCGTGGGGCCTGGGGGTTTGCTGAACTGAGGTGGGTGACGGTGACTGGGGTTCAGCTTGTGCCCTCAGTGGTGCTCAGCCCAGGGCTCTGTCCTTGGCCTATAGAGATGACTGCAGCCCTGCAGTCTTGGCACACAGACCACTAACACCGACCTCCAATACCAGCCCAAGCCCCGGCTCACAGCTCCCATCCAGACCCTCAAGGGCACTTGCTGTCCCCATCTGGATCAAGCCTGGGTGCCTCATGCTGGAGCCACTTCCTTCGTCTCTACCGACACCTCCCCCGTATCCTCCTCCACCTCCCCCCTTCCCCACCTCAGGCCTTTGGCTTTTTCTTCTTCCCTCTGCGCTTGAAGAGGATCAGGGATTAAAGAAACAGAGCAAGAAATTGCCAAGAACTAGCCTAGCGGACGATCAGATAGAGTGATGGAAGGAAGGGGCCCTTCCCCCAAGAGGAGCCTGGACTATCCAGCTGATGGGGGCCCGAGAGAGACAGGGTATTCCAGCGGTCAGGTGCCATGTCCCGGGTGTGCACAGTGCCAGAGAACTTCCCCCCAGCCCTGACCTAGACCCCACGTCCTCTTTCCTCCAAGAGAACCAGTCCCAGTAAAGGTCTCACCGCTGGGCCCTTGTTCTAGCAGTACAGCTCTTCAACCCCACCCCTCCCCCACCACAGAAAGCAAGCCCCTCTCTGCCTCCTCTCCTACTCAAACCCCACTGCCCAGCACCTCCAAGGGCTCCTGGCCCTGCCTCAACCTCAGCACCCCAATTCTGGTCTCCCCTTTCCAAGGGAGAAAGAGGCAACTCCAAGCCTCTTATGGAAGAGCAGCTGGAGGGGTGTGGGGAGCTGCCAAAAGGGACGTCATTACTGGGATGTTGGTAAAACAAGGTGAGATGTTTCCAGGGCACCTGTGGGGACCCTCTGACCTACTACCCTCCCCAACACCTGGGGGTGGCTTTTATTTTATTGGTAATTTCCTGAGCCAGCCCCTTAGTAGGGGCCAGGGAGGACATAGAGGGAGAGTCAGGTATGGTTCTTGTTCTCGTGGAGGGCTCCGGCTAGTGGGAAAGAATTAGGAGGTATTCTCCCCACTTGTAGATGAAGAGACAGAGCCTCAGAGATGTTGGGTGATGTGCCTGAAGTCACCCAGCTGGGAAGTGGTAGATTTGGGATTCGAACTGATGTAATTAAGGGTAGAGCTTATGTTTATTTGCTTTTCATCACCATAATGTTTAATTTATATACAGCACAGCATACAGCTCAATGGCTTGTTACATATGTATACACCCATGTAACCATGAAACAGAGCAAGGCCTAGATTTCCGGCATTCCAGAAGGCTCCTCTGTGCCCCGTCCCAGTCAGTATGCGACCAAGAAAGTCATTTCTATTCTGCAAATCCTGGTGCTAATTTTTTTGGCAGAGGTCGGGGGATGGAATTTGTTGGCGCAGCGGGGCTGCCCCGCCCACCCCGGTGCCTATGACTCAGCTGTTGCTGGAAGAATGGCATGGCCCAGCACCCAACTGGCACATAGGAGGAAACCCTGGCACTTTGGGGAGTGAAAAGAGGTGTTGCTAATAATGTTGGGACAATAGGTGTTAACAGGGACTGTCCGAGTCTCACTCTCTCCACCGGCCCTGCTGCCTCCCGGCCCCGCAGAGAGAGCTCAGAGTCTGAGCCAGGGTTTTCAGTGGGAGCTGGGGGGTGCAGGTGCTCATCTGTGGCAGGACACAGATCTGGCCCACCAGCCCCTTCTAGGGGTACACCAGGACTCAACCGGGGGGTGTGGTAGGTGGGGAGCTAAGACTCTCTGGAGGCCTAGAAGAGGCTTGCTTTGCCCTGGGTTCAGGCTGTGCTTTCCTTGAGGGAGGACCTCAGAGACAGCTGGAAGGGATTAGGTGTTTGCTGTCCATAGGCTGTGGAGACTGTCAGGAAGCAGCATGCCACACCCCTGCCCGGCCAACTGCCCCAAGAGGCCTTTCCAAGCCTATGGGGCCCCAGAACCACCCCGTTCCCACCCCACCCCACCCTGCATCCATTGGCCAGGGGGCAGCCCTCAGACAGGTCCCCCCTGCCCTGTAGCCTTGGCCCCTGACCCCAGCTTGGCCTCCTTGTCTCTGAGCCAGGCCGGGCAGTTCAGTGTTAAAGCTGCTGGAGTGTCCAAGGAAACATAAAGAAAGTTTAGAGACTTTTAATTTGCCAGCACGGCTCTCCCGCCGGCCAGCAGGTTGAGCGTTTGTGGAGAAGGGCAGCCGCAATAAAGGCTTATTGTTCCTCCTCTGAACCACCCCTTGGTGACTCCTTTCTTAAGTGAGACAAAGGGAACCCAAGGCCCACAGGCGGCCCCAGGCCTAGGGAGCTGGGCCCACAATTAGCTAGCGTCCCCCACAGCTGTCCCAGAGAGAGGCCTTGGGGGTGGGGGCCCAACTCTGCCTCCATCTGGGCTGCACTCACAGGACAGGACAAGCCCAGGTCACTGTCCACAGAGAACCACACTCCAACAGGGACCCCGGGGTACCAGGAGGCAGGACTCCGATAGGGAGGGGCCCACCACAGAGGAGCTGCACACCAGAGGAGCAGCTGCAGGAGATGCAGGGATAGCCTCATTTTCAGAGTCCTCGGGTGGAAGTAACCCAGGAAAGGGTCCCCAGCCAGAGAGCCACTTCAGGAAGGAGGGAGTTCCCCACCACAGGGGGTGTGTGAGCAGAGGCCAGAAACCCACCCGCCAGGACAGTGCCCAGAGAGGAGGCTGAGCTCTGGCTGAGCGGGTCACTTCCAGTGCCCAAATGGCCAGACTTAGGATCCCCAGGGAGGCCTTCTCGGCAGGGAGGGGAGGATCTGTGAGAGGGAGAGGAATGTGGTGACCCCTCCAGAGACACTCTGCACCTGAGGCAGCCATCTAGTGAGCCACAAGGTGAGCCAGGTATCCCACGACCCTGGAGAGTGTAGGCTGAAAGGTCCCACAGCACCCCTTGCTGGGAACACCCAACATCACATCCCATAGGCAGCGCAGCTCAGGGCCTAGAAGGGAGCCTGCACAGTTTGCCTTTGCCATCCTGTGTTCACCCACCATGAGGCCCAAGACCTGAGAAATGCATCCTGGTGAATGGTGATGATGGGAATACCCTTTTTCACTCCCCATCACCCCTTCTGGAGACTCCAATACTAATGGTTTTGGAGACATTGTGCAGACAGAGAGTTCCAAAATAATATTTCAGTCCATAAGGCTGCTGGTGCGGGCTAGAGCCATCATGTACAGTTGTGCACGTTGTTCACTGCACAAGGACTAAGGGAGAACATGAAGAATAGAATCCATAGAATCCAGACTGTGCTCTGCTCACCAATCCATAGGCCTTCATGTTCTGCCCCTGTCTGTAGGAAGGGGTACCTTTTTTCTAATTTTAATATACACAGAGGCACTTTGTGTGTGTGTGTGTGTATGTTACATATATATGTGTGTTTTTATATATATATATATATATATATATATATACTATAATATACCAAGGCACTGTAAGGACTAATGGAGGCCCTGAAGGGAGGCAGACATTTTTAGCCAAGAGGCAGCCACCTGGTCCATGAAGACTGGCCTTGCCACTGTTTGGCTCTTCCCTCTCCAGGGCACTCTGACCAAGGGTCACATTTCCGACGCTTTTGTGAGAGACCCAGCTCTGATGCCCCTGGGTTGGCACTCCTGGCCTTCCATCCCAGGCATAGAGGGCCTTTCCTGGGATTGGCAGCAAGAACAGCTGCCTGAGACTTTGATGTCTGCACACAAGGCTACAGCCCCAGTTGCACCAGGAGCTGCTACCTTGGCCCTCCAACCTCCCAAAGCCTCTCTGCCTTGGGTAATTGGATTGGGGAAAGGGAGTATTATTTACTAGTCATGTGGACATATTCCTCTCAGGCCCCCCCACCCTCCCTTTTCTCTGCCTTGCCAAAGAACAAAGATTGGGGATGAAATAAATTTAATAATAACCAATAAGGACCCCCAGAGAAAATAAGACAGCTTTTATTAAACTTCTTCCAAGACCTTTTGTGCTGAGCATCTGCAGGCTCTCTCGGTGGAGAGTTCCAAGGCTTGGCTCCTTTCCCAGCCCGCCAGGGGACCCCCAGCTGTGGCCCTCATGGCCACCTTGCAAACACACCACAATAACTAAGGGCCTCGTCCTTCCCATCGCTGTCCTGAGTCAACTCTATTTGAAAGGCAGTTAGAGCCACAGAAAAGCCCCTCAGCTGTGCGTTGCCCGGCTCTAAGGTTTTGGTGGAGTGGCCTTCCCGGCCAGGCCAGGGCTCCGGGTGGCCGGTGCTGGCGGGCCCCCAGCTCCAGAGGCGACTGAACAGAGGCTCGGGGCCTGCTGCCATCCATCCCCGGAGTCATCTCTCCAGGTTGAGTACAGCGCGATTTAGTGCTCCCATCCCTCCATTCCTGCTCTGCATGACAAATTGTTTTAATAAACATAAACCGGGTAATAATAAAGTCATAATAAGCCCGCGACTCACCTTATATCACTGCAGTTAAATCCTCCCATAAGCCGGCGCTGGTTACAATGACAATTACGGCCGGGCCAATCCGTAGGCAGGCCTGCGTGCGGACAGATTTAATATCGTTTGTAAATATGATTAGTGGGCTGTCATGTTATTGCAGGCTGCTATTTACATTTCTCTCCGGGGTTATACACTCCGCCAAATCAACATTAAGTAGTGGGTCTCCCTTTCCTCCTTAAATCATACATTCCTTCTGCCTGCGCCGATCCCGCTTAATGAAGAAAGGGAAGCTGACGGCGGGCGCCGGGCAGAGCCCAGCCTGGCCTGGGCATTTTTCTGAAGACAGATGGGCATGGGGAGCCTCGGAAAAGCTCCGCCCGGAAACTCTGGGGGTGCACAGGCCCTGCCAAAGCCCCCTCCCCTCCCACCCACCGCCCCTGCCCCTCTCTCTGCCTGCTCGCTTATGAAAAATGTTCAAATAATGAATGGTTGTTGTTTACAGAAGTAATTTCATGCTACATTTCCATTATTGCCTGGATTTGTTTAGCTTTGCACACTACCCCATTGCCTACGATGAACTTTTAAGGAAATATTGCTTGCATTTCCCGCTCTGCCGTTCCACTTCTAATGGAAGCCGCTTGCATTTGAGACATATTGTGATACTTCATAACTGTGTGCAAATAAGCATCCTTAAACTGCTGGGGTCAATTAATCATTGTTGTAAAGGCTGATCTGCTCTAGGTGCACCAGAAACTACCATCCCCCCCCACCCCGACCCTGGGGAGCCAGGGCAGGTAGGGAAGCGCTGAACAACTGTTGTGGAAGGTGCGGGGAACAGGGGAGAGCAAGGCCCACGGCTGTGCTTTCCAGATCATCCTAAATCACTGGCGGCAACATGGATGTGTTCCTCTCTTGTCTTCAAAATAGTTTAGCGTGGGCCCATAGGCCAGAGTGTACAAAATAGCCAGGGTGGGGAGCAGCTTCGAGGAACTGAATGAGAATGAATATCATATGCCTCCTATGCCTTCCTAAGGAGAACACTCTAGACAGGATTTAATCTTCTTGTGATGGCCCAGGTCACCGTTATGTTTAGAGGTGTAATATATTGATGCACTTTGAGGCTATTGTGGCTGCAGAATACCCCAGCACTGTTTTCTGAGCTCTGTAGTTGGATGCATACAGTGTCTCTGTCCCCTCTCTTAATGTCAGGCTATAGTTGTTGGGATGTCTGTCCATAGCATCCTCACTTCCTTATGATATTCCTAATCTTCAGGGAGCTTGGCAATCTGGAAATCAACTTTAGAGCATAAAGACTAGAAAACCAAACTTTATGAATTTTTGGGAAAGAAGATGAAATAGGCTCTGGCTGAGAGCAGGAAACTCTCCTCAAAGTAAGGTTTGGGACATGCATTTTATTCAGAGCCTTTATTTCCATTCTGATTCTCAGTTGAGTTGGAGCTAGGAGAAGGTCTAGACAGAAGCTATGAGAAGCTATAGTCTTAGGCAGAAGTGCATTTATTAATTCATTCAACAAACACTATATATGTTAGTCACCTACTATATACAAGGCACTGTTCTGGGCACTGTGGATCACAGTTCCCAGTTCTTGTGGAGTTTACACTTTAATGAAAGAAGGCAGTAGGGCTGCTATGTATGGTCACACAGGTTGCACACTGCACAACTCTGGTAGAGTGGTACACTATGCATGAAGACTAAAATGTGAAAAGTACTCCCTGAAATTGTGAAACGACACAGCCGTGGGAGACAGACAACTAAGAAGTCAGATAATTTCAGAGAAGCATAACTGCTATGAAGAAAATAGTATGGGTACAAAACAGAAATTGATTAGGGTCTTGAGATCTCCTTCCTTCTTTGAGGAGGTGATATTTGAGCTGAGATCAACACATACTTCCTCTTAGTGCAAATCCTTACAGACCCCATGTGCATGCACACCTGTGTACATTTTCTTCTTCATTAATGACTCCTGAATGAAATGGTTTCTCCTCACAATGGCCCACAGTTGCCAAACTTTGTATAATGCATATTTATTATTTTAATAAAAAGAAATAAATATGTAGATTTTTTTTTAATGTCAAGGGATACTTGAAAACATATAGGGAAGATCTTCATCCAAAGGGTTAAGTGATAAACTGTTGGTGCCTCCATGGCCACACATTCCACTATCTGGAAAATGTGGGTAACTTGGAAAACTCATTCCCAGAGGGTCGAGTGTATGTGTCTGTGTAAGAAGGAGAGGTAGGGATGGGTGTGTCCACAGGTGAGATGACACGCCCACAGTGGGTCACTCCCCGCCCCCACTTAGGTCCTAGAGCCGGGTGTTAACTGGGCATATCAGCCAGAGCAGAGATTAGGGATGGAACCATGGCCAGAGAACTGTCTCGGTCCCCGGCAGCACTACAGGAATCTCAAGACATAATGAAAGGGAGTTGCAGGGCACTGAAAGTAGAAAATGGTGTTGAGTTTCCAGTGCTTGTCTGCTCAGGGGAGCTCATCAGGTACAGCCTCACAGGCGGGTGCACGCGCCTCGGTGGGCCCGCAGGGCCTCTGGCGCCCCCTGCCTGCCTTGCTTGTCCACTGCACGGGGCCAGCTCTCCCAGCCCAGCCTCTGCAAATTCTGTGAAGTGCCTTGCCCTCTGTGCTACTCATTGGCATTTCTGCCTCCACTCTCTGCTGTCTGCTCCTGGTGGAGCTTGCCCTCCTCCCACATGGTCCTGGGTTCCTGTAGAGGAGACTCAGGTGCTGGGGGCTCACCCGGGTGCCTGGTGGCAGCTGGTGATTGGGGAGGGTAGGGACCCAGAACCGGGGCAGCAGCCTGGCCTGTGGGCAGTGATCTGACTTCTGCCCACATGTATCAGAGCCAAGAGCTCTGCCCACTCAGGACTCTTCTGCCCCCCTGTCACCTCCCTTCCACTCTCTGAGTAGCCCTGGATACAAGGCCAGTGCAGCCCCGCAGAACAGCACCCCCCAGGTGGGGGCTACCATCTGGGGAGTTGATGTAATGCAGCTGTTAAGAGGGGGTCTCTGGACTGGCATCCTGGGCTCTTTCATTTCCCAGTTATGTGAACCCAGGCAAATTATTTAACTTTTTAGAGCTTCGGTATTCCCATCTGTAAAATGGAGATAGTTGTCACCTCAGGGCTTTATTGTGAGGATTCTATCAGGTAAAGCACTGAGCACCTGCTTGGCTGTAGCATGTGCTCATGGTTGTTAGCTAAAACAACAAGAACCAAGGGCCTAGGACAGGGCTGAGGCCCATGTCTGTTCCCACACCTTTGGTTTTCACTTCAGGAATGGTACAACCACCTCCTCCCTTGCCCGAGGCAGAAACCCTAGAGTCGTGCCAGACTCCTCTCACCCCACAGCTAACTAGCCCCCCAGGTCCTGCCCACTCCAATTTCTAAACATCCCTCATTCCCTTTGCCTCCGCTTAGCCCAGGCTCCGTCATTTCTCGCCTGGGTCACCGCAGGAGTTCTAGACTGGCCTCCCCAGATCCACTCGTCCCTCTCCGCTGCATGCCGCACCCCATGTCTAAGCGACTCGGATTCCATCACGCTCAGATTTGATGTCTTCGGCGGCCCCTCCTTATTCCGCATTTTCCTGTTCTCTCTGTCTCCCCTAGTGGACAGTGAGCTCCTCCAGGCAGAGCCCTCGCGTTTTCACCAGTGTGTCCCCAGTGCCTAGCACAGTGCTTGGAACAAGACAGGCTCACAAATGATGGCTGAGTGAATGAATGGATGGAAGCCCTGTCTCCCTCTCCAGCCCCATCTCTGCTGATGTTTAAAGCCAACACTTTGGACCTAGCAGCTGGCCACAAAGTGTCACAGGCATAAAGCAGTGGCCTGTTGGGGGTGGGGTGGGAATGGAGGAGTAGGGTGATGGGGCAGAGCTACAGAGGTAGGGGGTGGACAGAGGAAGAAGCAATAGTGGGCGGGGGCCCATTTGTGAAAAGCCTAGAATGTCCTGGTAAGGATTCTTCGCTTTATTCTGTAGGCCATGGGAGGTCATTGAGGGTTTCACACAGTTCCAAGACATGATTTGATTTCTGCCTCAGAAAGGTTGCTCTGGACTGGGGAGATGTGGAGGAGAGACAGGAGAACCAGACAGGACGTGCTTCCAGTCCAGTCTTGTGGATGAGCGTTGAGGGTGGCTGGGCCAGGGGGTGACGGTGTGGAGAGGGGAACCAGATCCACCAGTAGGTTAAGAAGGAAATGACAGGCCTTGATGACTGCTGACTTAGGGTGAAGAGAAAAAGAGAGAGATGGAGGGCCTGGCAGACAGTTGTGCGATGGTAGTGCCGTTGGCCAGGGTGCTGAATAGAGGAGGAAGGGCAGTTTGGGCCAGGGACAGTGGGCCAGGTGGGAGGAAAGTGATGGATTGTGTTTTGGACATGGGTCCCCCAAGTGACTATTGCTGTGAGGGTGTGGCGCCCAGGAGACAGCTCAGGGCTGGAGACAGAGACGCGGGGCCCAGTGCACAGCTCAAACGTGGGAGGAGCCGGGGAGGAACTAGATTGTGGGGAGGTGAGTTCCCTGAGAGGACCAGGCCTGCATCAGAGCCCTGTGGAATGTGCCAGTGGAGGACGAGGAGGGAGAGGAGCAGCCAGAGAGGCAGGAAGGGAGTGGGAGACTGGGGTCAGGGAAGGCGAGAGGGAAAGGACTCAGACACAAGGGTAGCCATGTGGCCCGCAGAGACTTGACAGGAAGGGAAGGGGGTTCATGGTGCATTGGAGGGAGCCAGGGAAAAGGAAGCCTAAGAAAGTGTTTTTTTGATAATGATTGAGGAGACTTGAGTATATATAGTCACCTATTGATTTTAATTTATATCCTGCCTCTTTTCCAAAACAATTTAAGGCAGTTGAGGAAGACATGATCACGTTTAGAACTGGGAAAGAACGCGTAAGTGGGGCCAGGCCCGCTTCCTTCATGATCCCCGGAAGCACAGGTCACCTCAAAGAAAGGCCTGCACCAAAAAATGCTCCTGTAGCAGGTGCTGCGCAAGAGTCCAGGCCACAATCAAAACAGGACAAAGTCAGAGCTGGGTGAGGTCAAGGTGGGGTCAGGATGTGTGAAGTTAGGATGGGGTCACGGGGTGGGAGAGTCAAGTTCAGGGTCAGATGATGGTGGTGGGGGGTGAAATGAGGGTTGGGTGTCTAGGGAGTGACATCAGGGTGCACGAAACCCCTGAGGGAACAGGGTGAGGTCAGAATGGAGACCTGGGCAAGTGAGTGTGGTCATGGTGGGGTCAGGGTGTGTGGGACCCCAGCAGGAGCAGGGTGGGGGTGGTCATGCGGGGTGGTGACTGTGATGACAGCTGCCCTGTCCCTTGCTCCAGCCCCCATGTGTGCATGTGTACATGGTTGAGTGGTGTGTGTGCCACACACTTTTGTGACCACATGTGTGTGCTCACCTGTGGATGTGGCACATGGGTGCATTCTTTGCATAGTGTGTACGTTCATATGTTATTTTTTCTAAAATCACAGGATAGATCTAGTACTATAATCAAAATCTAGATAAACACCACTCAAAGCTATAACCAAACATCACATCATCTCATGGCTGCTGGGTGTTATCACATTTCCTGATAGTTTATCAAGGCCAAAGAACTTTGGAAGTGATGTGGAGAGAGGTGACCTTTGGCCCTTGGTGGCTTTGGAAGGATGTGTTCCCAGACAGTGGGAACAGGGCAGGGGGCAGCCAGTAAAGACACCCCTCCCCAGGTCTGAAATGTTCTCTCCAGCCCCCAGCCTGCAGCTCTCATGCCACAGCAGCTAACCTTACTGAGCCCAAAGCACTCTCCCGCCCGTATCAGCATCTGAGTGAATGAACTCTCTTTCCACCTCCGGTCTACATCCCCCAATCCATGCTATGACAGGAGTCAGGGCTCCTTCAGTGGCTCCCCACTGCCTACCGAGTAAGGTGCAAAACCCTTCCCAGGGTGTTCCACACCCCTCCCGCTTTGGTCCCTGCCAACCTCTGCAGCTCTGTCCCAATCACCCTCGCCCAATGCCCACCCCACCCCAGCAGGCCACTATTTCATGCCTCCAGGGTGTTGAGACCAGATGCTGCTTCAAAGAGTGTTGGCTTTAAATACCAATAGATATGGGGCAGGGGTAGCCTCAGGCAGGTAGTCACTCATTCATTCATTCCTTAATTCAACAAATACGTACCAGTTGCCTCCAGACTCTGAGGATATGAAGACAGCTGGAACTCAGAGAGTGAACGCTGGGGGCTGGGTATTCCTCAAGGGAGAGGGTCAGATTAACAGAGAGAGTCAGCCAGGCTGTAACTGAATAGAATAGATGCTCAATAAATACATATTGAACAAATAAGTGGACAAATGCAGTAGGTGTTATAATGGGTGTGTGTGTAAGGTGCGGGGAGAAGAAAGAAAAGGAACCTTCTCTACCTCATCCTGGAGGTCAGAAAAGACTCCAATAAGGCTGGTGACAAAGTGGACAAACTCTTAAGGGTTGAGTAGGAGCATTCCAGGTGTCACTGGGGAAGGACATTCAGCACAGGCAAAGGAGAAGAGGCAAAAAGGAGCAGCAAAGTGCAAGTAAGTTGGTGTGGCTGGGTATGGGGCAGGCAGGAGCAGGTGTGCCTGGGGAAGATGCCAGCTCTCATCACAGCCAGCCATGAGTGAGGCCTTCACCCTGTAGGTGAAGGGGTGATGATGCAGGGGGCTTGGTGAAGGGGAGGCATTTGGTGCAGATCTGTGGGACCCAGTTGTTGAACAGAGAGCTGTGGTCTAGATGGGGTGGCCCATGCCCATAGAGGCCCTGTGCTTAGGGGACTTTATGCCCTGAGGTTGCTGTCTTGAAACTCTTATCATTTTATCTTTGAATGTGTGTTTTGTGGGGGAAGCCTGATGGGACATTGGGCATGTGCCAGGCTTGGAGCACAGTCTTGCTTTCTGCCAACTCCCTCCCGGGGGAGACTTCTCAGAGGCCTGCTTCCTACCACCCAGTGCCCCAGCCTGCTCAGCCTCCTTGCCCTAGTGCTGTGCCCCCCGCTACCCACCACTCCAGGCAAGACCAGCTACAGTGGTAGGCAGGCTCCCATTCCACAGCCACCTTCCACCCTGGTAGGGGTCTGCACAAAGACACAGGGAAGACCAGGTATGCACCCCCAGCTTCTAGGGCAGGCAAGGTGGCAGCCATCCCTGTCCAAGTTTGAGAGACCAAGATATGTTCCTCAGTTAACTCCACAGGGGCCTGTCACCTGTCCCCAACCCAGGTGCTGTGCACGGAGGTTGTAACCCCTGGCAGCTCAACCACTTGCCATGGGTTGGGGTGAAGGGCCTCTGAAAAGGGGAGATTGACTTCCCTGCTCTGGGCCTAGAGCCACATTTTCATTTTGCACCAGGCTCAGAAAACTATGTGGGGACCCTGGCTGGATCAGTGGTCTCCAAAGTGGGGTGCATGTGCCCCGAAGGCTTTAGTGATCACATGCACAATAAATAAGCTAAGAGATCACTAGTATGAATGCCTGTGACAAATGCCGCCACCCAATCAGCAACATCACACAGATGGAGGCCCCTGAAGGGGTGGAATGGGGTTGAGGATTGAGTCTTGAGCAATGGCTGAAGAAAGAAACATCTTGAAATAAGATCAGAGCCAGCCACGGATGTTCCAGTCTTAGCCACATGGTATCCCTGCCAGCAGAGACAGGTTCCCCTCCCAAATATCCTCCTGCCTGGGTTATCAGTCAGCAAACGGCCTTTTCGGTTTGTGCAGGGGTGACAGATGAGGCACATTGGGTACAAACTAGGCAGGCCCTTTCCTGGCTGTCCCACCATTTGTTCCAGCTTCTCCTTTGCTGTGTGGCTGCCATGCAGTAAGGAAGAAACAACTACAGCATTGCTACTTGCTACAGATTTCAGGGGGGTCCCTATGGGCTCAGTTTCTGTGGATTTGCTCATTGAAAAAGACTTTTGTGCCCTTCTTGTGGCTTAGGTTGCTATTAGGACCTCTACCCAGTTCCTCCAGGAATTGCGTTGGACGTTTGTCTCTGCTCCTTACCCATGTGGGAACTTGGACAAGTTACTTAACCTCTCTGAACTCCAGACTCCTCATCTGTAAAAGGGGGATAATAGTAGCACCAACTTCATGGTATTGCTGTGAGGATTAAGTTAAATAAGCCCTAGAATTTGCTTATTACAGTACTACTGAATAATGACGATAATAACAGTAGCCGATGCTTATGTTGTACTTACTTTGTGCCAGGTACCATTTTCAGTGCTTTACTTATCTACTCATTTAGTTCTCAGCGTAACTGTAAGGTAGGTCCTATTCCTATGCCCATTTTACAGATGAAGAAATTGAGGCTCAGAGACAATAAGAACTTACCCCAAATGATATAGCTGGTAAGTGAAAGAAGCAGGTTTATGACCCCAGGTAGTCTAGCTTCAAGGTCTGTGTTCATAACCATTGCACTATTCTGCCTTGTTTATTAAAATAAGTGCTCACTAAGATGATAGTTATGTTTCTGTTTTTAAAAATTCTTTTTCCTTCATACACATACACACACTCCCGCACTCATCATCACACACACATCCATCTTTTTGTGAGCTTCTCAGCCGAGAACTTGCCTTCTGAGGCAATGGAAGGTCAGGTCCCTGGGATCATGCTGGGAAGGTCACCTCTGGGGATGCTGGGCCCTGTATGGAAATCAGGACAGTCAGAGGCAGGCTGCTGCAGCCTGGGGATGCCCACTGCCCCCCACCAGGCCAACGAAGGGCACGAGCAGAAGCCAGAAGACAGAGAAGGCACCTGGCTCCTGGTCAAGCCCATTGCAAATATGGAGTAGTCCCTGGTGGTGTCACATGAGGCCAGGCCGAGCAGCCTGGTCTCCACCAGTGAGAACTGGGTTTCCTAGTTCCGGAGGGTGGAGCAAGAAGAACCCAAGCCCTTCGTTACCCTGTGGTCTCATTCAGGGGCAAAGGGCCTGAGTGTAGCCTCCTAGGCGGGAGTGAGGGAAGGTGGGATGCACACCCCTCCTCCAGGGCCCGGCTGAGTGGGCCTCTAGCCCTGCTTCCAACCTCTGGGGACAAGGAACTCATGGCCCCCTGGGATGGCTGTGATTATGTCATTCATCAGCCCAGCACCACAATCCACCTGTCTGCAGCTCCGCCTGTCTGAGCCCAGCCGGGCCCCTTGAAGCCTCTCAGGGCCTGTGGGATCCTTATGCCTCTTACCCGCCTCCCCCACAACTAGGTTTCGCCTACACCAGGCCAAGACCCTGCCTTGCTCTCCTATCTCCTCAGACCACGTCAGCCCGTTCACTCCTACAACAACCAGGCCTAGGACAGGAAGACACACGGTTCTGAAGGCAGTGGTTTGTTGGTGTCAGCAAGAACCAATTGGTAAATATTCAGGAATTTTGCAAGTCAGTTTTTAAACTCTTAGTAGGTTAAAATCTGCCATGGTGGGAGTATTTACATCAAGGGAATTGGCAAACACTACAAATCAGGGCCTATTTTCCCCCTGGAGAGTTGGTTTAGTAGCACACCAGTGCCTGGAGCCCTGATTCCCATGGGCCAAGTGCCTGGAAAGGCCTAGGGGATTGCCTGGTACGTGTGTGCAAGTGTGTGTGTGTGTGTGTGTGTGTGCCTGTGTATGTTTGATCTTGTGTCTCTGTATGCATCTGTATGCATATACATGTGCATGTATGATGTGTATGTTTGTGTGTCCCTCTGTGTGTTCCAGCAGAGTGGGTTCTCTGACAACCAAAATTACCCATGTGGCAAGAGTTTCCCATTGTAGGGGAACTGTCCCCCAGAGGTCTAGTAAGGGGCTTGACACAGAAAGCCCGCCCTGTGGTGGTGCAGGCTCTCCCCTCCCACCTACAGAAGCCCCCACCTTAATTTTATAGTAAAGGGCTGGGGCCTCTGTGCAAAGAAATCCATTAGCAGCCCCAGAATCACTGCAGCTAGTCCAGTAACCACTTGCTAACTCTGTCCAACAACTGTATTCTGAGGCATTCGTTTGTTATTTTTTGTTTTAATACTCTTAGAAAACAAAGTTTGGTCCCTTTGGAAAGTCTTAAGTAGGAAGCAGTTAAAAAACACCAACAACAGTTACTGGAGGTTATAATAGTTAAATGATTAAGCTATAGCTTTCCATGCCAAGTTATGTTCATACCAAATCCAGAGCAGGTCAGTGAGAAGGTAGAAATGGAGGGGTCTGGCTACTGCGTGGCTCTGTTTGCCATGAGGGGTGGGGACATGCCAGGACTCAGTTGGGCCAGACACTTGTGGAAAAAAGTGGGAACTTTTCCCCTCAGTCAGAACAAGTTATCAGGCACACTCGGGAGCATCCAGCAATGGAAGGGCCGATGAGTAACACTGTCATTTTCTCATGCTGGCCACATACAGTAGGTGCTTAAAAAATGTTTTTTGTGGAGTTTTGTTATTTTGGAGCTTTTTTTTTTTTGGCCTGGAGAAAGAAGAAATTAAAAAACTTTGAGGTTCTGCATACCTTGGGTCCCCTGCCCTGGCCAGAGCCCAGGATGTGAAGACAGTGATCCAGGCCCCTCTTCCCATCTTCCCTGAAGGCCTGAGAGGGAAGGACTTCATTGCCATGGCCCCAGAGGAAAGGTAGGGAAGGCCTCCACTTGTAGAAGAGGTGACCAAGAGGGTAGGGACCTCAGGCAAGGGCCCACTCAATTCTCTAACCCTAAGGGGCCACTCCTCCTTGGGAACTCTCAGAGAAGTTGGTTGTAAACTTTCTGAGAAAGAGAGTGAGCCACAGCAGACCACTGGCTGGACCAGCACCCGTCCCCCAGCCATCGGGTGGTCCTCAGCAGCACCTGGGTGGGCCTGGCTCAGCTTCGACTCCCTGACCACCCTGGGCATAACAGCACACTCAGCTGGCCAGACCCACTGATAAAGGGGCTCTTCCAGAGGAACAAACCTGGGAACTACAAACTAGAGGTTCCTGCTGCCTGGGTGGCTGGTCTCTGGTGGAATGCTAGGGGTTCCCCCAGAGATGAGTCAGGGTGTGAGGGGAAGGTGAGAGGAGAGGGGAGAGTTGCAAATTAGGACATTTAACCCAAGCCACTGTTATCTGCTTTGCGTAATGGGTGTGTACAAAAAGTTTTGTTTGAAGAAGGGATTTGGCTACATTTAAAAAACTGCAAATCATTGGTCTAGAAGCAGCAATGTTCATTGTATAGGTTGGTTAATAACCCTTAGGGGACTCCACGTGTGTGTGTGGGGGGTGTATTTTGTGCATCTCGGGGGTTCTCATATGCTCTGTTTGAGAACCAGTGGCCTAGTGGGTCAGAGAAGGCTGAACCGGGCAGGTCTCAAGGACAGGGCAGAACATGCCCTTTCTGTCTCCCCACGCCATCTTCCCCTGACTGGACTGTGGGCCCAGAGGCCTGCCTGTCTGTCCTGTGTTTACGTGGGTGCTGTCCTGGTGCCCTGGGCCAGGCTTTCCTGTAATTATGGTCACAGTGTGTCCATGTTGGGGAGAGGTGGCTGGAGCCACCCCCCACCCCTCGGGCATGCCCCTCAGAGGCCAAAGGGGAAAGAAGGGGACTCTCTTCAACCCCAAGAGGACAAGGAGTCTTCCCGGCATTGCTGGGGCCACAGACATCCCTCTGGCAGGCAGGGAAAGAGAGGGGGGCTCTGGAGAGGGTGATATTTCCTTGTGTTTCCCATCTCTTCTCCTATCCACCTTCTAGTGCTTTGTGACTCAGAACCTACAGGAAAGAGATCCCTGAGACAAAGGAAGGAAGAGGGTCTGCCCCGGAGGAAGCTGTGCCTAAGTTTGTGGCCAGGCCTGGAACTGGGATGCTGAGGGGTGGGAACCCGACAGGAGGCCCTGGTCCAATTCTGTCCTCCCTTCCCAGAACCTATCAGCCTTACCCTCCCCTCCCCACCCTCAGACGCCTCTCCCCATGGCACCTTCTTTCTAGGCTGGGCCCTTGTGTGGCCCCCACCCGTCCCAATCCCCTTTGCTCACTACCGGCCTGGCACAGGGCTTCGGTCCCTGTTCTGCACCTGCTCCCGTGCGCACCTGCCCGGGCCGAGCCTGCGCCAGAAGCCCGGGTCCTCTAGGGGGCGGCAGAGAGAGCACAGGCTGAGCCGCCGGTGGAGCCCCGATCTAGGTTCATTTCTGTCCTTGAATTGGGACAAGCCAGTGGCCTCCCTGGACCTCTGATTCTACATTAGCTTACTGGGCAAGTGACTCACAGGCCTCACCCTGTCGGAGGCACAGCTGAGCAGTGCAGAGAATCTAGGGGGGAGGTGGGAAGGAGGGTAAGCAGTGGTGAGGCCCGGCCAGGTGTGTGTGCCCGGGGACAGCGAGGTGCTCTGGAAGCTGAGCTGGGCAGCCATAGCTCAGCTCCCCCGCCCCCAGGATAGCAGACCAGTGGCTGCAGCCTGGCTAGGAAGGCATGGTGGCACCTGGTGGCCTGGGACCCAGCCCTGGGCACTGGGATGTAAGAACCAGATGGTGCTCTGTGCCTGGAGGAGCCCAGCACCCCTGAGGCCTCGAGTGCCCATGAATGGCCTCTCCCTCCTCCACCTCTGCCTGGGTTTTCTCAGCTCTATCTGACTTTAGGACTAATAGATTTGGGATTTGTCTTTGTAAAGGAATACAACCCCAGTGCACAGGGGTGGGAGGTCCCCAACCCACCCAGATGCCCGAATCCCACATCCCCCTCCCCTCCCCCTGGGGAGAGCTAGGGTGTGGGTCCAGGGGAGGGGGCTGGCCCTGCCCAGGATGGCTAGGAAGTCAAGGTGGCTGGAGGGCCTGGCTCTGGCCTCTGCCAAGCTGCACCACCAGGCCCAGAGGGTTTTATTTGGATTTTTTAATTATCATTTTTTACTTTTTTTCTCCTCATGAAAAAGTTTTAATATACACAGTAAATTAAGCCCAGAAAAAGGGAGGGGTGCACATTTCATCTTTAATCTATTTACTTCTGAATATTTAACATACAATTCTGGCACCAATCACCAAATTTAACTGGAAAATTACTCACTAATCTGTTTGCTTATTTGGAATAATTGGGTCGGCTGCCAGCGCGAGGATTTCCCCCCCTGTTTAATATCTCAGTTAGTAGTCCAATTTCAGCTTGGCGGCATAATTACTCTGACAGAGCTGTAGCCACGGGGCCTGTGAGTGGGGCTGCTTTTAAACCGTAAATTATGAAGGATTAGCATTTATGAATTTTAAATCAGGGCCGGGGTAGGAGACACTAAAGCTGCTTAACGCTGGGGAACAGCAGCCTCCACTCAGCAGCAGAAGCGGTAACCCTTCCGCTCCCAGGACAGGCGGTAGGACGTGGGCACCTGGGACACAGGGAGTGGTGACCCTGTTGGACATGGAGACCTAGGAGTGAGGGACCCAAGGGACACGGGGAGTGAGGGGTACTGAAGCAATGATGAAACCCCGGGGGTTAGAAAACCTGGGGTGATGTGGACATGGAGAGGGGCTTAAGCTGCTCCCTGGTCTGAGGGGTACAGTTTCCCTCCAGTAAGCAACAGGGTTCAACTCCTCATTGCCCTGGAGGAAGCTGGGAGTGACAGCCCGGGAGTTGAGGGGGTCAATCTCTGCGGCTCCCTGCCTCCACCCTCCCACAGGGTGGGTCTCTACCTCTCTTAGGAATCCCCATCTGGCCGTGAGCCAGTCTGACCTGGCACCCTCCACTCTGAGTGTGACTTCCTGGTGTGCCCAGCTCTGTTGAACTGTAGAAGGGCCAACAGTGCCCTCCTAGGTATGTCATCTGAGTTCTCACCTTCCTCTCCACTCTTTCTCCATCTCCCTGACCCCCACCCCTCTCTAAACATCACAGTGGTATGGACCCAGCTTTGAAGCCAGATAGATCTGGTTTGGAACCTGGCTGTGTTCCTTATTAGCTGTGTGCCCTTGAACAAGTTACTTAATCTTTCTGAGTCTTCATCTTAGTTTAGTTCAATGACGATAGTAATTCCTACCCTGAAGGGCTGCTGGGAGACTTCTGTGAATTATAGTGGGTGAATGCTGGGAGCGGTGCTTGGCACATGGCAGGTGCTTATTGGCAGCTTCGTAATCTTTGGGGTCTCCCCCAAACCTGAGTCAATGCCCTGTGTCCACTGCCCTCTCCCTGTCCCTAATGCCTTCACCATTCACAGAGCAGGGGAAACCTCAGCGTCTGGCCTCAAGACCCAATAGGCTCTCCAGGACTGGCTCCTCCCAGGGGAATCCCTCTGTCCAGGAATCTGCGCCTTTGCCACTCAGCCTGGCCTTGTGGGAGGTGGGGGGTGCCAAGGTTGGATCTCTGGCTTCTGCTGGACTCTCGGCACTGGTGGCCACTAAAGCATCTCCTCTGCAGCCAGGCTGGCTGGGTTTGAACTCTTACTATATCATCCACTAGCTGGGTGCCTGTCCTTCAGCTGGTTATTTAGCCTCTCTATGCCTCAGTTTCCTAATCTTCAAAATGGGAACAATAACAATAGTATCCCATCGTAGTACTGGTAAGAGGATTAGTGAGTCAATCAATGTGCAGCATTCAGAAGCTGTGCTATTTGTTATTATTTATTATCCTTCCGAGGGAGATGACTGTGGCCCTCTCTGTGGGACCCGCCTGTTCTGAAGCTTCAGACTGACTTTCCCGGGCTTGAGAGATCTCCAGGTTGCTACAAAAACAGGAAGAAAGGAGACAGGATCTGAGTGGGTGGGACATGGCCACCTGGAACCCTGCTGAGGACCAATCTGGACTCATCATGCTGTGTTTGGGATGAAGCAGGCCCTGCCGAAGCCAGACCTCCATCTGTCCCATCTGCTGGCCATGGGGCCTTCCCACAACCTATGGCTCTTGCAAGGGGCCTCCCAAAGTGCCTGGTGGGGCAGATCCCCAGGTCCAGGCCAGCTGTGAGGGCAGCAGAGGCTGGAGGGGCAGGAGAGAGAGCACAGGAGCACCTCAGCCCAGAGAGGCCTCTGCATGTGCCAGCCTCCTTCCCAAGCTGGACCAAATCTCTGTCCTCCGGGGTTCCCAGGCCTGTGCTAGAACGGGGCGGTGGGTGTCTGGGGAGGGAAGGGTGGGGGCCAATCCAGGAGCCCAGCACGAGGACGAGCAGGCTGGGCCAATGCTGGGCCCGGATGCCTGCCTCTGGCCTTGCCCTTCCTGCTGCCCCTGGACTATTACGTGCACAGTGCCACAAGCTGCCACTGCCTTAATGCAAGTCCTCTGGCCACCACTGCCCCTTCTGGGCCTCACGGTGCACATATGACAGAAGCGCAGGAGGGGCTGGCCCTGCCTATGGGTCTATGATTCAAGTTGGCAGCCTGCTAGCTCAGCAGAGTGGACACAGCACATCACCTGCTCTCTGCAGAGGGGGGTCCCATAGGCCTGTTCACAGGACCAGGCTGGGTGAAGTTTGGCTTCATGTGATATACTAGATGGATTTGGCTGCCCAATGTTATCCATGACTGTAGGTTTAATGACAGACCAAGCGCCAGCCTGAGCTCCCCTGGCATGGGCTGGCAGTCGGAGTCCTGGGGAAATACTGCAGCCTACCCGGGGCTCCATGGGCCCTCACACGGTATTAATGTGCTTTTTAAAAATGGCCTGCATGATAATTTTGCTCCAGTAAATAAATCCTTAAGTATCCCCCCTCTCATCTTCCCCAGCACCCCACACAATCGCCCCAGGTCATCTGGCCCTTCAGGACCACAATGGGGAGGATGGAGCGAAGGGAGGAGGAAGCATCTGCAGTGGCTGTCACGTGTGCGCATGTCCAGGCAGAGGAAGGCGCATTCCCAGGGGCCTCACAAGATTTCTGGCACTGCTGGTCTTCGACCACGCTAGGATGCTTGATGGATGGGAAGTGCCTGGTTTGTGGAGTCCTTGCTGGGCTTTGTGATAACTCATTATATTTCTTTCTTTACAAATTGCTCCATTAGCACTCCTGAATTGAACGGAATCATAAAGCCAGGAGCATCCCAGCCTGGACCTAGCCTGGGCCATGAATTACCTGTGGAGCAAAGGCCTGCATTTTGGGGAGGAGGCTGGGGACAGCTGGCTGGAGTGGGCCCTAAATTCTGGAAGGGAAATGGGTTTGTTTTCTTTAAACTCAAGAGAATAAAAGACTTCTAACCAAGTCCTGCTGGATTTAAATAGCAAGCTTTGCCTTGCTGCTCATTGGCTTTCAAGCTGGGGGCTCTGATCCTTGTTTGAGGGGTTAAACTCTAACCCCATTAAGCCATTTATGGAAAGCTGACCACCAGCGAGGGAGGCGGCCCCTCTTCCTGCAGCCTCCCTAAACCCCACAGATTCTGAAATTGGTTGTCACTCTCAGTCAGAGGATTCTAAACAAGTAGGCGCTAATCCCCTCTGTTAAGGAGATACTTATTTTGTCTGAAAAACTTCAAAGAGCCCATGACAGACACTCAAAATCAAAATTAGCATTCCAATGAGGATTTAAAAAATAATAATTCTTACAGTTCCGCAGAGGAGAGGAGGAGAGGTGAAGTGACTGGCCCGGAGGCTGGGGGAGGGAGGTGGGGGCGAGCCTGCCTTTCATCTGCCCTCCCCAGGAGCTCAGGGGATGTGCCCCTGCCGGCTGAGATATGTGCAACCCCCTCTCCACCGAGGGCCAAAAGCTGGTCCGCAGCCTGGGCCCTCCAAGGTGGGCAGGAAGTGGCTGCTGCCCACAAAGGATTGTGCAGATGAAGAGTCCAGGGCTTAGAGAGGGTAGTGGTATCCCAGGCATCAGTGACCGAGCTGCAGTGGGAGCCGGGTATCATCTGCACCTGGGTGGGCCAGCACGGCACAGCCTCTGCTCTTCCTGTCTGAAGGCTGAAATGGTGTTCTCCACTTGCTCACAGGGCTTGTAGGAATGCAGAGACACTGACAGGTGTCCCAGGGCAGCAGGGTGGCAGAGTGTGGAGCCGGCTGCCTTGCTCCCAGCTGCATCTGGAAGCTGCTGTAGGACAGGGGTTCTGACACTGGCCTTGAGTCCCAGCAGCCCCTCTCCCAAAATCCAGTGAGATTCCTCCCCTGCCCCCCCCGCCCCCACCTCCAGGTCTGACCTCTCTCTGCCCCACCCCACAACTAAGCGCACCCAAGGATGCCTCTCTAGCCCTCTCCCACCAGCATCTTCCTGGCATTTTCATCTCTCAATGGACCCTGCTGTTCCAGATTTCCAGCTTCCAAGGCCAGGAGGAGCCACCCATTTCCAGACAGGGTGCTCCTCCCTCCCAGTTTCTGGAGCCCCTTTCTTGCTGGAGTCACTCAAGTGCCTGCAGGCCTTCCCGGGCCCCTGTGGCTGCTGGGCCAGCTCCCCCACGTGCTCTATTGGCTCCTTCCTGGGCTGCTAGGAGGCCAGGTGGTGGAGCTATCAGTAGGCACAAGGCTCCCTCCTGCATCCCTTGGCCAGGCTGCCCCAAGCCTGTTTGGTGTCACCCCTGCAGAGAGGACCTCACACCTCAGAGACTGCCAGCACAGGGGCCATGGAAGTTCCCAAGACCCTTAGTCTTCTCCCTGCTCCCTCAACACACACTGCTTTCCTGCATCACTCCCAAGATCTATCCATCCCTCTCATCTGCCCAGTTCCCACCAGCCCCTCTGCTCCCTCCAGGGCTGATCTGGAACTAGATTCTGCCCACGCCTTCATGCTGTCTTTCAGTGTGTGGACCTGCTCTGTGCCTGGCCCCGTGCTGGGCACACAAGCACACACCTTGCTCTCTCAGGCTGCTTCTAGACACAGCAGGAGTGTTGGGCCATCACAGCACAAAGGCTGTGGGCCTTTGACAGAGGGAGCAGAGAACTCCATGGGGCGGGGGCATCCTTGAGGAGGTGCCAGTGAGCTGGGTCTCCAGGCTTCAGGAGAAAGTCACCAGGTGGGCAAAGGAACAAAGTGCCTTGCAGTTGGAGAGAGTGGCCTGCAGGTACAGGGAGGCCAGAAGAGCTTGGGGCTGAGGGAGGACCCAGACCCAGACCCTCAGCCCAGGCAACTCTGCTGCCCTTTCCTGATCCCTAGCTGGGGTCCCCAGGCCCTTTAGAGAGACCAGGTTGTCCAGGTTACCTGTTCTGGTAATAGTGTTGGACAGCACATGAACTTCAGAGGGGGAAAGAAAGAAGAGCCCAAAGGATCACTCCTCTGCTCACTAGCGACACCCCCGGCCACCAGTGAGAGAGAGACCCCTTGAAGGCATTACCTCACCCAGGACCAGGGCATGGGCTCTTGGCACTAGAAAAGGCTGAAGGCTGAAGGAAATTTCCAGAAGGTCCGGCTTTTGGCATTAACTATTCCCAAGGCAGGTCTGGTCTCTCCTGACTGCCAGTGCCATTCCCCGTGAAAACGGCTCTGTTCAAAGCACTTTTACACCCACCACCCCATGTCGTAGATGCCTAGAATGTTCATGCTCAGAGACCATGTAGAGCAGCGTTGTGCAGTAGAGATATATTGCAAGCTACCTATACGATTTTAAAGTTTCCAGTAGTCACATTAAAAAGATTAAACTAATTTTAATATTTTTATTTGACCCAATATTATTATTAGGTTTATAAAACCCAAAACATTATCATTTCAACATGTAATCAACATAAAAATTATAAATGAGATATTTTACATTCTTTTTTCATAACAAGTCTTAGAAATCTAACGTGTATTTTACACTTGTAGGACATCCAATTCCAACAAGCGTTTCGGGCACTCTGTGGCCGCCTGTGGCTAGCGGCTGCTCTACTGGACAGCACAGAGACCCGCACACTCGGTCTACAGAGGAGGACCCTGGGAAGAAGGGGAATGGGTCAAATGTGAACCAGGCTCTGGGCCAAAGTCCCCTGATGCCAGCCCCCATCCCTCCCACGGCCCTGCTGGACGCTGAGGTGGCCCCAGACACTGAGGGGGAAGAGCCCTGGGCTGGAGCTGGAGGTTGGTATCACGTGCTGAGCCTGCTGCTCACCCGTCCTTGTGTGACCTTGGGCAGATCAGGGACCACACTGAACACAAGGTCTCCACCTGGCCTGGCCCTCCTGCGGAAGAAGGTCCAGTGAAGACATTTACAGCACCTGCTCTGTGCCAGGCACCGTGTTGTATCTGGGGGTGTAGTGCCCACCCTGGAGGAACCTGCACTTGGGATAGGTTGATGACAACACAATGTGATAAGGCCTTCCATGGAGAAGGCATAGGGCACTGTGCGGGCATTGAGGACAGGGTATTTGTCGTTCCTGGAGAGATAGGAAAGGTGATACTTGAGCTGGGGCTTGAAGAAAGACAGAAAAATCTGCCTCTTTCTGCAGCTGTGACCCACCCACCTTCCTAAAACCCAGGATCCCAGCTATTCCTGTCAGGTGAACAGCCCAGGTGAGGAAAGCCCACTCAGGTAGCACAAAGTGGGTGGCCCAGGCCCTGCCTTCCTAGAGACGGCTGGTGCTGTGTCCTCCTCAGCAGAGCCTCAGGGGACCAGGACTCAGCCCTTCCCCATTTCTTTCAGGCATTCCAGATGTCTTTGGCAGAAATTCCTGGTATAAGGGGCTGAACTGGGTTTCCCTGGGCCGAGCTTGGGCGGGAGGGCAGCCCGAGTCCTGCCTGCCACAGCCTGAGGTAGGAGTCAGCCTGCCTCCTGGGCCGAGGTTGTGTGGAGGGCTGTGGGCCCATGGGTTGTGAGGCCCGCTCTGCAGGCAGGGCCTAGCTGCCTCTTGCCCACACCCGGCCACTAAGCCCCGAGGCCGGTAATGAGCATCTTCTGCACCACCGTGGCTCAGAGGAGGCCTCCCGGCAGCCTGGCCTTGTTCTCATTGTCCCATTCCAGCCCAAATGCACCAGGCCCAGGCCTCAATCACGATCAATGGGCCGAGGATGTGCTGACGACGCACTTTCATCTTTTCGCAGGGCCGGTGTTTGAACTTCTCTGAGCAAGCGGCCTTCCCAAACGGGCTTGTTTTCTAAGAAGGCGGCCAATCTCCTTTCCCTGGCTTCCTAAGCAGGCTGATCCTGAGAGTTATTGAGGCACAAGAAAGGAGATGTTCAAAGGCAAATCTAAATTACCGTCCTCTTCAAACTGGGGAGAAGTCTTATTAAGTCGCCTGCGTGTGAATCCCGGCCTATTTCTGTCTGCAGACCTTTCTTCCTTTGTGCCACATAAATGGACACATCTTATTGATTTTCTTTCAACCTGGATCACCTCCACAGCTGTGAACATGGACAGGCAAATCCTGCTCCTTCCTTCCCCGTGGGGCTGAGGAAGGATGTGGGTGGCAGCCAGAGGGGCCCAGCCTACCGGGGGCTGCCGTGCCCTCCTCCCCACCCGCTTCCCACGGTGCTCACTGGGGCCTGCAGGGAGGCCTTGGCACCAAGGAGCCGCGGGGCCACGAGGCAGCCTGCAGTATGAGGCCGGGCAGAGGGAAACGGAAGGCAATGCCAGGGACCGTGCCCTCAGCCTGTTCTCTCACTTCCTGTGCCTCCTGCCATCTCTTCCTCTGTGACGCCCCCAGCCCAGCCTTCATCACTTTGCTCACCCCATCCCAGCCCTGACCTCCTTGCTGAGTGTACCACAGGCACTCCCACCCCAGGGACTTAGCGTTTGTCTTCCCACAGGGAAAGCTCTTCCCCCGGACATCCTCAAGGCTCATTCCCTCACTTCCCTCAAGTGTCCACTCCAATGCCAACTTCTCAGTGAAACTGTCTTGAGCCACCCCATTTAAAATTGCAGCCCCTCCCCCTGCACTCCCAACCCCCTCCCCCACTTTATTTTTCTGCACAGCACTTATAACTGACATACTGTATACTTTACTTGCTTGGCTTGGTTGTCTCCCCTCACTAGAATCTAAACTTCGTGTCAGCAGGGATTTTTGCCCGTTTTGTTCACTACAGTGGTACCAGTACTTAGAATAGCGTTCAGTTTACAGAGGTGCTCAATAAATGCATTGTTCAGTGCATGAAGGACGCCCAGCCTGGGCCAGCTCACTGCCTCTGCGATGCAGGCACCAGCCTGCAGAGGGCGCCACACAGAGTGCCCAGGCTCCCTTCTTTTGCCTAGTCGTCATTTCTACTCCAGGTTACCTTGGGCTCCCAGAAAAGGGTCCAGATCCTTCCCTAGGCCTGTGGGCTGGCCTAGACACTGCCTGCCCCAGCTCTGGCCTCAGAACAGATAGCTTCTCGGCCCAGGACAATGTCTGTGTCCCGTGAGTTTCCTACCAGGGACAGGCCTCTTGGGAGGGTGTTTTACCCCATCAGACCCAGCTGGCCAGGACGGTGCCACATACATGCTCTGGGCCCTCAGCTCCACAAGCCACTCCCAGAGGATGGAGCCTCCTGTGGGTACCCCAGGACTGCCACTCACCTCCCTTACTGCACCCCAGGCTGGGTGAGTGGGCATAATAATTACGGTATAAACCACCCTGATTGGCCAAAGGGATCCCTAGCTCCCTAGTTGCTCCCTGAGCGACTCTCTTTCGATCTCCTGACCTCAATTTCCCCATCTGCAACATGGAAGGGTGACTCAGAGGACCTGAGGACCCCTTCTTTTGTTAGTCTGACAGTCAATGGCCTTTTTATGTATCCATCTCTCTCGGTTGCTGAGTCATCTTTGAGGGCCAGGACTGTGTCTGATTTTTCTTCTTTGTCCTGCTCAGAGTAAGTTCTCATGGGCATCTATAACTGAATGGACGGATGAAGGAAAGAGCCACCCAGGTGCGCAGGCCCATAAAGGCAGGGCCCTTTAGCCCCAGCATCAGTGTGCTGGTCCCAGTCCCCAAGCCCCAGCACCTGCTTGCTGGAGAGCAGCAGACAGACAGATGGAAGCAAGCGAGGCCTGGGAATTCTTCATGGGAAAGAAGCTCATTTCCAAACGGGAGGCTATAGGCTGTGGGAAGACAAAAAAATTTCTCAAAATTAAACCAAAGGAGGGGTTTGGGAGCAATGGGGCTCGGAGGGATTTATTAATGCACGCCTCCGAGTGATTCTTCCTCCTGCAATCCAGGCGCTGGGTTAGCACCGACTTCCAAATTATATTTAATTGGACAATTATTCAAACTGAAAAACCTGCACAGGAAACGAAGGCGGTCCTTAATAAACACCTTGTCTCCTCAGCCCCAAACAGGCAAGTCGTTTACTGACCCAAGAGGCACAATTTTGTCTTTGGTAAATTTATTTTGAAGTAATTGCCGACTCCGGGAGTAACCATTTTTCAAAGGGAAACTTGGCTCTAGCCAGCAGAATAATAAATTGTTCCCTGACCCGTGTGAAGCCTAATCCCATTAGAAAGATGTGCGCTTAGAGGGTGGAGGGCGGCGTGCGGAGGGGGGAGATGGCCCTGTGCGCTGCAGAGTCGCCAGGCTGGTGACCCAGAGGAGCCTCCTGGGCTAACCAGGGCACAGCTGCAGGGACCAGCCCAGACTTTCTCTACAGGAGGCGCTGCAGGGGCAGGGGCAGGGGCAGGGGCTGGGCCTGGGGCAGGGGTGGGGAGGGTGGGTGGAGAGAGATGACTAATGCTTCCGTAGCCACCCCGGGGCGCCTGGAGCCCAGCCTCTCCCGGGTCTCCTCCCCGACCCCGCCCGCCCCTCCACCAGGTTAGTCCTCATTTCCGCTCTCCCAGGTTCCGCCTGGCCCCTGACCCGACCTGCCACCTTCGCCACCTTCTTGCTGACTCTGGTGAGGTCGTGCAGAACTGGAGGGCACGGGGCAGATGCGCCTTTCGCGCAGAAAGTGCGCTACACAGCCAGCACCTTGTTGAGCAGCTGAGGGCCTTGGGGAACCTGCTTTAATGAATAGAAGTGCGTTTATAAATAGCATATCCGTATGCAAATAAGCACCTCCAACAGCCTGGAAACAGGCTGGTCTCTGATTGCTTCCATTTAAGCAAACACAATTTGTAAAAGCTGGGGTCTTTTTTCAGGAGAGAAATGAATGGGCTTCCCTTGATTCATAAAGGGATCCCGACTTGCTTTCTCCCCACACCACTCTCATGGTCTCCCTGAGACCTTTTTCTTTGCTTTTGCCCCTGGGTTCCCAGATTGCCCAGAGTCCCATCCCTGCTCACTGGCTTCCTTCAGGATTTCAATGACTGTGGCCTCACTTATTTAATAGGAGAAAAAATGCAGTTGGGCAATATTCCTTCAATGTCCTGCTCCTACCTAGAAACAAGCCAAGGGCAACAGCTGGAAGACTGGGAGAAATTGCCCAGAGAAGACCAGAGGCAAGGAGCTGGTGTCCAGGGAGGGCTGTGCGGGGAAGCGACCTAGTAGCCAGGGGTCAGGAGAGCGGGTCCTAAAGTCAGAACCGACTATAGTCCATGCCCTTCCTTGAATCAACCGTGGGACTTTCAAAAGGCACACCTTTTGGAAACAGAATGATAATAGAGCCTAAATTAAGTTGTTGTGATGATGAGAGCTAACATTTTCTTTGAACACTTGCTAGATGCCAAGCACTATTCTAAACACTTTACATCCACTCACTCGTTTAACCTGCGCTACAAGCCTGTGAGGTAGGTATTATTTCCCCATTTAACAGATGAGGAAAGTGAGACGCAAGGAGGTTAAGTTACTTGCCCAAGATCACACAGCTAGGAAGTACCCTTCTAATGGATGTAATAGGCCTGGCACACCATAAGCGCTTGATAAATATTATCATGGTTGTTATTAAGACCTGACTTTCCCTGTGCCAAAGAGCAGAAGGAATGGGCATTGTGTGATCAAGGGAGCAAGTTGTGTGTCAGGGAAAGTATAATGAGGCAGGGAGGTGGGGGCAAGAGCTCCTTCTGATAACTTCTGGTGGGAGCACTGAGGCCTGTCTCCGTGCATCCACTGATTTACATAAGAGCTAAGAAATATACCGGGAGAAAGACTTGAACTCAGACCACATACAACCATTTCCTATGGGGATCCGGGGCCCTGACAGAGACCAGAGACAAGGCCCCAGGTGAGCGCTCTCCTGACGCCATGGAGGGCAAACCCAGCCAGGGCAGAGCCCCAGTGGAAATGTGGGTCACAGCCATGTAGGTGGAAGGGGAGCACAGCACGTCTGGCCACCCTGGGAGCACTGTGTGCTGTGCCCTGGGGGAGGAAATCATCACAGACTGAGTCACTATCTGCACATCTTGAAGCCCAAGCCACCCAGCTGGGGGTCCTCTAACTGGGTATAACATGGGGAGGGAAGCACCCCCTCACTTTGCAAGGGAGGGCCAGAAGATGGGGATGGGGGAGGGTTTCATTTGCCATATGACTGGCAGCAAATGCCTGGCACAATGAGCTCCGAGGTGACTGTAGTGGTGGCCGTGGCAGTGAAAGCTTGGCTGGATTCTGGCTCGGTCAGCTGTCCCTACGAGCACCAAATCACATAAGGTTCTGCTGGAAGTCCCAAAACACTTGGGGAAGGGAAGTCTGCAGAGACTTTGAACTTCAGAGGGAGATGCAGGTGTTTTGCTAATGCCCAACACCCTTGTGGGTCACACAAGGAAGAACTTGCTAACTTCAGAGTCTAGCAACAAATCATGCCACCTGGGATGGTAATGAGGTCCCCATCCCTGGAAGGGTGCAGGTGGAGGATAAACCATTCCCTCCAGAGTTGCTGCAAAGGGCTTCCTGTCCTGTCTGGGGAGGTGTGAGGTGAGCCTTCCTGATTCACCCTGTCTTTCTCTCTCCACTTTCTCCTCTCTTCCCCTCTCCCCAGGTTTGCCAAATTCCCACCCGATGCTCTTCTCTCCTGAAGGTTCATTGCTTACCCATCGTCGGGCCCCCATATGTCTACAGAGTAGAAAAAGTGACAGTAAAAATAGCTAATACTTACATGGGGTTTCTGTGTGCCCACAACTTTGCAGGTACTGACCCAATCATAGCCTCATGACAGGTGAGCCAGTTATCCCCACTTTACAGATGAGGAAACTGAGGCCAGGAGGGGCTGAGTATACTGCTCAGTATCACACTGCTAGGAAGTGGTGGCACCAGGTGGCCTGGCCCCAGGTCCCCACACTTAGCCCCCATTCTAGGCCGCCACCCGTGCTACAGGATGATTTACTTGTGGGTCCTTCACAGCTGGGCTGAGGCCCAAAGACCTGAGTGGAGCCTGGCCCGGAGGGAAGCCCTCAGGAGTGCCCTGCTGTCCTGGCTGGGTGGCCTCCTCCTGTCAGGCAGGGAGGGGTGGGGGTGAGCGCCACCCTCAGGAGGGAAGCTGGAGCCGAGGCCCAGTGGGGTTTCCGTCACCAGCACCAGGCGCCTGGGCTGTCACGGCTCTGGGAACACTTTTCTTCCTGTGCTGTGATTCTGCAGCTGTCCCCACAAAACCCTTCAGAGTGGAATGAGCCGGGGTCTTGTTGGGGACAGTGAAGAAAGAGAAAGTTGTGGAAACAGATGGAGGGGAAGGAGAAGAAAGCCCAGGACCAGAGCAGGTGAGGGGGACCCCCAGAAGAGTGGCTGGGCCCTGGGGCAGACAAAGGGGGGGGCCCTGGGTACCCACACAGAGTCCTCCTGTCACAGCTGGAAACCTGCATCTCCTCAGTCCTGGGCCCCGCCCTCACCAAGACAGGGGTGAGCCTCATAGCTGGCCTCTCTGAGCCTACTCCCCGCTCCCTAACACCCCCTCCTCTCCACTGCCCCGGATGGATCATTCCAGATCACAGTTCCACCATGCCTTGACCCTCGTATCAGCTTCTTGGTGGCTTCTTAGCACCCCGAGGGCAGCACCACAGCCCCTTAGCCTGGCCTCATCGCTCACCGCTTCCCCTCTCCCCGCCCCGGGCTCCATCACCTCCCAACCTTCCATTCCCCGAAGGGCGAAGGGCACCGTGATTTAATCACCACCTCAGCCTTGGATGCTGAATGCCCTTCCACTCCCTTCCCCTCCACAGGAAATCATGTTAATCCTTCAGAGCCCAATCCATGGCTCCTTCTTCCATGCAGTCCATTCTAATCCCCTTTTTCCTCTTTTGAGCTCCCAGGCAATAATATAAAAATAACACCAAACACTTCTATGGCACTTACTATGTGCCAGCACTATTTTGAGAGCTTTACCGTTAACTTTTACACCCTTACAATTGTGTGGGGTAGTTTCCATATCATCCCATTTTACAGGTTAGAAGACTGAGCCCAGAGAGGTTAAGTAATGTGCCCTGGGTCACACAGCTAGTAAGGACTAGAGTTCATATTCAAACCCAGATGGCCTGGCTCCAGAGCCTTAGCCATTATTTTTTACCCATAGATTTGAGTGTTAGTTACAGGCTTTGATTCCTTCTAGGGTGTGGAAAGGAGTACTTGGGCCTATGTCTACATTATTGCACACTCCTTTGCCTGAGAGCCAAATCCCACAGTCGGCTGATGACCCTGGAGGTGGGGAGGCTGGGCTCCATGCCCGAGGCCATGCTGCCTCATTCGGAACACCTGTACCATGCAGGCCTCACACAGGCTCCGTGCTTATCCTCCATCCCTCCCTCCCAGAGCCTGGGCTTTCCACAGCAGTTCCCATGTTCCTCTGGAGCTGCCTCTCCCCTGCCTGGCAAAGGCCCCCAGGTTAGACCTGACAGTCCCCAAATCAGCTCAGAATCCCCAGCAGTAAGGCCAGTCCAGAGACTCACCCAGGACAGCTCGTCTCCCTCCAAATCTCTCCACTTGCCCGCCCCCCTCCCCTATGCTCGGCCCCTGAGAAGAGCAAGGTTGGAGCCCCAGGACCCCAAGCATCTCCAGAGCTCCCCTTGAGAGGCCTTGCAGAGACCAAGTTAAAATTTGTTGTGCTGCTATAGTTCACAGTCAAAATGTCGACAACCCCAGCCTTCTAATCTTAACATCACTTAGAAAGTTCTGGCTATTATTAGTTGTAAAACTACTGTGTCTATTTGAGCCCCATGAAAGGCCAGGCTTTCTTATGCAAACAGAAGATAATGTACCCAGGGCCTGGCACAGGGAAGATGCCATTAAACTTTCGTCTCCCTTCCTTCCTTCCTTCCACAAACATGTACTGAGCACGTGCTGTGGGCCAAGGCCTAGGCTGGATGCTGGGGAGATGCTAAGAGACAGAATACTGATCTTCATGGAGCTAACAGCCTAATGAGGGAGACAAGCAGGAAAACGTACCCATAGCATGTTGTTTGAGAGCCCCGGCATGAGGAACGTGGTCCCTCACCGGGAGGGCATGGAGCGAGGCTCTTTGCCTGTGTGCCTGACGGGTGGGGAGGGTCAGGGAGGGCCTTGAGGGCCAGGCTGGGGCACTTGGCCTCCACCTAGGTGCTGAAGGGCTGTCCACAGGGGAGTGCCGTGGTGGGAGGTGAGCGTCAGCAGCATCACTTTGTAGAGGAAAAGGCTGAGGCTGGAGGCAGGGAGGCCAAGGAGGACAATTAAAAGGGGCAGGAAAAAGATGATGGAGACCTCTCCCCAGACAGTGGCAGTGGGGCTGGAGGACCACGATGCTCCCAGCCACACTTAGGAGGCACTGGTCAATTACAGCTTCTATGTACTGAGTGGTGACCGTGTACTAGGTGTTTGATCTTTGTGCTTTATCCTCATTATCTCCAATCCTTACAGAAGCCCTTCAAGGGAGGTTCTGTCAGTCACATGCTGGTGGAAAACAGATGGCACCATGAGTACTAGGAGAAGAGTTTAATCGGTGGACTATTTTCACAGGTGTGACCAGGGTTAAGAAGAACTATAGAGGATGGTGTTGTCCCCTAGAGCTGGGAACAGTGGGGGGCCAGGACCACCCTGAGGCCAGAACAGAGGAGGTGGAGAGGCTGCTGGAACCCAGAGGGAGGAGCCATGTGGTGCCACGTAGGAGGGGCTGCCCTTTAGTTAAGGGACTCAGGGGGCCCCTGGCGGCCCTGCAGGGCAGGAGTGGTGGCAGGAAAGCAATCATAACCACATGAAGCGCCCCTGCGGCCAGCCTCCTGGGGCACAGGGCGGGGTAGGGAAGGGTGGGGTGGCACGTGGTCAAGGCCAGAGGGCGTGGGGATGAATCTGGGGGCCGTGAGTGGGAGGAGGAGGCAGGGTGACCCAGGTTTCTGGCTCACGTGCTGGTGGCCGATGGTGGTGTGGTGCTCGGAGTCAGAGTCCAGAAGAAAAGTGGGCAGGACACCTGTGAGGAAAGGCCCTACTCCCACCGAGGCTCCACGTGACCCTGGCTCGCTCTGTGATCCGAGGAAACCACCTCATCTTACCTCTGGTCTCTTCATTTCTAAGACAAGGGACTCACCAGCCACATGAAAGGGCCTCGTTCTGCCCCCATCCCAACCTTAAGCTCATCTTTCTGGGCCAGGCGCACGGCCCTGGAGCCCCTTCCTCCATGGGGGCTGGCATTTTGGGGACATGAGCTGTCTGGGGACGGTAAGGTACAGCAAGGCCCGGGCTCTGGAGTCAGATAGAACTGAGTTTGACAGGCATAAAATTGCAAAATTTTATACATTCAGATGTGCAAAATCATGGACCTTTATTTTCTATAATTCGTCTCATATTGCTCTTGAGATTATATTCCCCCAGGTGAGGTGAAATACTTTAATTTACAATTAAAGATCGCTCAGCCTTTTGTAGTTTAAAAGAGTCTCCTTCAGGTTAACTCAACATCTTTTGCCTGAACAGTCTTTCGAAACTCAAACTCCGCCAGGCCCAGCTCGCCCCTCTCCCAGTCTGTGCTCATTCCACTTCCTTCTCCCGAGAGGGCAGCCGGCTGCAGGGGAGCTCGCGCCTCTCGTGGTGGCACGGGAACGGCACCTGGCCCACCTGCTGCCCCCTGGGCTTCACTGGTCTCAGACTGTGCGACCTGGACTGAGCCACCTAGGCCAGCACCTGAGCCTCCACGGACGGACGCTTGGTCCAGGCTGGCGCCCCCGCCGCCGTGGAGCACCTCTGTCTGCAACGGAGCCCCCCGAGTGGCGTCCCACTGCCGCCTCCCTCTGATCTCTGGCTAATCCTGCTGGTCATTTCCACTTCTAGCTGTGTGACCTTGAGCGTGTTGGTTGACTTTGCCAAGGCTTAATCTCTTCATCTGTAAATTGGGGACAGGAATAGCCTCTATCTCTTAGGATGGTTGTATTAAATTATATAAAGCCCTTAAAACAGTACCTGGTATGGGATAAGGGCCGTGCAAGTGTTAGCTACTATCATTATTGTTACTTTTCTATTTTTCCCTTCTTGGAGAATGCTTTGTGCCCTGGAGCCTTCTGTTCCGGTGTCTGGTCTGTCCAGTGTGGAGTTAGCTCCTTCCTGCTTCATCTCAGGTTGGCGCCTCTCAGCCGCCCCAGGCCTTACACATTCAGCCCCACGTTCAGTGTCACAGTGGACACTGGGGGTGCTCTGCCTCAGTCCCCTCGCATCCTCTCTCCCATTTCTGTGAGCTCCTCTCCGGGTTTGGTGTGCACGTGCCTGCGGCCAGTTCACACGCAATCCTCTGGATGGTTTCTCTGGAACAGCCGAGCCAGTTGTCTGGAGTTGTCGTCCCTGAGGTGGGCCTTGGCCAGTGACCAACAGGGGCTGGTCAGGACAGCTGGGATGCATGATTTAGCTCCAGAGTTCCCCTGCGGGATCAGACTGACACTACTCTCTGTGGCACTGGAATTGCCTGAATTCTTCCCCCCACCCCATCCCCCACTCCACCCCAGCCTGGCTGCTTCCCCTTCCCACTCCTTATGGGCTTCTCCTGGGACATCCTCCTTCATAAGTCACCTGCATCCTTATCCCAGGGTCTGTTTCTGAGGGCCCTGCCCCAAGACAACCACGGGCCCCGCAGGGCTGTGGTCACACACAGGTGGGATGAGCCACTTCTGCTGTGTGCCTTGCCTTATCTCACGGAATCCTCAGAACTGCACTGCCTGATAGGACACATGAGTATTCCCATTTTACAGATAAAGACACTGAGGCTTTGAACAGCCACATGACTCACCACTAAAGGCCATCCAGCGGGTGTGAGGTAGAGCAGGATTTGGATCCAGGACTATGGGACTCTACACCTGTGCTCTCCACCCCAGGACATGGGCTGGGCAGGAACAGGGCCCAGATTTCACAGCAGGAGGAAGGGAAAAGCAAGATCCCTTTTGGAGAAATCATGGGAAGGGCAAAGCAGAAAGAGCTCAAAATGGTGATAGAGGCGGAGAGTAGACCCCAGCCAACACATGAGGCCGGGGACAGGCTGGGCTGCGTCAGCTGCGGGCACTGGGACAGAGAAGGCAGACTGCAGACTGCTCCTGCCCTGCTCCATGCTGACACACACACACTGGGGCATGCAACAGGTGCACTCAGGGTGTGACAGCACATGTCTTCCCTTCCTTTGCAGGGACTTTGGTCTCCTCCATGCCCCTCTCCTGGTGCCAGCCACCCTCATCTTGCACTTGAAGACTCCAAGAACGGTTCTGGCCTTCAGGGAGGAAGGGATGCACTGGATGGTGGGGGTCCGTAGGTGATCAAAGACAGGGGTGGCCAGGCCCGTCACAGGGGAACCTCCACCAGAGCTAGGAAAAGGGTTTGCAGCTAAGTGGCAGGTGTGGGCTGGTGGCTGTGACTGTGGGCAGAGAGGAGAAGAGGGAAGACAAAGAATTACTGTCCTTTGGAGATGGCATGTGCTACCCACACTGGCAGCAATGTAAGTGACAGGGGACCTTTGGCTTCAGGGCTTTCCAGAGGGTCACCAGCCCCCAACACACCTTGCCCCAGGAAATAGTTGGGACAGGAGAGGGCCCTGGGACAAGGACAGGGGACAGAAAAGTCAGAACACTGGGCTAGAAACAAGGGGAGGAAGCCCTAGATGGTCCCTGAGGGGGAGCTGACCCTGGGGATGACATGCCTGGTCCTGTCCTCTATCAGGGTCCCCTGATGAGTAAACAAGTACCCCCTAAATGAGGAGCCCCCACACCCTGACACACACATAGCCCCCAACTCTGCCCTCAGCCAGGATGAAACACATTCCCTCCAAAACCAGGTACCAATTCTATTCCCTAGTCCTGACTCCTCTCCTGAATCCAGCCTTACCCTAAAACCTACCCTCACTGACCTCAGCCCCAACCGTAAGCCTTACTCTTCCCCTGCCCCTACTTTTAATGCTCCCACCTGCTTTGACCTCGGTCCTGACTCAGGTCCGTGCTCACCTTGGCCTACATGTGTCCAGGGCCATGGCTTCACCAGGACCCGAGGGCTGCAGGGGACCCCTTAGAGCCGCCAGGGCTCTGAAGGGTTCAGGCCACCCCTGCATGGGTGATGGATGAGCCCCAGTGTTATCAGCACTGTGGGAGGGAATCACCAATCTCCCTGCCTGTCACTTCACCATAATTTCTAAAGCACAGGAAACTGATTCCATCTCTCAACACCATTTGACTCTGTCCCTGCCCCAGGGGCTTCCCCAGGGCCAGGACCCAGCAGGGATGTGGGTGTGGGAACAGTGTGCAGGGCTAACAGGCACCTGCCAGTCTTCTAGACAGATGCCATGCCTGGTCTACTTGGCCCCAGCCTCAGCACTCCTGGCTCATCTGGCCTGGATGCCACCCTGAGCACCTCTGTCACCTTGGAGCTAAAGGAGGCAGGTGAGGCTCATGCCACTGGGGCTCCCTGCCCACGCTGTGCATCCAGCCCCTCTGGAAGATGATAGAAATCCTAAAATCCTCAGAGATGCTCAGGGACTGAGGGCTGAGTCCTGCCCACACAGGCAGGAGGGATGTAAGCACGACATGATGTGGCCTCTGTCCCAACACCTTCCCCACTTGCAACTGTCCCAGCAAACTGAACCCAAGCTACCTCTACTGCTGTCAAAGGACCCCACAGGCAGTGGGCAAAGTGGGTAATGGCTGCGTGGCCCATTTTAGAGCTGGGCATTGGTTTGGGGGGAAAGTGGCTCAGAAATAATCCTACAGGTAACAGGGAGGTGGGATACTGTGGCTAGAGCCTGGCAGGATCACCCCCAGGGTAACGGAGAAGGCTGAAGGCACAGCCCACTCAGAAGACTGGTGCTACCACGGACAGAGCTCTAGAGTTGCAGCCCTGGGCTCAGAGGCAGACCCTGGGAGAGGAGAGGGTTTGCCAGGCCTAGGACCTCAGCCTGTGGTGTTGTCAGGGGATGGCTGCCCCAAGGTGCAGGGTGGGTGTTAGAGCCTCCCCCTCCCCAGGTCCACAGCCTCAGGACAGGCTCTCCGGGGGGCCTGCACATGGGAGACCAGGTGCCCCAGGCTGGCATAATGGAGAGGGAAAAGGGGTGTGGAGGGGAAGCTTTCAGCGCAATATAAGAAAAAACTTTCTAACCGTATGACAGCATCCAATTTAAAACAAAATCTAAAAAGACGATATCACATCAACTCTCTGATTGTTTGTGGGCTTTGAAGACTGCCTGTAAAACCTCCTCGGTAATTAAGTAGAATGAGTCCATTTTGCCACATAAGTATGGTTATTGCTCCTGGGTGGCTGCAATTAATATAAAAGCAGATTAAGGAAGCCATCATCAAGGCATAATGAGTTTTTAAATATTAATTAATATGTTAATAACCATTCTAGGTTAAGGGTGAGCTTTTGGTGCTATTAGAGATGATTTCTGCCAGGGACCCAGGAATACCTGCGTCCTACCCCACATGCCACCCTTGCAGTGGGGCTCCTGAGGGAGCAATAGCAGAGTGGCAGTCAGAGCCCTGTCTCCTTAGCAGCTGTGCTGTGTGAATGCCCGATGCCCCAGTGCAGAGTACTCTTAGAGGATGGACCCGAGCAGAACACGGAGCAGTGACTCAATGTCCTCAGCAGGGCCTATCACTCCCCTAGATCTACATGTGGCACCAGCACTTCAGATAGGCCTGAAGGAAAGAGAGAGACCCCCAAGGAAAGGGTCTGAGTCCCCTTCTCCTCCCAGCACTATGGAACCAGAAGGGATAAGCAGAGGAGAGGTGTCCTCAGGACTTAGGGGGTGCACCCTGCCTGGGCCAGCAAGATGCCATGAACCTGAGTTGGTGCCCACTCAGGCTGTGACCACGGCCCCATCAGTATTTTGGGTTCTGACCAAGTAGCTTGGCAAAGCCTTCCTTCAGAGGGACCTGGGAGGACGGTGGTCAGAGGACAGTCTGGCTCTGAAAAGGGGAGTGAAACGTGTCCTTCACTAGTCACCCAGTTTTTGTCTCTCTTGACTTTCTGGTCTGTCTGGCAGGAGCAGGACTGCCTCCCTTGGGGTTCAATCAGCATCCCTTCCATACAGTTGTGTTTCTAGCTCCGATACCTACTGGAGCAGCTGCAGCCCCCAAAAGCCTCTGAAATGGGTTAGAATAGGACATTAATGGACTCCGAGGCCATCTACATACTTAAGCCAAAAATTCACCACCACCCCCTTCTGTTTCTCCACCTTAAGTTACAACCAGCCACACTGTGCCCCTAGTTCAGCAGAGGGGTTCACAATGAACACCACAGAGAACATGCCATGGAAGCCTAAGCAGTGATGGGAAAATCCCCCCAAATTTGAACCTCACATGCTTCTCCCCGTTATTAAGTTCTTACAGAGAAATCAACACCAAAATGAAATCCCTCCCCTTGTGCTAATTAGTGTCCAAAATTCTCCCATCCCTATTGTTTTTTGGCTGTCTCAGATAGAGGGGGTCTTCCTCAAAGGAGGCCTGGGGGAGTGCAGGGTACCTCTTTATCCTTGCAGCCTGGATCAACTTCTTCCGGAGTGGTTTTCAAGGTTGTATTGAGATAACTCAATCTGTGCCATTTTTCCTAAAACTCCAAATAAAACATCAGCCACAGCCTCAAATCCAGGCCATTTGGAACCAAATGTGACCACTCTAGCAGTGGCACTCCCAGGGTGAAGGACTGACTTTCCATGGGCAGCCCCAGGCCACAGCCAAGTTGTTGGAGCCCTGGGGACCAGGGTTAGGTTCTAGCACCACCTTGGGGCCTGTGTGGCATTCGGCAACTCAGTTTCCCCCTTCTGCAAAATGGGAATGATAGTCTTGCTCTGCTTGCTCCCCAAAGCTGCAGAGATAAACCGAGAGGAAGCACTTTGCAAACTGTAGAGTGAGCTGCCAAGATGAGAATGCTGTGTAACTGTGTCCCCCTCCCTTCCTTGGCCTCAGCGAGGATCAAGAATCATCCACCTCCCCTCTCCCCCTTGTGCCTCATCCCACTTCCTCATCCCTCCCCCATCCTTGCTTCCCCAGATAAAGCACCTAAGGTGCAGTCCTAAGGGCACCTCTGTGTCCTAGTCTGAATACACACACAACACCCAGAGCTAAAAGCCTAATTTCTTAGTAGATCACCACTCCAGAACACATGTCTCTGACACCTGGCTCAGGTATACCCCCTCGCAGCCACCACGTCACCCCCAGCCCCACCCAGCTCAGGCACAGGTCTGGGGAGAGAATGGGGAGATGGCTCAAACATTCTCTCCCAGCAACCTTCTGGGGGCATGAAGAAAGCCCAGAATGCTGTGAACACAGAGCTGCCACCTTCTTTCCAGATGGTCACAAACTTGCTGGGACAAAGGGCTGAGCCCCTTCCCCAGGAGCCCCTTCCCTAAGAGCAGCAACAGGGACTGGTGGAAGCAAGGGGAGGGCGGCCAGCCCTGCAGGCCAGCCTGCATCAGTTAGACCCTGATTAGAGGAGGGGGCCAGGTGGGCTGCTGGCTGGGCACTGGCCCCTCTGCTGCCAGCCGTGCTTCCATTATTGGAAGCCCAGCCTGGCAGGGCTGAGCACGCACTTCACGCCGAGAGAGGAGCCAGCCAGGCACAGCCTGAATGCTTCTGTTTCTGATCTCTTCTTGCAGAAAAATAGCAAAGCTGCTGGGAGCTGCCCGGCCTCCAGGAGGAGGGGAATGGCAGGTTCAAGCAGCGGCTGCTGCCTGCTAATTGCAGCTTCTGATGCTTGAGTAGGGGCCACAGAGGCAGGTGTGAGGGTGGGCTCTTCCCCCGCTTCCCACAGAGCCCCTTCCCACGCTGCCCCCACTGGGCAGTTAGTGCTCAGAGGCCCCGAGGGTGCTGCAGTGAAGATTCCAGAGGGTTTTGGACTCAGAGTTCTGCCCCAAGCTGGGCAGGCCACATACATTCAGTATGGGTGAGTCATAATCGTGGAGGTTAATAATCCACACGTGACTATTATACATGGAAACGTGGCTGTGTGACTGAGGAATCAAATTTGTAATTTTCTCTAATTCATTTAAACAGGCACATGGGGTCAGTGGCTATAGAATTGGACAGTGCAGCTCTAGGCAGAAGTGAGGGAAGTGCCACCCAGAGTACCCCCAGCCCCATAGCCAGTGCCCAGCTGATTGGGCCCCTGAGGAGTGACTTGGCTGTTCTCTGACCCTGTACTCCCAGCCTACCAAAGAGGGCTTTCCTTCCTTTCCTTGTCCAGTCTGAGTAGAAGCCCCAGGCCTGGCCTTCCAGGTGCAGTCAAGGATTGGGGTCAGCAGTACAGCCTCTGGGGCCAGACTCGAGTTCAAATCCCTGCTGCGCCATTTACCAACAGCCACCAAGCTTTCCTGAACCTCTACTCCCTCACCTGTAAAATGGGGATAATAAATGATAGTAATAACACTTAGGGTTACTGTGGGGAGTGAATGAGTTAATACATGTAAAGCACTTAGATCAGGGAGCAGCACACAGGAAGTGCTCCACAAATGGTGGCTTTTGTAGCTATCACTATCACTGTCACCGTCATCATCACTAGTTAGCGTGCAACAGGCAGTAGCTACATATAGAAGGAAGTATTGACAACTCTTCTGCAGGGAAACTAGAGATCTTAAAGATGCAGTTTGAGCCAGGAGTATGGATTCAGATCTAGCAGTTGCTGTAAATTAGGTGGGGGTTGTGGAAGGTATGCACACATTTAATGGGATCTACCTATTAGTTACAGGCATGGTTGGGCACAAAGCTCACCCCAGTGGGAACAGAGACAGGGAAACCCACCTGGGAGCCCCCAGATCCACCTTTGACCATGAACCAGGAGCTCTTCCTGCCCACAGCTGTCCTGTGAGACCCAGGTGGCACTGGGCCTTGAGAGGGAGGGGGAGGGGAGAAGGGGTGCCCCAAGCTGCTCCAGAAGGACTGACTGAGGAGGGACCCTGCCCTGGAGAGGAAGGAGGGTGCAGGGCAAGGCATCCTGTCCTATTGATGGTGGCCAGGGTTTCCTGAGAGGGTGACTGGGATTTCAGACAGGGAGATTTAAAGGAGGCCTGTGGTCAGGAGTGGGCCTTAGGGCTGAGAGAGGCAGATTAGGAGCAGGAGAGCACCCAGGAGGTGGCACTTCCTATAAAGGATCAAAGGCTTTTGGTGACAAGCCTGGGAGGTTCTGGAGAAAGTCTCTAAACTTTTCCTCTGTTCATAGTAATTCCTGTCAGACCCAGCCTGTGTGTCAGGAAAGGAGGGCATCGGCAGCCAGACAGCTGGGCCCTGACTCAGCGTTCTGGGCAGTGGTGATTGTCATGGAGGTCCAAGGCCCTGGGTGAAGGTGGGGGTACCTGGCATGGCCCAAGACGCCCAGGGCGCACTCTGGAGTTGACCGTGCAAGACAGGCAGAGGAGCCAGCCCCAAGCCCAGAAGAAGCTGTCTCTGAAAGGGGTGGGGCCCACACAGCTGGATCGAATTAAACAAAATAAAGGTGAAGGCACTGCCCCCCCCCCACGCCCCAGTTGTGGAGCCTGGAGTACTGGGTGCCCAGGCCCAGCTGTCACCCTCCTCTCAGCAAGCCTGTCATCAGACCCATTGACTCCCAAGTTCTGAAATGAACTCTGCTCCAAGTAATTACAGCTCTTCAAGTTTCCCGTCCTCTGTTTAAAGAATTCGTCCTCTCGCCCTCAATGGCCCATCAGCTCCCTAATTAGCAGCGCTGGGCGATTACACATTCTCCGCAGCTCGCTGGGCCCGGCCCCCAAATGAGTGTTTGTGGACAGCTGGGAGCCCGCCCGCGGCTGCCGAGCCAGGAGTCAGGGCCCGGGAGTGTGAGCTGTCAGCTCCGTGATGGGGCTGGAGCTGGTCGCAGCCCCGCGGGCCTCCAGGAGGAAAGGCCTTGAAATATAAATGAAGATGAATATTCATATTTGGTTCAATAAGTGCCAACTATTAATATACATGTCTGTCGGGAAGAGGAGGCAGCGCGGAGCCAATTGTGCCGGGCATAATTGGGCTCCTAATTCACAATTAGCCTTGAGCTCCGGGCCTCTGCACAGCCAGAACCTGGGCTCAGAACCTCAGGAGTGGCAGGGGCCGCTGGGGGAAGGCTCTGGGCTCCCCGGGGCCCTCCTGCCCTGAGATGCCTCCCCACTAGGAGAAGACTGGGGAAAGAGGAGGAGGCTGCAGCCCCCTCCAGGAATCCCACAGGAATTGCAGCCTTCCGCTGGACCCCCAGAATCACATTTGGGCCATGCATACTGCTCCCAAAGACTGGGGGGCCCCTATGTCTGTCACCAGAGCCCCACACTAGGAAATGTCTGGAGATCCATGGGAACTGAAGCCAGAAAGTTGTAGGTACTCAGGCCAGCTGCCATCCACTCTGAGTCGGGCTTCCCGGGGCCCAGCCCCCACCCCACGTAGGCTCCTGGTGTCACTCAGCCTGTCTTCCTACTTCTGGCTCAGAGCAGCTCTCTCTTGTTTCTCCAGCCTCTGCCCACATGTACTCCATTATGACACAGCTGCCACCAGGCCTTCTCCATCCCCTACTGCCCCTACAAATCACAGGCTGCCTGCAAGTGGCCACAGAACCATGCTGAGCATTGCTCTCTCCTGGGACAACAGGGAAGACCCACACTAGAAGATGTCAGGGTTTGGGGCCTGGGGGAGTCACAGCCCAGGGGAAGGGCAGGTCCCAGCCCTGGGAAGGAGCCAGGTCACCCACCCACACCTAAAGAAGCTGCATAGACCCCCCCTTGAAGCAATAGCTCAGTCCTGCCTCCAGCACCCTAGGGGGTAGGGGCTCCAGGCAGCCACTGGCTCAGCCCTGATCTGCTCCAACCATAGCCAGGGGCCAAGGTCTGCCCCCTAGCCAAGGTCCAATCTGTCAGGTTTTAATCAGCTACAGCAGCGATGGGAAATGGGTGCTCAGGATGCAGCCCTAGACAGTCTTGGAGGTGCTGCTACAGGAAGCCTGGAGAGTGGAAGGGTAGACGTCAAGGTTGTCCAGGCACACTTTGGCCTGAGCAATGGCCAGAAACAGGCTGGAACAGTGAGGGGGAGGCCGGAGCTGTGACAAACCAGCTTGAAGGGCTCCCACTGGCCAAATCTGGGGCAATCTGAACATCTAAATAAATAATGATAGTAGCAGTTTATAACCCACTGAAAGAAATAGGAAACCATGAATCCATGCTGACATAAGTGAATGAATTGAAAATTTAATGAGGGACGGGATATTTACATAGTCTCATAATACCTTCCCACATAGTTATTAATTACAAAGGAAAAAGAGTAATTTTACAGTGGAGAAGCCTGGCAGACATCACCTTTGTCACATGGTCAAAGTGAAAATCAGTAATGGAACAAATCAAAACTGTTTCCACCCAATAGGGTGCACCGAGAGGAACCCCACAGTCAAATGCCTGCCCCAAATGCAGAGCCTGAATCCAATCTTGAGAAACGTTTGAGGGACATTCTACCAAATACTGGCCTGTAATCTCAAAAGTGACAAAGTCAGGAAAGACCAGGAACTGTCCCATATTGAAGGAGATGTGACAACCAAGTCAGACACAGACACATGATCCAGAAAACTGGATCCTTTTGCTGTACAGGACATTATTGGGACAGCTGGTGAAACCGGAGTGGGGTCTGAGGCTGACTGGTAGTTGTAGGTCAGTGTTAACGTGCTGATTTTGCTGGCTGTGTAGAAGGATGATGTATTAATAAAGGAAAAGCACACTGAAGCATTTTCCGGAGTAATGTGGCGTCACGTAGACACCTTATTTTCAAATGGCTCAGGGGAGAAAAGTTATGTGTACTGCACTTGCCACTTTTTGTAAAGTTGAAGTTGTTTCAAAGTAAATTTTAAAAGGGCAGGGAGAGGTCCTGGCCTGAGCTGAGGCCCCAAACTAGGAAAAACAGAGTGCAGACGCCCGTGTCCTAAGGGAGGGACTGGGTGGTCCGGCAAGGCTTGCTCAGTGGGGGCCTGCATGGGCCCCATGCCCCTCACCCAGTCACCTGCCTCCAGCTGGTGGGCAAGAGAAGCAGGGATTTCTCTGGAGAGATCACATAGAGCCGCCCCCTCTCCCCTCCACGCCCCAGGGCTGGGAAATGGCTGCCAGGCAATCAGAGGGGTTTTTGAGTGGACATGGCCTGTGTTCCCTGAGTTTGGGGGCAGGTACCTGACACCTTCCTGGAAAGTCTGAAGGCCAGAGGCCTGCTGGAGCTGCCTGTGCTATGGAGAGAAGAGAACCCACCACTCTGGGGTGGTCTGCACTGGCAGAATTTGGCTGGGCAAAGGCAAAGCCATCCCTAGGAGCAAGGGAAAGCCACAGGGCCCCAGCTTTCTTGGAGGAAGCCTCCCCAAGGAGACTGCCTGGCAGGGCATGGTGACTTCAGGAGGAGACTCCAATAGAAAGGGCACACAGACAATGCCCATTTATTAGTCTGCTGTCTGTAGGTCAGAAGTCCAGCATGGTGTGATGGGTTCTCTGCCCAGGCAGAAATCAAGGTGTCAGTTGAATGCATTCCCTGGTGCTGGGGCTACTCTTCCAGGCCCATTCCTGCTATTGTGGTTGGAAGATTGTTCCATGGCCTTGGAGTACTGAGGTCCCTGTTTCCTAGCTGGCTGTCAGCCAGGGTTGCTCCCACCTTCTGGAAGCTTCCTGTCATGTGGCCCCTCCATCTTCAAGCTAGCAACAGTGCCACGCATACTTCTCATGCTTTGACACTTTCTGACTTCCTTTTCTGCTGCTAACCAGAGAAAATGCTCTGCTTTGACAGGGCTCACCTGATTGGTTCAGGCCCACCTGGGTAATCTCTGTATCTTAAGGTCAGCTGACATGGGACTTTAATCACATCCACAAAACTCTTCACCGTGGCATCTAGATTAGTGTTTCATTGAATAACCAGGGGTCAGGAATCTTGGGGGCCCATCTTTAGAATTCTGCTCACCACACATGGCCAAGCCCACACCCATGCATGGGAAAGCATAAACCTTCTCACGAGAGGGAGGTGAAAAGTTACTGACCCATTATCCATCCATCACAGTGTTCCTGGAACCTTCTGAAAACCCACGCATCTATCCCTAGACAATCTCCAGCAGTCCCTGGGCTGTGCCCAGGGAAGGGGAGGGATCCACACTGGATCCCGAGAAGCTCCTCAGTGTCCTCTTCCCAGGGTGGCCCTGCCAGGCCCAGGGACCCTCCCGAGCTCCCCTCCTTTGGGTCATCGAGCCTCGCTCGGGTGGTCATCCAGCCTTGCTTCTCCCGGCAGTGAGTCCCTCCTGGCAGCCACAGCCCAGGCCTGACCAGCCCTCCCTGCCCTCAGGACTCCAGGAAGCTGAGGCCCAGCCCTTCACCCAGGCCCTGCCCCCTGCTCACCCCATCCCTGACTCTCAACGTGCCAGGCCTCTCATCACACTGGTCTCTCCTCCCCCCAAGCTTCGGGCTCTTCTTCTCTTATCCCTGTATCCGTATTTTCCCAGTCCCATAAGGCCTAGTTTGTCTACTCTGCTCCTTCCGGAGGCCCTGCCAGACTCCACCCCTTGAGCCCTGTCTTTTCTCCGCTCCAGGGCTGGGTGGATTCCTCTGGAAGGGCCAGGACAGGCTGGCAGAGTCCCTGCCCCACCGCAGCACAGTGGGATGTAGGGGGTGTTCTACCCCTTCACTGTGGGACACCCTGCCCTGTATGAAGGGGGCAGGGGGCAGCTGCCCACGCCCACGCAGTCCCATGCCCACCCTTTCCTGTGCCTGCATGGCCACTCTGCTCTCGCTCATACACTCAGACGCCCACCCCAGATGGCTCAGTATCTGGGCTGCCTCATTGCCCCAGGTGTGACACTGTTTTGAAACAGGTATGTCCCTTCCTGGGGTCCAGAAGCTGGACTCAGTTTGAATAGAGAGGGTCAGCAGGGTCCTGCGCTCCAGCCCTGACCATTCTCTGGCAGCAGAGGCTCGGGAAGGGAGGGCCGGGCCAGGCGGCTGAGGGGCTTTGAGAACAAGGTCACATCTCGGCAACCGAAAGCTGGTCGAGCTCCTTCCATCAAGTTTTTAACTAGAAAAATAGTGTGCCCATTGCTCTGTAATACACCTCTGGGCTTTTTTATTATGACTTCATTTCCCCTTGTAATATTGGAACGTCTCTATAATTGTAAAAGTGTAATAGAATCTAATAGAATTTCATTTGGCGCCCGGAATGCTCCGTACCATGGCCGCTCATTCGGAGTGAAATAATGATGTCTAATGCCCACACACGGCTCCCCGTGACCTTATTCAATCTTGGGGCTGATCGGGAAATATATTGATTCAATTATACACTGATGACAAATGAACTCAAAGAAAGAGGAAAAAAAGGTCAGCATATATTTGAAAATGTAAATCTTAGCAATGTCTTTGGGGTTCGCCCAAAAAAAAAAAGCCATTTCAAAATGCCATTTGTGGCTAATAGTGTGGAGTTCCAGACTCCATTAGGGAGACGCACCGGTGGCGGGGAAGGCATTAATGGGGTGTCGCTTCTCTAGAGCTAGGATCAGGCCCAAATCCTCCCTGAGCGGCTCCTGCCCGGCACGGCCTCTCCCTGAAGCTGCCTCTTCCCAGCAGCCACCCTGACCTTCCTTCCTTCCTTCTTTCCTTTTTTCTATCCATTCACTTTTCTTCCCTCCCTCTCTTCCTCCCTTCCCACCTCTTCCCTCCTCCCGTCCCTCCTCTTCCCTCCTCCCTCCCCTCTCTCCTTCCTCCCTGCGAGAAGGTGAGGAGACAGGGTGACAGGGCCAAGCCACTGGCCACTTCTGGACGGAGTGCCGGCAGGCAGGGCTCCGGGGAGGAGGGGCTGCTGCTCGGGCAGGGCCAGCACCGCAGGCGAGGAACAAGACGGGAGGAATGAAGGCCAGCACAGAAGCCAGGCACAGGGGGCCAAGGAGCAGCCAGAGAGAGGGGAGGACAACCCCGAGGGCCGGATCACAGGAGCCAGGCGAGCGAAGAGTCTGAAGGAGGAAGAGGCCAGCCATGTCAAATACTGTCACATCCTAGAAGATGGAGCCGCATAAAACCCCAAGGCACTCACAGAGTTTCTTCACTTAAAACAAATTATTTAAGAATATCTTACATAACAGTAAAGTACACAAATCTTAAGCGTACAGCTTGATGTTCTTTTTTTTCCCCAAACTTATACATGCCTGAAACTACCACCCAAACCACGATCTGGAATATATCCCACACCCCAACAGCCTTCCTTACGCCAGTGAGCACCCCGCCTCCCCCCAGGTAACCACTATTCTGGCTTCTGCCCCCATAGATTAGTTTTGCCTGCTTTTGAACTTCACATAAATGGAATCATAAAGTGTGTACTTTTTTGCATCTGGTTTCTTTTCTCAACATCGCCTCTGTGAGATTCATCCATGCTGTTGCATGGTCTGGCAGTCCTCTCTTTACGCAGTTGTAGGGGATGTAAAAATGACTGTGTGGGTTGAAATCATGCAAAATTATCTTTATCGGTGGGGAAAATTACGACTGTTCTGTGTCCTTTAAAGATTTTTTGTCAAAACATTAAAAACTCTCTTACTGTTAGTTATGTGTATGGGGAAATGGGAAAAATAGTAAAACCAATCCTTATTTAGTACGCTGCCTTTAAAAAATCAAAGACATTAAGAATTAAAGTGTTTTATTTCTTCATAAAAAACTTATCAAGAGCAGTTTGAAGAGTGCTTGTCATGTAACTTACTTTCCATGCTTCGGCCAGTTGTCATACTGTTTTCTAAGTTTGGATCAGCTTCCACCATTTTATCCTTTGTTGTTTTCAATGTTGTGAAACGTCTCTGAAAGTTCCTTTAGTATGAAGTCTCTCGTGAGCGTCACTTTCTCTGGGGCATCATCATCCTTTTCGTCACAACCATGTTCCCCGTTTATGTCAGTAGGTTCACCTTCACTAAGTTCCTTTGCTGCACGTCGAGAGTCAGAAGGTGGCTGTGTCAACGTTCCCACGGTCGGCTATTTCTACTATTACTCCATTTACTTTGATTTGAATTTCACTTCCAACATGACCATTTTTCATTTCTTTGTTGCACTTTCGTCTTTGTTAACCAATTCCTTCTTTTGATTAGTGATATTTGTAAAATGTCACTTGGGTTTCTAACTTGGAGATAAGGAGGCAACACAACTACATACTTTGCTGTCGAGTGTGACATGAATAGCAGATGCCCAGTGTCTAATCACCAACAGCCTTGGAAATAGTGACATGATCAGTCACTGATCATGCTACATATCAGCTATTTATGGAACAACCTGTGGACTGAGAGCCAGGAGGGAAGTTTGCACTTTATGCCACTACTCAGTTAATAATACACCAATAATACAGTGACTGGAATTTGAACCACCTTATTGGGAGACTGGTATTATTTAACTGACCATGGTAACTGAAGCCACGTAAAATGCAGACTGCCTGTGTAAGTAGTTTGCTCTTTATCATTGCTGCATAAAACTTCATTGTATGAACATGCCACAATTTCTTTCTCCCTTCTGCTGTTGATGGACATTGGGGTTGTCCCCAGTCTTGCTCTATTGTGAACAAGGCTGCTATGAACATTCTTGCACCTGTCTTTGTCAATATATGCACTCATTTCTGTTGGTTAAAGATTTCTCTACTTGGGTTCACCAATTATTTCACGTGACCCCAGGCAGGCCTCTATTCTCAGAGAGCTGGGGGCAGCTAAGCCACATCTGTAAAGAGAGAGGTGTCACAGGGTCACGACTAGACTGAGATGGGAGGAAGGGCCTGCAGGGATCACCTGGTTTGGCCCTTCCCTTCCTCCAGACCCATTTTGCAGATGGGAAGGAAGACTCTAGACCCAGTGGGACTTGCCCGAAGTCACACAGAGAGTCAGGCCTCTGGGGTCCTCAGCTGCCCCCCTGAGGTCTGACCGTGCTGCCTTCAGGTGCAGCACCTCCCTAGCTGTGGGGCTGGAGTTGCCTTATTCTGGGGCTGCCAGGATTCTCCCTCTTTCTCTCCAAGGGCAAATACCTCCACCCCATCCAAGTAAGGGCTGAGTCCAAATCAGGTGCGAGGGGCCAGGAGGCTGACAGGAACCTCTCCTCCCCGTGATACCCCAGAAGCTTCCAGCAAAACTTAGCTCAGCCCCGCTGCCCCACTTAATTCTCATAATTAGCTGACAGCTCATTAGCAGCTCATTAGAAGCCCTGGAAATGCAGTGACAGTAACAAATTCAGTGCAGCCAGGCAGTTTGGGGGTGTCCCCAGGGGCCTGACCCAGCCTGGGCTCCAGGGGGACCGCTGGGAATGAGCTCAGCCCCTGTGCCCGTGTCTGAGTCCTCAGAGTCTGGATCTCACTCCTTGGATCCCATTAAAACGTCACCCCGCCAGCCTGCCCACTGCCACTTCCCAGCCAGCTCCCAGCTGCAGGGCCCTCAGCTACCCTCCCTAAGCGTCTCCTGAGAGGACAGGGTAGAAGGAAGGAGCCTGGCTCCAACTTATGAAGGAGGACCCTAAAGCCTTTAGGGGGTCCCAGAGAGCCCAGACTCTGCCCATCACTGGGCACCAGGCCATGCCCGCGAGGCCCACGTGCCCCACTTCTAGCACACTGAATCCTGGAGCTCAGGCTCTGACACCCCTCTCTGGCTGTCCCTCCAGCTCTGGTCTCAGCCTTTCTTCTCTCTGTCTTGTCTGTCTGTCTATTTATTCAACATCCATTAGGCACCTGTTCGGGGGCAAGTCTGAGGAATCTCCAAAAATCAGTTAGACAAAGTGCGTAGGCGGAGAGATCCTGGCACAGTGGGGAAGGAGAGAGCAAACAGACCCATCACAGTCCCATAGGACAGGGCTGGGGTGGAGTAGACACTGCGGAAGCATCAGAAGAGGGACCCCAGCTAGGGGCCTGTCAAGGGAGGCTTCCTGGAGGAGGTAGCACCTTGGAGGAGGAGCAGGAGTTTCCTGGTCTCTCTGCTCTCCCGAGGTCTGCCTCTATGCCTTCTCCTCCTCACTGCAGCCCGGTCCTCGCCTTCCTACGGCCAAGCCCCTCCACTTCATGGTCTCAGTGCCAACAAAAGCCCCAGGACAGCTAGCCCCTAGACGGCTTGGGGGTGGGGAGGGCAGGGCAAGGAAGGACAGAATAACTTCTACAGAAGGAGAGAGGCAGAGAGAACAGGAAGGGGAGGGGAGAGGAGGGTCAAATGAAAGCAGCCAAGTCCTGCATACCCCCGTGGCCCCACCTTCAGCAGGCCAGCTGACCCAGGACAAGCAGCTTGTCTCCCCAGGATTCCATTTCCCCTCTGTCCTCTGCGAGGTGGGGCCTCACCATGGTCTGCGTGGAGGGACAGGGGCTCCTGGGTGGCCACCAAAGATCAGGGCTCTGCAAGAGAGGCCTGGACCCCAATCCTGAGCTCCCAGTTCCACCTCCGGGTGGCCATACATCTGCCACAGGGATCGATGAGAAGTCATTATCATTGCCACATGTTAATGACACCAATTAATTCCCCATCTGTGGGTCCAATGCAGCCTTCAGTGCTGAAGGTTAAAGGGAGGGGACTGGCTCAGGGTGAGTTTTCCCCTGAGATGACAGTTACAGGCTGGTTTGTGTGGCTTGTAGAGTCTGAGGCCTTGCATTTGGGACTGTACAGTGTGTGTGTGTGCACATGTGTGTGGGTGCTTATGTATGCATTATTCTTGCATTGCTTTGTGTATAAGGAATATGTCTATTCTTTACTGGTACATGCCGTGTGTGCACACAGGTGTGCATTGTATAAATTTTGTATATATGTATGAACAAAGTACTGTACGTGTGTTCTGTTTGCATTATATGTGTACAGAATGTGTGTATACAAATTATGCTTCTATATTATGTTTGTACACAATGGCTTATACTAGTGTGTACTGTGTATATGCAAAGGTTGTGTGTGTGAGTCTTATGTTGGTGAACACTGAGGGCACAAAGTATTTGCACCTCCTGTATCCATGCAGATTGTGTGTGGGTGTGGATGTGTGTTCTGTGTCTACATGCATCATTGTACAGTGTGCAGTGATGTATGCCAGCCCATGTTGATGTGTGATCACTTGCACATTTATGTCCTGACTATGAGGTGTGAGGTATGGGACCACGGGTTCCTCTCTGCTTCTTTAGGGACTAAGGTTCTGCCCTCGAGCCCAGGACTCTAAAGGTAGATCTTCTTGCAGTGTGACGTGGACCTGGTGCTGCCTGACCTTCAGCTGGGTCTTTAAGAATGAGTAGAAGTTCACCAAGTAAATGGAGTAGTAGAAGAGGGAAGGTGGTTCCAGGCTGAAGATGCTACTCAAGCAAAATGATTGCTCTAAGTGTGCTACGCACACTCATATCATCTTCATGGCAACGCTGTGAAGTGGGTGCTATCATTATTGCTGTTTTACAGATGAGGAAAATGGGTTATAGAGATGTTTACTAGCTTGCCCAAAGACACATAGCATGAAAGTGCTACAATCAGGATTGGAACAGACACACACTCACACTCACACATTCACACACACAATGATATGCACAGTACACATGCATACAAGACAATGGACACACACTTGTCATCACACAGGCATACCAGGCACACATACACACACACGAGTGTACATGCCCATCCTCAGGCTGTCTCCAGGTGTCCCCATCCATCCCGAGTGACCTAGGTCAGAGCTCTCGCTCAGCCCTAGCTTCTTTGGGGTGGTGGTGGGGACAGGGAGATGGCAGTGGGCATGAGAAGAAGGGGGATGGAAGGAGGTGCCTGAGGGTGGTCTCCATCTTGTGATCCTGCCCCTGCAGCCAGGAAGCAGAGGGCAGGATCCTCCCTACTCACCACACCCAAATAAGCAGACCTACTCTGGAGCCCTCAGCTCAGCCTCGTTTTCCCCATCAGCTATGAGGGAAGGATGCTGTCCACCCTGTCCCTGCCAAGCCTGTGGAAAGGACTCTCTGGGATATGGGAGACCTTAAGCCCCCACCCAGGCCTCCTGTGTCCCCAGTCTCAATGGCCAGCAGCCACTCAGGTTCAAAAAGAAGAAACTTAAAGCTGCGGCCTGCCCCTCGAACAATGCTGCCTCTTGCCCAAGGAGGCTCCCTGAGGGCTAGGCTGTCCTTGGCCTGTGCCCCCAAGGTCGAGCTGCACCCCAGCTGCCCCTCACCCCAGCAGGCCCAGGATGGGCAGCCTGCCCGGCCCGCCAGCACCAGGACGCCCGGCTCGCCGCCTCTCCCCTGGGCTCCGTCTCTTCTTAATTAAGAGAAAGCCATTGTGAATACTAAAGGAGAAATTAGCACATGTCAGTCATTTCTGGGTGTTTATAGATTTCTCAATCCATCTTTAATTAACTCCTCCAGTTCCGAAGCCCTGCTCAAGTGGCCGGGTTCCTGCCTCCCCCGGACAGAAGCCTGGTTCCCGCCCTTGAGGAGCCCCAGCCTAGCAGGACTCGTGTCCCTGCTCCAGAGGGGCTTCCCATTCATCTCAGGATCAGACAAAACGTACCACAGCCCCCAAGGAGGGCCCCTGCCACCCCGAGAGATAGGGCAGTCAGATCGAGCCATGAAATATACCTGCCCTTTCACCTTCAGTTCCACATCTGGCAATTTATGGAAAGGAGCTAATCGCACAAACGAGCAGTGTGTAGAATAGTATCCATCAAAGAGCTGTTTATCACAGCAAAAAGTCATAACAGTGTATGTCCATTCCGACAAACAGCACTGCTGGGCAGCCACAGAATAACAGTGACATAATCTATATTTATCGACATGGGAAAATGTCCTTTATACCCTGTTTTGGCCGAAACTGTAGGTTACTCAAGTGTTTTTATAATATGACATTTACATAAAATCATATTCATTGAGAGAGAGAGAAAGAAGGCAAGAGACCAAGAGATGGATGTCTTGAAGTCACCAAAATACTAAGTTATTATCTCTCAGCAGAGAAGTCTCTGGTGGCTTTTTTTAACCCCCTTTTTACACTTTTCTGTGGTGTTTGAGATTGTACTCGGTGTGCGTGTGTTTATTTACAATCAGACAGTGCAGCCAGGTGTGCTGATATGGTGGTTGGGCAGCTCCGGGAGGGGCTGACGGGCGGGACCTTCAGGCCGAAGGGGGTGGGAGGGATCCTGCAGAGGGTGAGGGGGGGGGGGGAATTGGGGGGGGGGGGGCGGCTTCGTCACGGAGGGTGCCAGCAGCACCTCGCCTCTTCCTCCTCCTCCTCCGTGCACAGCAGCCTGTGTGTGGAGGGAGAGCTGGTGCTGGGGCTTGGCGGGCCTGGGCTCTCTTCCTGTTGACCTCAGTTTCTCAATGGGTCAGAATCTGAGCTCCCGGTTCTTGGGAACTTGGGAGAGGCCCGGCCCCAGGGCCTGGGTAGCTGTGGGCGCCCTCTGGACATGGGCTGGTCTTCCTTGCTCCCGGGCCTCAGCAGCTGTCGGGGCCTGAGACAATGGGGCTTCCACCCAAGGGGCCAGCCCGAGGAGTGCTGTGGCGACCTGCACACCAAGCGCTCAGTCACTGTTGCTCCTGCCTTCTTCAACCCAAAGAGAGGCAGTCAGCTGTCTGCTCTGAGTTTCTGACTCAGGCCCTGGGCTGTAATGGAAGAGACCCCTCCTGCGCCTGGGGGCCACCTGCCCTCGGGGGCTGGCTTGGCACTGGTCTAGGAGGCCTGGAGCAGAGCTGAGGGGGAGCAGGGAAAAGGCTGATGCAGGCCTGGGCCTCAAAACCTGAGACTTTATAGACTGCCAGGTGCGTTCCCCACGCAGGGCCATCAGGGAGAAGCAGCACTGGCCCCACATGCTGCGTTCCTGAGGCCACAGGTGCAGGGCCCAGACATCCCAGAAGGGGGTCTCCCAGGGGCAAAGGCAACATCCTGAATTTAAGGTCGAAAAATCAACTGCCAAAGTTGAAGACAGAGGAGATGAGGTAGCTCACGTGAAAAACAGGGAGGTGGAGATAGAATACTGAAGCCCCGGCCAAGGGCGACGCGCCCGAGGGCCCCCAGTGCAGCGCAAGCCCAGGCTGCTTTGCCAGGAGCGTGGCGCCTTGCTTGACACGTGGCCAGGAGGTTCGGGTCCTGGGCACAGTGTCAAGGGCCATGTTTCTGGAGGGACCTTGAAAACCGGGTGGTCCAGAGTGGGACGCGCAGGGTAGTGATGAGGCCGGACACCATGGAGAGAGACAAGGGGTGGAGAGAGCTGTGGAGAGAGTGGGGCTGTTCGCACCGAAACGAAGCCGGGGAGCGCAGCTGACGTCATCAGATCCCGCAGGGCTGTCGGGGGCAGAGGAGGGGCCGGAGGGAGTGTAGTGGGTTATAGTGTCCCCCCAAAATTCATGTCCACCTGGGGCCTCACAATATGACCTTATTTGGAAACAGGGTCTTTGCAGATGTAATTAGTTAAGGTTTTCAAGATGAAATCATCCTAGATTTAGCGTGGGCCCTAAATCCAACGAATGGCGTCCTTTGTCAAAGTTGTCAGAATCTAAATGGAGACACTTGTGTCAAACTCTAACAAAAAATAAACAAACAAAACCAGAAGGCTGAGAAGGGAGGGCCCTCACACACACATGCCTATGGTAAGAACTATTACAAACACTCTCCGAAGGGCTCTTACACACATACACCTGTAACAAGAACTTTTGCCAAGGGCTCCTCAAACTGCAGCTTGCTACATGAGTCACAAGCACAGCCAACCGGATATACAAGAATACTTGCCTGACACACTGTCTCCACTCACTGGTGTCAATTCCCCGATAAGGCCCTTTAACCAATGTTCTCTTTGTCTTGAAACAAATTATGTGCACTTTTCTCTTTTGCCTTTAAGAGCTTCGCCTTGCCTCAACCTGTCTGGATAGCCTATGGTCCCTGTAGCTTGCATACCCCAGATTTGCAAATCCCCTGTGCATTCCCGAATAAATTCAATATCTTTGGAGAATCTCTGTTATTTAGGTTGACACCTTATGAGAAGGGGAGAGGAGAGGACATGTAGAGACATAGAGAGGAAGGCCATCTGAAGACAGAGGCAGAGGTATGCTCCCACAAGCCAGGGAACTCCAGGAGCCACCAGAAGGTGGAGGAGGCAAGGAAGGATCCTGCCCTAGAGGCCTCAGAGGCAGCATGGCTCTGCAAACACCTTGATTTGGATCTCTGGCCTCCTGAACAGTGAGGGAGTAAATTTCTATCGTTTAAAGCCACTGAGTTTCTGGGAATTTGTTACACAGCCCAAGGAGAAAGCACGGGAGGAAGGTTTCAGAGCAGCAAGAAGTCTTTTCTAATAGCTGGAATCACACGATTCCAGAGTAGGTGGTCCTGTAAGTAATGAGCTCCTTGTTGCTGTAAGGGCTCAAGCCGGGTTCTGTGAACACCAGTCAGGCTGTGGAGGTGCGGTCTCACTCTGGAAAGCAGGGAGCCTCCAGTGACCTATGTGGGCCTTAGACCAAGAGCCCGTGTTTCTACATTGATGCCTGGCTGGCCACATGCCTGAGATGGAGCCAGCCAGGGATGGGGGAAACCGCTGCATACTTAGGAGCCTCACCCCGTGTGGGCTCCAACACAAACACCAGACATGCCAGTCTGTTAGGAAAACTCTCGCAATCTGGGGCTCCCCACTTAGAAACTACTGGAAATGCAGACACTCATGAGAGGGAGCTGGGGACAGTGTGCCTTTGGTGTCTGGGCTTTGGGTTCCAGGCCAGCTCCCCACACAGCCCACCACGCAGCCTGGTTGATGGACAACCCCAGAGGACCTGGTTGAAGGGCGGCTGGTCCTGCATTCACAGCCACGTCTTCTCCCTTGGGCTGACTCGGACAGGAGCACCACCTGCCTGGGTGCCCCAACCAATGGGGGTGCCCACTGCAGTCTTTAAGACAGCAACGGAGGGCCAAGAACTCCGCAGACTGAGTTCATGTCTTGTTCTGGTTGCTGCAGACAGCATGCAAACCAGGCTGAGCGCGTGACGGCCCAGCCAGAGCCCTGCCCCCTCCAGGGGCTCTGGGACCCTCCCACTGGTGCTCTGGGGAGCCCTGCTTGGCCCTCAGGAAGGCAAGGGCTGTCATAGAGGTAGCTAGGCAGGGTTCATCAGGAACCCAAAGGTCAGCTTGGGATAAAGGCCCCATGAAGCAGGGAGGGTTTACACAGCAAGTGCTTTGGGCAGCGTCAGAGTCATGATCCCCTCCCCACTGTGTGCCTTCAGGGCAGACAAATCCGGGGAGTGCCAGCAGCTGCTGGCTTTGGTTGGGCCCTCTCACATGTCCGGGGCCTCAGCTGGGATGACTGGGCTCGGTGCCACATAGTGTCTCATCCTCCAGGAGGCTGGTCTGGGCTTGTTCTCATGGCAAAGGTGGGGATCAAGACAGAGAGAGGAAGCTTGCTAGGCTTCTGGAGGTTTAAGCTCAGAACTGGCGCATGTCCCTTGCATGGCACTCCACTGGCCAAAGCAAGTCACAAGGCCAGTCCAGACTCAAGGAGTTGGGGAACAGACTCCACCTTCTGATGGGGGACCTACAAAGTCACACTGCTAGTGATGTGGAGATCGCATGGAGAGAGAAAGCTGCCCAGGCGATTGTGACAAGACATATCACCCTCTGCCCATACTAGGAAGCCAGGTTAAAGGCAGGAGGCAGTACCTGGCAGGTGGCCTGGTGCTGAGAGGAAGGGGGGTTGGTGGTGGTGAGAGGGCTGGGCTGGGTTCCAGGCATGGCTGAGAAGAATATGATGGAAGAGAAGTAGAAAATGGGCAGGAGGTGGCCTCCACATGGAGCCCAGGATGGTCTCAGGCCCAGAAGGCTCTACCAATCCTCAGCAGCAACACCAGGTGACGCTGGCTCCACTGCTTCTGGGACAGACCCAGCCATAGGCAGACCCTCTTCACAGGGGGACTCATCCCAGTAACTGAGGCCCAGGCTGCAGGCGGAGGGGCCTAGAGCCCCTGAAAGAGCACAGCTGACAGTGAGCTGGAAAAATCCCAGCTGGTGACCTCCTGGGGCACCTCCCAGAACTCCTGCCTTTGAGCAGTGGTTCTCAAAGAGGGGGCTGTGGCTGCACCTTCAGGGGCTTGGAGGTTCCTCCTGCCTCTGACCACCAGTCCAGGTATGCAGGTGCTTTCCCGGGCTCTCAGCCATACTCACGTGCAATTCCTGGTCTTCCCTGTCTTCCTTCATCTCAGGCCTCCTCACCAATACCCAATTGTATAAGCACCAGAGGTTATTATCAACACAACACTTATGCGTGTCTCCCAGCTCTCAGCTGAAGTCTCTGCTGCCTCCAAATCCAGTTACACAGCCTGTGGGAGTCCAGAGCTCTGGCTTGATGGCTCCAAGTTGTCCAGGCTGACTTCCCGTGTTTCTCTCTGCCTCTGGGCTCCCACCACCTCTCACCTGCCCTCAAGTCCACCTGAGCTCACTCAAGGGCCAATCAGAACACAGCAAAGTCCCCTCCCTGACTCCCACCCCCAGGCCCCTTGCACTCGGACGTTTTGTGAATTGGGAGGTGGAGGTACTGTAGAGGTAGGGGCTTATCTTCATCTGCTCAGGCTGCAAAGCAAAAGACCACAGACTAGGTGGCTTAAACAACAGAAATTTATTTTCTCACAGTTCTGGAGGCTGGAAAGTCCAGGAGCAAGGTCCCGCAGGGTTCAATTTCTGGTGAGGGCTCTCATCCTGGCTTGTAGATGGCCACCTTCTCATTATGTCCTACATGGCAGAGAAAGAGAGAAAGAGAAAGGGGGAGAGAGAGAGATCATATGAGAATATGAGAGGGCTCTGATGCCTCTTCTTATAAGGACACTAATTTTATTGTATCAGGGCCCCACCCTTACAACCTCGTTTAATCTTAATTACCTCCATAAAGGCCCTACCTCCAGATATGGTCACATTGCGGCTTGGGCTTTAACACATGGATTTTGGGGGAACATAAACATTGAGCCCACAACAGGGACACTCACACAGAGAGGTCACATTGCAAATGGAGGGTTTCAACCATCTCAATGTTCCTTTCTTGCTTTCTCTCCCAGACCAGTAGACACATGCTCCCCACCCCACCCCTCACCCAACAGCTCTACCCAGATTCAGGCCTGCTGGCTGCCTCATCTTCCAGCCCCAGGACCCATTAAGGGCTATTTTGCAAGCAAGTCTTGTTCCCTTCCTATGAGGAATTTTAACAAAGAACATTTTCTCCATCATGTAACATAGACTAAATTTATTAATGTGTTTCCAGAGGATTCTGATGCCAAACCCTCTTAAAAAGTCTGGCAGCACTAATGTTGCAGAGCTCCCACAGAAATGTACATTTGCAGAGTTTGAAGAGATGCCATCCTGAGTGATTGTGGTTTTAATTAGCTGCTATTCTTGCCTTTTAACTACAGACTACTATTAATTTAGTTTCATCATTAGCAATTTAGTTGCTTGTTGGTTAACCCTACAATATGTAGTGACACTTATTTGCAATAATAGGGTTTCCAATGTATAACTTCCCAACAACTAGCATTTAAGGTAGGCATTCATGTTGGTTCAAATGTGAAACATTCATATCCCAGAGCCACCACTGAGGTATACATTACTCACCACTTCCCCCCCAACCCCATTACTTGACACAGAGAGACTCATTACCGGTGATGTGCTCCTAGCATTGGTGTTACTTAAGTAACTAGCCATACATGAGCAAGGTAAAAATAATAGAACTACTCGATGATTTTCAAGTTCACAGAGAATTGTTTTAAGTATTTTAGCCTATATTCCTTAATAGTATATAAGCAGTTCACACATGCTACCAGCAGCGAATTGTCTGCAACTTACTCATTTGTAAATTATTTTTCCTTAGCGGGTGTAGATCAGTGAGCCTTGGGGTTCAGGGGTCCCAGTTAGGAGAGTTGGGAAATTCAGCCTGGAAAACATAGCCTATTCCCCAGGCACTTGGGCTACTTAGAGTTCCAGACTTCCACAGGACAAATTGGTTCCCTTGCTTCCTTCCTGTCCTCCTTCCTTCCTGAGCTAGCCACCCATGGAGTGTTCCAAGAGGTCCCAGGGGAATGAGCAGGTCAGAGCTGTGGTTCCAACCCAGGCACCACTGAGCAACAGCTAGCAGGGCAGGGCTCTTGGAAACGGGGATCTTTGTTGAGCCTTGGGAACCTGGGTCCTGTACAGGAGGGGGCAGAAGTGAATATGACTTAAGGTGTGCCTAAGCATGTCACATGGGCAGACTCCACTCTGTTCCCTGCAGATGTTGCACATGTGTGTGTTTACATGTGCATGGTGGGCAGGACAGGTGGACAAGGTATTTAGAAACTTCAGCCCCAGCCAGAAGAAGGCAGGAAGCTGGAGACAGGATTGGGCTCACTGAGCTCTCCTTCCTCCCATCCTGCCTGTGCACTTTCTTCATCAGCTCTGATCTCTGCAAGTGGAGAAGCATTTGCAACAAAGCCTTGTCCTGGCAGGCTTTGATTCTGCATTTCTTTTAAACAAGCGAAATCACATCTTCCAGCTGCCATGTGTTGGCTCCAGCCATCCCTGGTGTAGCCTGAAACCTGAAGTTCCCAACAGTCTGGCCAGGCAGGAAAGGCTCCTCTGTGGCGGCTGCACCAGCCGCCCGACTTCGGAAGCAGAATCTGAAGCCGCTTTCCTAGTATCAGTTCTCTCCTCCTGGGTGTCCTATATCCTGCTTAAGTTGGTCCATTAATCAAAACCAGCAACTTGGCTGTGCCCCTGTGCACCTTGTAAAATCCTCCACTCGCCTTCAACCATGTCACAGCCAAAGCAAAAACTAGAAGCTGGAAATGGTGTCCGCATTAACCCCGACAAGTCTCAGGGTTGAAGCTACTGTCCCTGTTGCCCAGGCAAGGGCCACTGCAGACCCCTCAATCTCCACCTTGGTCTCTAACAAATGCCACCCTAAAAACTGGCCTATTATGACACACCTCATTTTAAATCCCTCACCTCCCAAAAGCAGTGATGGGGACCTCTATGTGACTGATAAGGGGTGTTTCAAGAAATCTAGGTCAGCTGAGAGCCCCCAGCCTGCCCCTTGCCCCCTTCACAGGGGGCCGAGGGTAAGGCTCCCACTGCTGACCTTGGAGAATGGGGTGGGACAGCCGCCGGGGTGTGGGCACCTGCCCTGCCCCCTGAGGAGGGATCCAGAAGGTTCATCCCACAGGGGACATCCAGAATGCAGACCCCTGAGAGACCACCTAGCACCCAGTGTCCACTTCCAGCTGACATCCTGCCTGGCTCTGCTCCAGCCGGCACCAAGCAGCCAGAATAGCCCCTTCCCTGGGCCTTGCTGTGCAGTGACGATTGGCCTACATCTTACCCTTAGCACCTCCAGCGACGCTTTTCCTTATTTCTTTTATGGGCTCTGTGTTTTGAAAGATTTTGTCACCCAAAAACTTTAGGTATGAGTATGGCCTGAGCCATTTCATCATATTCAGATATGTTTTTCCCATTATATTCCTTGAAATTTGGAAATGGCCTGCAAATCCCTTTACTTTGGGGCCCAGATAGGAAGCAGACCCCCTGCACATCAAGATTACCTGGGCAGCCTCTGACACCCAGGAGTGGGGCCAGGGAAGGCCTGCGAGATCTCTGAGGGGCCCTCCCCACCCACATCCCTCTGTAACCACAATGCACACCATGCCTTTCCCACACGACAGCCCTTCCCACACACTCCCGCCTGACTCCCAGCCCCACGTGAGACATCACATGCACCCAGCACTCCCTCACCACCCATGTCCACTACACTCCACAAGGCAAGGCCATGGGAGGGGACACCCCGCAGCGAGGAACCTGACAGGATCTGAGGGCCCGGGCTGCTGGGCCATGCCATGTCTGGGTGGACACCTGGGATTTGGGCCTGGCTTTCATGGCTTTGGACAAATGGCATCTTGCTGGGCAGCAGCCACCACAGGCTGTCACTCAGCAGAAGCTGCATGGTAGTGGGAGGCAGAAGCCTTGGAAACAAAAATGAGGGGCAGGGACATCAGAAGCTGCACGTCTGGGCCTCTGCTCCAGGCAGAGCCGCGGGTGGGTGAGGACACGTGTGAGCACTCCTGGGAATGTTCAGAGATGTTTGGGGGAGGGGGACCCAGAATCTGCCCTGAAAAAGATACAGATTCCTGCTAGTAACATGGGGAGAGGGCTCAGAGCCATGTAATTCAAGCATAGATGTTAATGTGCTCCTGGGTGCCTGGCGGGAGTGTGGGGACATCAGGATTATACAGAAACAGATGACATGACACCCCATCTGGTCCTGTTTGGAGGGCCCAGGACAGGCCCAGTCTGAGGTTGCCAAACCTCTCCTCTGCTTCCCACCACCCATTCAGCAGTAGCTAAGCCACTAATGCATTCTCTGGCAAGCAGGCCTGTAATTCGGTTTGTGCCTTCTTCTCTCTCCATATATTTCAGTGGATAATTAGCAAGACAGACACTTAAGGAAAATGAGTCTGTCTTCCTGGGTAATCTCATGGCTCCGTGATTCAGACCCGACCGGGCACGTCCACTTGATACTCTCTGTTGCTTCCTGTGGGCATGGCACTGCAAAAGGGCTCTTTAGTGGTCACTGAGAGTCTGCCACAAGGACATGGATAGGAAAATGACTCTGCTTCAGGGATGCATTGTCATTAATGCCTGTCCTAGTAAACTCAAACCAGATTGTCCACAAATCCCTGTTAAGAGGAACACAATGGGCCACAGTGACAGAGGCATGGTCTCCAAGGACTGAGGGTGACACGTGGAGGCCTGGTTCAGTGTGGAAAAAGACCCAGATGACCTAGGATGAGGGGCCTAGAAACATGTCACTAAGGAGGAGTCCAAGAGAAGCGGGGATGTTTACAGGGGAGGAGGCACACGGGGCTGTGCTGTGGGGTCTCCTTCAAACCACAGGGGCAAGACGTGGCAGCACGAGCAGCCTCTACCTAGTCCCAAAAGGGCCGGTGAACAGCAGGTGTCAGTTAACATGAAGAATTTTCTAGCACTTTGTGTGTTTCCAGAGTGGAATTTACCTGCCTGGGGAGGTGGGGACCCCCGCAGGAAGCCAGTCATCAGGAGTGGGAGTGCCCTGGAGGTGGCTGTGGACCCCTGCGCTGGGGCATTTGGGCTGAAGGAACAGTCCAGACAGTCTATGACTCTGCAAATTTGGATTTTGGGAAAGTATCTGGTCCACTGCTTTCCGATTTATTGCTGATGCGAGGCTATGGAGTTACGATTTAGCTACTGAGGGCTTGTTATCCGTCACTATTCAGTTTCAGTTAATCAGGTTATAAGCGGGTCTTGCCACATCTCCCAGGAGTATTTCTCCAAATGGCATTTCATGTCATTCCACTCCATTCTCATCCTTGTTTTTGCCAAAGTACAGTCACTGCCCAGTCCTTGAGTGAGGGAGACAGAGTTGCTATGTGGACCAAGAGGGTGCCTTGATAGCAGGTCTCCCTGGGGCCCTGGGTTCTGTGAGCCCTGTCAGGCGTCCGGAAGCCCCGGCACACACTTTCACTATTCACTCACCTCTCCTCACATCTGCCTGCCACCCTGCCCAGGCCTGTCTTCGCTTCTCTCCATCCACCTTGATCCACTGCACCCTTCAAATCTATCTCAAGTAGCCGTCTCCACCGTGAGCTCTGATAGACATCTCACGCTGCACATGACCAGATAGGACTCTTCCCTCCCCTGCCAACCCCAACGTGGCCTTCCCCAGTAAGTGAAGCCACCATCAATTTGGTTACTGAAGCCCAAAGTCCTTCTTGGCCCCCTCCCCTCCCTTTTCTTCACCTGCCACATCAAATCCATCATTGGATCCTATCAATTCTATCTCCAAAACATATTTCATATCAACCCATTTCTCTCCATCTTCTCTGCTACCACCTTATTTAGTGGCCTCTAACCAATCTCCCTACCTCCCCTTTTGCTCCACTTTGGGTCATTCATTACACAGAAGACAGAGTGATCCTTTAAACACACGATCAGATGTCATTCCCCAGCTGAAACCTGCCAGTGACCTCTTGGTGCATTTAGAATAAATGGGTTTCTTCCTGTGGCCCCCAAGTTTCTGAAAGGCCTAGCCCCTGCTTCTCTCCCTCCCCCATCATCCTGGCCTTTGTACCAAGTCCTGGAATTCACCAAGCTCTTTCCTTGTCCCTCTGCTGAAAACATTCTTCCCTGGGCTTTTCTTATGGTTGGCTTTTCTTTAGCTCTCAAGCTTCCTCAGAAAGCCTCACCAGGAGGGTTTCTACCTTGTTATTCTCTACTATAGCACTCTCTAAAGTTCATTCCTAGCTCAAATCACGATATATAATCCTTTTACGTTTTTGTATAGATTGCCATCCTCGGCCCCCACACCCCCAAGACTACAAGTTGGGCAATGACCTTGACTGTCTTTCACATCATTTTATGTCCAGTGCCCAAGAGTGCCTGGTACAGGGTAGATAATCAATAACTATTTCTCGGATGAATGACCGAGTCTCTCAGTCTATTTCTACTTGGTGAACACTCCCTGTGCAACTCTGTGTCCTTCATTCTGGTGCCACAGGTTCTGATGCTGCTTACCTTGGAGGAAGAAGATATCGGTAATGGTCAGACCGTTGTTCCCCTCCAAGCAATGAGAATGTACTGTAGGTAAGGCATTCCTGCCAAGATTTCACATGGGCCGGGGTACATGACAAGGTTTCACGGTCAGGGACTGGTATAAAAAGTCAGTGAGCAGAAGATTGATATGAAACTTAGGTGGCTGAATGGCCAAGGTCTCATGACTAAGTCTTGTAATTTTCCTATGTGAGTTCTATAGTTGTGAAGCTACAACCAGGTAACGGCTTCTGGAAGAAAAACAACTCTTGTAAAAAATTACCCATTTGAATGGGTGTGGGGAGCTTTCCCACTAGAAGCCTTTTCTTCCAAAGTTCCAGAATAGCAATGAGGATCCTGAATAAGAACTGCCTGTCTTCTCCTGGTACCAAATAGTAGGCTGCCGACTGAGAGATGGGCAGCCCAAGGGAAGAAGTATGGGAAATCAAAACATTACAGTGATTCCTAACGCCCAACTGCCCTGCGATGGGAATTACATTTTGCTCCCGGTAAGCATCAATCTGTCATCTGCACAGAAAGGACTGTCCATGTGAATTCTCTTTTTGGTAAAAAACATATTCAAACGCTTCTAAAGACTGCTCCAGAAAATGACCAGTTAAAGCATTGAGAATTTATTTTTATCATGCAAAGTCCTTCAGAATGCAGCTTTCTCTGATATGATGTGGTTGGTCTTACCCAAATTCGTCAACATGCAAAATAATCCCACTTCCTTCTGAAACCTCAAGCCCCAAACTTGCCCAAATTGCCACTCTAGGTTCTTGCTGGAAGACAGAGGTGTTCATGAGCCACTTGGCCTTTTGAAATTCTGGGATCAAACTTTATAGCAGTTCAGGCCCAAACAGTAGGGAAGCAAAAGTACAAATGCCTTGAGAGGCATGTAGTTTAACAGTGACACACTTGAGGCCAGGGGCTGGGTTCAAATCTTGGTTCTGCTACTTCTTAGCTGTGTGACCTTGGACAAATTTCTTAATCACTCTGTGTCTCACTCAATTTATTCCTCTGTAGAGATAATAACAGTACCAAGGCTTCATAGCTTGTTGTAAGGATTAAAAGAATTAATATATGTAAAGTGCTTAAAATGGTGTCTGGCACGTGGTGAGTGCTCTGTAAATGTTGCTATTATTCCATCATGGCTCTGAAAAGGGGCTTTAGTTGAAGGACAGAGATCCCCTCCACTAATACAGTTCAAAGTCCAGCTTTCCAGAGGACCTTGATGCCAGTAAACTCACTGTAAACCAGTGCTCGAAACAGGACACAGTGGTTGCCACCTCCAAGCATGTCTTCTTCCTCAGGGTCAGGGCAGTATCTCAGTTGGTCAGACAGGGAATGCTGTCTCCTTGGCCCGTGCAGTTGCTCCTGGGGACAGAGTCAACCTTTTGTGCTGATGAGGAGAGGCTTTCCTAACAGTAGCTGGGTTTCAGGATCTTGCCTGCAGAGAGGTTTCAGGCCTCCAAGGGCAGGAGACTTATGTGACCTCTGAGTCAATGCCACGGATATGGTCCGAAAATGCTGTGGAAGGTAGTCAAGAGAGGGCCCACCAGGAGTCTAGACTCGGGGGAGGGGCTGCACTGCATCTGTGGCCCTGTCCTGTGGGGCAGGCCAGGAACTGCAGCAGGTTTTGGGGAGGAAGTCCTCTGAGGTCTTCGCCCTGTGTTCACAGGTCTCTAAGACTGCAGTGGCCCTATTAATCGTCCCAGTGGGCAGTGGTGGGAACCCCCACCACTCCTCTGAGGGCTGCTCCAGATAATTCAGGGAAATGCAGAGAAATGACACAGTGAGAACGGGAGTTGAGTTGATCGTACTCAGGATTGAGGAAGGCAGCCGCAAACAATGCAAGACAGCCACTGAATACGGCCTCCCTTTGAAGAACAAAGGCAAAGAAAATTGGCTCACCAATGAGAATTAAGTGGTAACAATGTACTGAATAGAAATCAAAATCAGTTCTCAGCCAGCTCACCCAGAAAAATACAGAATCCTGAAGAGTAAAACTGAACTACGTGAGACCTTTGAATAGTAAAAATTTCACTTTAAAATGCCTTTATAAAGTGATTTTAGTGCTTGTGGGATGAAGTGAACACAAAGCCGGGCAGCCGTCTTGCCTTCAGGTTGTCTGTGCTTCCTGGGCTCTCCAGGCGCCCTGGCTGCCCCTGCTGTTCGCCTTCACCAGCCTCAACGGGCAGCTCCCCTCCCGGGTCCTCTTGGCTGTTACAAGTGAAGTTGCTTTCTTTAGGTTCCCAAACCTTTTGAGTCCAGACAATTTCAGATTTCAGATTCAGCTGGGCAATGCTACATTTATCTTGCTCGGCCTAGGTCCCAACCCCAGGAACATCTCCCCTGTCACCCCCTCCCCTAAACCCAAGTGACCACCTGGGAGCATCAGTTTTTTTCAGGAAGAACTAACTCATTTAGGCCTTCTGGTCTTCACTTTACTGCACTTTAGTAAGAGATTGGCAACCAGAGACAAAACTGCCCTCGATCAAAACAATGCAGAACTGATAAGGAAAGGGTCTGAAGCACTTTGTGTTGCACTAGAAGATAGACGGCACACTCAAATGGGGATGTTGAGAGTTTAATGAAGAGACTATTTTTAAAGGTACTGACAGGGTCCAGGGAAACTCACAAAGGAAGACATAATGCACCAGGGCCATGGGCTGGTCTCAGCCTGCAAGGGCAGGGAACATAGCTGTAAGATGCTGCCTGGCAGGAGCTGTGGCCCACAGAAGGAGACAGCAGCAAGTGCTCTGCAGCCAGCACAGCAGGCACTGGGGAGTCCACATGTGGACCTCACTCTGCCACCATCTGATCTCCCATCGGTGCATCCATTGACAGAATCCCCACAAATCCAGAAGCCAAGGGAGCCTGTTAATGCAGTCTCTAAAGATCAGCCTCTCTGGGCAGAGAAGGCCTAGTACGCAAAGTGGTTCTGGAGGGGCAGATGGAAAATACCCAGCCAGGGTTATTTCCCAGAGGCCACAGTTTCTTGGTCTCTAGCCAAATGAAGCCATTACAGGACACAACTTCCCTGGCCAATTTCAAAGCTCTGCTTACTGCTGGGGATGCATGTTTGAACAAAGCCTTTATTCTCTATTCTAACAGCAGGGCTGGAATTTAAAAAGCTTCATTTTCAAGACTGGCTGCTTTTGATCTGTCTAACCTGGAACTTACATTTTGGAGTCAAATAGAATTATTTAAACAAAGCATTTCAGTGATAAGCACAAAGTGTTTTTATTTTATTTATTTATTTTTGCCCTTCCCCCCTTCCCAACACCACACAACATCCTCCTCAAAATGTAAGGACTATTCTGTGGCCAACTCTTCAAATCACAGCCTCTCTCGGCTTCCGTGTCCCTGGGTCTTTGTTTCTTCAGCCTGCGTCTTTCTCTAGCTTTGCTTGTGTACAGGCCATGGGAGGGGCCTAATTGTAGCTCAGACTAGCCTGGAGCAGTGGTTCCCTCCTCTGACTCCTGCTTCTGCGTTTGGCAGAACCACATGTTGCCATCCAGTTTTCTTTATTAATTATAGTTTGTTTTCATTTTGCTCCACACACCCGCAACCCATTTTCTTCTTCTCTGACTTAAGCCCTTCTCTGACATCACCTTCTATTCTTCCCACCTGAACTTGTCCCGGGTGCCAAGCCTGCATTTATCTTTCATCACATTCTGCCTGCCCTGCCTCAGCTGTTGTTCAAGTTGGAGTGCTCACCACTATTTGCATTCCTTGGAAATAATACATCCTCTGTCCTGTCCTAGACAGAGTATGTCCCTCTGGGTCATAGCAAAGCCCAGCTCTCCATGCCATGGAGCACAGGAGGTATCAGAGTGACTGTTACTGATGCTTGGAGTTGGCCTATTGGTCATTGAAAGTCAATCTGAAATGGAAGAGCTACTTTCTTCACAGCCATGAAAGCAAATGGAGACCGTAAGGCCATGCATCCCCAGACATTAAAGAGGTACATCAGTTGGAAAACAAAGCTCACATATGGCCTTATCCAAGTGTGTTCCATACAAATTAATAAATATGGAAATTCTCTCTAGAGAGAGTGAGCTAAATTCCTATCACAATGATTCTATACAAATAAAATGAAGGTCTACATGAAGGAGCACTAATAAAATGCATCTTATGGTACGAAGGATGGTTGGCCTTGCCTGGTGTGGGGTAAGAAAAGGTGCAGACACACTAAAATGTTATAAAATGACTTTACCTTTCAGTTAGTGGTTAGTACTGGATCTTTGCTCAAGCTTACTGGGCAGAATCACTAATTTTTCGGGCCAAGAGAAATGTGGATAGTACTCCATTTAACAACAGAATCTTCTAATCCCAAAAGACAACATCACTGTGAAAGTAAGAATATTTTGAATACAGGGAATATTCCATTTTCAGGCCCAAGGAATAGGAAGAATCAAAGCCACTGTCTTGGTTGGCTTTTCTGCACGGAGACCAGCAGCCACTAGGCACTTCATCAAGCACAAGGTCCCCGCGCTTCCCTGACGGAGATGACAGAAATGCAGCTCTCACCTCTGCCTCTGAGAATACTACTAGGGAAGGGAAATCGCCACATGGCTAAGGAGGCTAGGATTCTCACTGGGTAAACAGAACACACTCTTTAAAGACTGGCTCACTAAACCCTAAGAGAAAGCTTCAAGCTCAGGATATGGTTTATGGGCTCCTGATAGGACTGGAAATAATAATCAAGAAGGGAGAAAGACCTTGAAGAAGCTATGTCAATTCCAGTGTAAAAGCAAATAGACAATTTACACTAGATTTGCTTTGGCCAGCAGGTTCCCCCAAGGGAATCCCATTGAAGGTACTAAGAAAATACTGGTAGAACCACTTAGCCAGGGGCAGCACAAGCCAGTGTTACTTTGACCCATTCAGAACCACAACTGTCTTCTAAATTAACTGCAAGAAACATATGCACTACCTTTAGCCAATGAGTAGATTTAAATTCAACTAGTATGTGCTCAGCTGGCCAGGAGTGGGTCATTTTGGAGTCCTAACTAATAATTCCATTGGGGTTTATAATGACATTAGGTTACTACTTTATAAAAGTAAAAGCAATTGCAAATTGTTTCTTTAGAATTTGCTTTTGAAGCCAAGGGAAGCATCTATTCACCCAGTTTGACTTTGAATGGCAGGTGGAAAGGAGATCCCTATAATGCTAAAAGCAATGATGCATTTTCCTTAGTATCTGGCCTCATGACCTTCCCCAAAGATGTGTGCCTACCACTGCAGCAGCAGGCTACGCTCGTAATTTGCATAAAGGCTTAGAGTACCTTATTATATTCACCTCTTGTTAATATAAAAATTAATGTGCATGGGTAACGTCTGTTTTTTATTGATTAACCAATACATTGGGAATTTAGCAGCAAGTTAGTGGCAAGCAATTACAAAATCTCCTATTTTTCTACACTTAAAATAAGTTGTCTTAAACAATCTATAGCAACCTAAAATCACAAGAACATATGTGAATGACTGAAGCACTTCTGCTGGAATGCCTACGGCAAGTTTATTAACAAAGTTTATTTTCTAACAAAGTCTTCTAGTGCAAAGTGCACATAATTATTTGGAACCTCAATTACCATATTTGGCCTCTTGTTTTCCCTTGTAAATAATTGTGTCTAAATATAAGAATCTGAAGTAAAACTGAGCAAGTACGCCCACAGCCCTGCATTGAGGGCTTCTGCCCCCCTTAACAACCATTGCATACATCTTGAATTGATTTCAGCCGCAGCCCACTGCCAAGCCTATTGGTGGCTGTCCTTTAATACCATGTGCAGCTTACACTGCTTTGGAGATAACTAGCTTCAATTTTAACCTGATGCAAACACATGGCAGGGCTAAGCAGAGCTAAAAGGCTACAAGCTCGGCATAGTGCTGTCCTCTTCCCCTCTTCTCCCCCCATTTTAGCGCTAACAAGAGCAGCTTTGTTTCTGTATTGTCCAGCACTAAAGGGAACATTAGGGTTTCTTTTTGGTTTTAGATAGGGCCGTGGATTTAGCAGTGCCTTTGGCTACTGTTCCTTGGCTTGAAGTCGTAGGGGTTTTCTCTATTTCTCCCTTGAGTTCAACTGGAAGGAGTCTGCTAGATACAGAACTTGAACAGCACATGTCAACGTTGTCCACATCTGCCTTCTTACTGGTCTCAGGAAATTTTTCAGAACCAGTGGACTACAAATAAAAGAGAAGTCCTGGATTAATTTTCAGACACAAAGTAACATACACCAGTTCAAAGAAGCAGGGAACTACAAGGTTGTCCAGCATTTGCAAGGTGGAGCACTCTCTAGATATGGGATATGACTCCTATTGTAAAATTATTATTAAATGTCAAAGAAAGGTCCTTTTGCCCCTTCGAGCAAACTGAATTTTTTAGTGTTTGATGTGGAACAGACTGTACAGGCCCAAACTCAAAACCTCTGCCACTCAAAATGAAAGTAAATGTCTGATAACATTTACACAGTGAGTCCACTTGGACACACTTGTACTCATCTGATTCATCCTTAGAGATTTCCACACAAGCCTGACAAATGTATGGATGCCCTGACAAGCACATCGTGATTACTCTTTCCAACCTGGGCACAAAGTTGCTGCATATGGCCCACACCCACATTCTCATCATTCTCTGGCACTAATTCCAGAGACTGACTGCTAATCCCAGTCACACCACTTGGGCAGGCCTGTAGACCTCTTCGAGTCTTAATTCCTCACTATTAAAAATAGGGAAAAATAATACTTGCACGTTTACTATAAGGGGTTATCACAAGAATGTACTTAAGGGGTGGCCATGAAAGTACTTCATGGGCTTTAAAGCACAAAACACGCAGATGGGATTTTAACAGTCACTTGCATTTTCTTGGGTCACCTCACTCCACAATAGAGGAGAAAGTGGCCTCAAATCCTGCTGTCATGAGGAAAGCAGAGTCCATTTGACCTTAGGCCCGTTTTAAAAGCGATCACTCTTAATTAAATGAAGCTAAGCATAGAGTTCCAAAAGAGCACAGAGTGTCTCAGGATACAGGACAGGGGCCAAGACATGGGGTAGAGATACAGCAAGCTCTCATTTACACAGAACAATATGGGAAAGGGCTCACAAGTTTAATACTCGGGTAAACTGAAAGTTTCAGTACATGTGGGTTAATAATCAGGTTAACAATTTTCAAAGAATGTGAAAAGATTACATGTAACACAAATGAATCTGGTGTTTCTTTGATCATTCAGGCTCTTGTGATGCAATGACCACATGTTATAACCCAGTAATAGGCATTTAATATATATTTACCCAATGAATACATGACTTCCCAGGACTGTAGCAAAACTTTGGGTCATTTACACTTTGGAATCTGTATTTCAAGAAAGAAAAAATCTACCTGATGTTTGCTTATTGCAGACAGCCGTTAAATGTGTGCCTGATCAGAACATCACTTGTGTCTGACTTTATAACAGTGGACGCTAATTCTTGAGCCGGTAATACTTAAAAATCATTTTGAACCTTGAAAAATTAACTTGTATAAAATTTGAAATGTAAAAAGGTTATTTTCTCTAGTTTCCACCCTCTCCCAGGGAAACTTCTGGGTTGCTTCTCTGTGTATTCTTTTAAGAAGTAGAAAATATTTAAAAATCTTCAGCATTCATTAATATAGGTTGTATTCTCTTATTGAAAACACCTTATGTTCAGCAGTAAGGTGAGGATGCAACACCTCTGATGTTCTAGTATATGGCTGAGGACTAGTTTCTTTGCATAGTACAGTTCTGGTCCCTAAGATACAGAATCTATCTTGAAAATTTCAATTCATAAAATTTAATTAACTTTACATACAAATCCTATTAAAAAGTGAATCTAAGTGTAACCTCTCTTTTGACATTTCTACTTGGATTGTGAGTTATCATCCAAGTAGTTAAGGAAATGTTTTTCAACATGTCCACTACAACTAATATTCTATAGAATAGGAATAGAGATTTGATCATTTTCTTTTTAATATGCTCATATTCATATCTGGCTTAATGTTTCTATTGTTTCTCACTGTTCCATTTGTTAATGTATTTAAGTCATTAAAGTAGACTCAGAAGTTGCAGTCGCCAGGAAGAAATACTCAGAAACAGTTTCTGTGGACAGGATTAGTGATACAGATTTTTTTTTTCTTTTTTCAAAATCTTTATAGGCTCTGGTGTTTTCTTCTTGGATACGATATTTGAAGATCATTATCAGAATTTTCTGGCAAAGTGGAAGGACAAAGAAAATAAAACTAAACCAAAATGTTTAGTTGATTTGGTGTAGAAACATGATTTTTTTCTATTTCATTCTGTAGCAAGGTGAGAAAATATTCCTTAGCCACATTTATTTATTTATAATTTTAGTGATTTCTTAAATAGGTAGTATATCCCCATAATTTAATATTCACAATGTTCAAAATCTCCTCCTTACCCCCTAGTTAACTCAACTCTGCCCCATCAAAGACAACCAATATTGTCAATTTACAGTGTCTACTTCCAGAGAGATCTTATGCATCCTCAAGCAAATATTAGGTGGAATCAAATGAAATTAGTTATTACTCCATTGTCATTTCCATTGGCTGTAGGTCAAAAATCAATCTAATAATGGCAATTTCACATGGTTCAATCTAACCCATCTATCAAGATGCTTTCTTTCCCTTTTTTTACACAAATGGTAGCCCACTGTAAAAAGTCTTCTACACCTTGATTTTTTTTTTTCAACAAATGATTATCTTGAAGATCATTCCATGTCAATTCATAAAAAGTCCTCATTCTTTATTCTGGGTGTACAGTATTCTCTTGTTTAGATGTACTATAATCTATTTAGCTAGTCCCTTCACAATGAACATTCAGGTTTTTTCCAATCTTCTGCTAGGACACATAGCACTGCTGTCAATAGTCTCGTACTTTTGTCATTTTATAAACATGTAAGCATATCTACAGGATATATATTTTAGAAGTGGAATTCCTGGGTCAAATGATATATGGACTTATAATTTTGAAAGATATCACCATCTTGCCTTCCATTGCAGTTACACCAGCTTATACTCTTACCAGCAGCATATAAAAGTGCCTGTTTTCTTATTTCTTTGTCAATTTGGTATGTTTTGTTTTTGTTTTTGGAGACAGGGTCTCTCTCTGTAGCCCAGGATAGAGTGCAGTGGCACAATCACAGCTCACTGCAACCTCGAACTCCTGGGCTCAAGCAATCCTTCTGCCTCAGCCTCCCAAGTACCTGGGACTACAGGTGTATGCCACCACACTCGGCTAACTTTTTATTTTTTTTATTTTTTGTAGAGACAGGGTCTTACTATATTGCCCAGGCTGGTCTTGAAATCCTGGCCTCAAGCAATCCTCCTGCTTTGGCCTCCCAAAGTGCTGGGATTGCAGGTGTGAGCCACTGTACCCGGCCTCAATTTGGTTTTAATACATGTTAAAACTAATATAATTGACCAAACTTTAATTGAGATCCCAAATCAGCCTAACACCAGCTGCACTGAACAAATTGCAATATTTTTTCCTTCACTTCCTGGTAACATCAATGCAGATCTACTTACCTTTATGCAAATGTTTGGTGCAAATGCTTAGAAGCTTCTATGTATATGTGTTCACTTTGTAAAATACTGTGTGTGTACATGTATCTTAACCATTTCTCTTAGCTAATTTGTAGTTACGTTAAGTTTAGGATGCCATTGTTTAGGAAGCAGAATCCTAATAGTTTTTCTAAGGAGTCTGAGACTCCTCTCTTAAATACTCCCTGACTGAAAATATTCCCTGATAGAACATGGATGCAGAATGGCCACCATGGTACCCTTCAGGGTGAACTGTAGTTTTCTTCACAAAGAGCCAAGCCTCTCATCTCCTTGGAAAATAAATGGCCACAGCAAATTCCAGCTTCCAGGCTTTATCTAGGAACATGAACAAATCTTAATTTTTCAGGGTTTTCTTTTATTAGATTATAGATTATCTAAGTTTTGGGTTTCTCCTTTTCTTCTCTCATAGCTGGTGGGATTCCTCAGGGATCTATGCTGTCACTGATGCAATTTTACAGTTTTGTAAGTAATAGAACAGAGAAATGAAAAATGAAATTGCCAAGGCTATAAGATCTTCCAGGTCATGAAAAGCAAATAGAAGACAACGAGCTCCCATAAGATTGTACAAAGGGGGAGAAAGATGACAGAGGAATTTCAATATTCAGTTCTGGGGGCAAGATTCTAAGCTATCATTATAAGACTGTTGGCCATCCATTTATCAATCAACACAGGACCTAAAAATCATTGTAGACTGTTCTCTGAAGATAAAGATACTGGCTCTAATGTAACATTGCACAATGGTCAAGAAAACCTGGCTATCATCAGAAAGCATCTTAGAAATCAAAGACAAAATGTTCTATCCTTATATAAAATTGTGATGAGTTCATACCTGAAACACTGCAACCAGCTTGAACAGATATAAAGGGACCAGAGGATGTTTACAGACAGGCTACTAATATGATTAAGGGGTGGAGGTTTCTTTGTAAGAGAGCTCTTCAATCTCAAAAGATAAAGAGTAAGAGGATATATATATCCAAAATCTATAAAATGAAGAAGGGGGCAGATTTCAGCACTGTGGAGCCAGATGGCACGGCTGAGTGCTGCAGTCAGTCAGGATGGTTAGTTACACCAGGGGCTGTCCCTAGCAGCATTTCAATTGTTCTTCATGTTTGACAAATTTGTACCATTTGGGACAGCTGAAGAATAGCCAGTTCTTCTGGAGGCAGAATGATGGAAAAGATGACCTTACAAGGTTCCCTCCAGTTTCACCTTTTTGTAATTCAGTACCCTTGGCCTGATTTCTCTAGCTCATATTATTAATCTTGAAAAGGGGACTCCATATGTGCAAGGGGAGATATGTAACAAGAAAACTGGGCTAAATATACATATTTCATTATCCACTGGCATAGCTTTAACCCAACGAACTTATCTGGTGATAATGGATGCAAAACCTGTAAGCTCCAGGCATATCCCTGCAAGTTAATACCAGTGCATGATTACTAGAAACTGTTACCATTTCTCTGAATTTTGAGTAAAATACATGCTATTTAAGTAAAGTGGTTTATCACCATAGCAACCGTTTCTAGAGTCACACATTCAAATTATAGGCCTGCACAAGGTCCAAATGACAAAATTCTGATACAAGTTTTCTGCTATAGTTTCGCGTGTATGGGTCACCCACCTTCTCTCACACTCCTGTGGTTTTCAGAAGAAAACAGGGAGGGAACAAAAAGCATGGGGCAGAAGAGAAATCAGCTTCCAAATATACAGACTTCTTTTATAAGTTATTCACATAAAGATCTGGGTCTTGAATGGAGTCAATGAAAATTAAATCTAACTTGCAAATTAGAAAGATGTAAATATCTTTCTTTTCTTTGTAACTAAGGTATAATTTATATATAGTAGAATACACAAATCTCAAGTATACAGTTTGATGAGTTTGACAAATGCATAGACCTATATAATCAACACCACAATAAAGAAATAGAACAATTCCCCAGAAAGTTCCTTCATGCCACAACCCAGTGAACCCTCTTATCCTGGGGGATGCAACTGTCCTGATTTTTTTCAAAACAAATGAGTTTTGCCTTTCCTAAAACTTACATAAATGAAAAAGAATACAGTATGTACTCTTTTGTATCTGACTTGTTTTTGCTTAACATTTTTAATTGAAATTTTTATTGAGATATTTGTAGATTCTCATACTATTGAAACATAGTTTTTGAGATTCATCCATGCATCAGCAACTCATTCTTTTTCTGTTGCCAAGTAGTATTCCATTGTATGCATATACTGCCATTTGTTTACCCATTCTTCTGGTAATGAACATTCGGGTTGTTTCCAGTTTTGGGCTGCTTATATATAAAGCTGCTATCAACATATCCTACAAATCTTTTTGTGAATTTTGGATTGCTGAGTAAATGACAAATGAATGCTTAATTTTATAAGTAACTGTCAAACTGTATTCTGAAAGAACTGTACCATTCTGCATTCTGCAATGTAGGAAAAGTCCAGTTGTTCCATATCCTTGTCAATATTTGAACTTATCAGTCTTTAATTTTGGCCATTCTAGAAAGTATGTAGTGATATCTCATCGTGGCCTTAATTTTCATTATTTGACTAATAACGTTGAGCATCTTTTCATATGCTTATTGCCTACTTATATATCTTCCTATGTGAAGTATCTGTTCAAGTCTAATGACCATTTAAAAATTGGGGTGCCTTATTGAGTTGTAGGAATTGTCTCTATATTCTGGATACAAGTCCTTTGTCATATATATTTACCGCAAATATTTTCTCCCTGTCTGTGGTTTGCTTATTTCTTTTCTTAATATGCTTTGATGAGCAAATGTGCTTCATTTTTATGAAGCCCATTTTATCAGTTTTTAAAAGTGCTTTCCGTGTTCTAAGAAATCTTTGACAATGCCCTGGATGGAAGATAGTCTCTTATGTTTTCTCCTAGGAGCTTCAAAGTTTAGCTTTTAGATTTAGGTCTACCATTATGGTGTTATCATACATACATAATGGTTTTCATCCACGGGTTCCTATTGAGTTTTATAACTCCCATAGTCCTTGTTATAATGTTGGGGCACTCAGGAGATAGAATCTCTCTCTCTGACCTTCTCCTATCCTCCTTTCACCTGCCCAAGGAAGGACTGTAATCTAGTTGTGGGTCAAAAAACCATCATTCCAGAGAGGGTCCTGGCCCGTAACCTGGAGTAAGGAATGCTACACAGGGAGGCCAGGAAGAATCTGAACAGATAGGCCTTGCTGGGTTTGGATCACGTGCTTTTTGTCCAATCACATTTCTGCATGGTTGTTGATCATGCCTATGTAATGAAGCCTCCACAAAACCCCAAGAGGACTGGGTTTGGAGCTTCCAGATAGCTGAACATGAGGAGGTTCCTGGAGGGTGGCGCACAACTGCCTTGCTCCTTCCCGCACCTCGGTGTTGGTGGAGATCAAGAAACCCCCTGGAGCTACAGGGTCCCTGCGAAAGCTTGCGGCACTCAAGTACTCCACCTGGGGGACCACAGTCTACCACGGACACAAAAGAACATCTCAGCAGCTGGCTCTATCACACAAACATCAACCAATGACAGCGAGAACAACAATACAGCCCATAACAGTATCTTCCAACTCAAGCAGACAGGATGTGCTGATTCACACTCACAAGTACCACCCGCCATCATCGAGAGTAAGCTGGGGGACCTAATTCACTACACACTGTTGGGAAGAGGTGAAGACAGCAGGTCGGAGGTAACCCAAGAGGTACACCAAACCTGCTAGAACACCCAACAGGTAACTCAGGACCAGCATTCCTCTTGCTGGCACACTCAGGGATCGATCCTCGGGGACCCAGAGGCAGGCCCACAGCCTGGCCTAGCACCCCCAGGTCTCAATCGAGAGGCCAGATGAGAAGGAATCAGCAAAAGAACTCTGGAAACGTGAAAAATCAGAGCAAAAGGAAACCCCCAAAAGAAAACAATAACTCCCTACCAACAGATACCAAACAAAACGAAAAGATTGAAATGACAGATAAAGATCTTCAAATATGGATTATAAGAAAGCTCAATGAAATAAAAAAAACCCAACAAAAAACCAAAAAGGAAAAATGAAAAGTTTACTAAGGAAATCAAATTACTAAAAAAAAAAAAAAGAACTTCTGGAAATGAAAAATTCACTTAAGGAAATACAAAACACAGTGGAAAGCCTTAAGAATAGGCTAGACCAGGCAGAAGAAAGAATCTCACAGCTTAAAGACAACACCTTTGAGTTAAACAAGTCAGTCGAAGAGAAAGATCTGAGAAACAAGAGGAACGAACAAAACCTACAAGAAATACGGAACTATGTAAAGAGGATTACCATAAGAATCATAGGTATCTCTGGGGGTGAAGAAGAAAATACACAAGAGTTGGAAAACCTATTTGAGGGAATAATCAAAGAAAATTTCCCTGTCCTTGCTAGAAATCTAGATATCCAGGTTCAAGAAGCTCAATGAACACCTGGAAGATTCATTGGAAAGAGGCAATCACCATGACACATAGTCATTAGACTGGCCAAAGTGAACACAAAAGAGGCCCTCCTATGAGCCATAAGGCAAAAGCAGCAGGTAACTTAAAAAGGAAAACCCATCAGACTAACTGCAGACTTCTCAACTGAGACCCTACAAGCCAGAAGGGATTGGGGCCCCATTCTCAGTCTTCTCAAACAGAATAATGCCCAGCCTAGAATTCTGTATCCTGCAAAACTAAGTTTCTCGTATGAGGGACAAACAGTCTTTCTCAGACAAGAAAACACTGAGGGAACTTGTCAAGACCAGACCTGCCCTACAGGAAGTACTCAGAACTGCGTTTTACACGGATCAGCACAATAGACACCCACCAGTGTAAAATCACCCAAAAGCTACAGATCACAGCCTGGATACCACAATGGCTCAAGCGGTAAAACACAGCAATAAAGTTCTACTCAACAGGATGAACAGAAACCCACCCACTTATCAATTCTTTCAATAAATGTGAATGGCTTGAACTCCTCACTCGAGAGATATAGGCTGGCTGAATGGATAAAAAATACAAGCCAAGTATCTGCTGTCTCCAAGAAACACATCTAACCCACAAGGACTCATTCAGACTCAAGGTGAAGGTATGGAAAACAATATTCCATACAAATGGAAAATTTAAAAAAACTGGTGTAGTCATTCTCATATCAGATAACATAGACTTCAAATCAGCAAACATAAAGAAAGACAAAGATGGTCATTATATAATGGTGAAGGGAACAATTCAACAAGAAGACATAACAATCCTAAATATTTATGCACCTAACACAGGTGTGCCCAGATACATAAAGCAAACCCTACTTGATCTAAACAAAACTGATAAATGGCAGCATCGTAAGGGCCAGAGAATTCAACACCCCACTGACAGAATGGGACAGATCCTCCAAGCAGAAAATAAGCAAAGAAATGATGGACTTAAAAGGAACTTTATGACAAATGGGCCTAACAGACATTTACAGAACATTCTACCCAAAAACCACTCAATATACATTCTTCTCATCAGCTCATGGAACATTCTCTAAGATTGATCACATCTCAGGCCATAAAACAGATCTGAACAAATTTTTAAAAATAGAAATTATACCATGTATCTTCTCAGACCACAGTGGAATAAAATTAGAAATTAATTCCAACAGAAACACTCATCTCTACACAAAAACATGGAAATTAAACAATCTATTGATGAATGACTATTGGGTCAAGGAGGAGATCAAGATGGAAATCAAAAGATTTGTCAAACTAAATGATAATGGGGACACAAGTTATCAAAATCTGTGGGATACAGTAAAAGCAGTCCTGAGAGGAAAACTCATCCCCTTAAATGCCCACATCCAAAAGATAGAAAGATCACAAATCAACAAACTAATGAATCATCTCAAGGAACTGCAAAAGGAAGAGCAAACCAACCCTAAACCCAGCAGAAGAAAAGTAATAACCAAGATCAGAGCAGAACTAAATAAAATTGAGAATAAAAGAACTAAACAGAAGATTAATAAAACAAAAAGTTGGTTCTTTGAAAAGATAAACAAAATAGATAGGCCTCTTGCTAGATTGACCAGAAGCAGAAATGAAAGAACTCTAATAAGCTCAATTAGAAATGAAAAAAGAGAGGTCACAACTGATATCACGGAAATATAAAACATCATCTTTGAATACTATAAAAATCTCTATGCCCCAAAACATGAAAACGTGGAGGAAATGGACAAATTCTTAGAAACACACAACCTCCCTAGGCTCAATCAGGAATAAATAGAATTCCTGAACAGACCAATATCAAACACCAAAATTGAAGCAGCAATAAAAAAATCTTCCAATAAAAAAAAGTCCTGGACCAGATGGGTTCACACCTGAATTCTACCAAACCTACAAAGAAGAACTGGCACCTATACTGCAGAAATTATTCCACAACATCGAGAAGGATGGAATCCTCCCAAACTCATTCTACAAAGCCAATATCACCTTGAAACCAAAGCCAGGAAAGGACACAACAAAAAAAGAAAACTATAGACCAATATCCCTTATAAATATAGATGCAAAAATTCTCAATAAAATCCTAGCAAACCAAATTCAAATGTACATCAAAAAAATAATTCATCACGATCAGGTGGGCTTCATCCCCAAGATGCAGGGATGGTTCAACATACGCAAATCTATAAACGTAATTCACCATATAAATAAAAGCAAGAGCAAAGACTATATGATCCTCTCAATAGATGCAGAAAAGGCTTTTGACAAAATCCAGCACCCTTTTATGATAAGAACTCTTAACAATATAGGCATAGATGGCTCATACCTCAAAATTATTAAAGCCAAATATGATAAACCCACAGCCAATATCACACTGAATGGGGAAAAATTGAAAGCATTCCCCCTTAAAACTGGAACCAGACAAGGTTGTACACTATCTCCACTTCTATTCAACATAGTGCTGGAAGTCTTTGCCAGAGCAATCAGACAAGAGAGAGGAATAAGGGGCATCCAAATGGGGGCAGAAGAGAATGGCTTTTATCAAAAAGTCCGAAAACAACAGATGCTGGCATGGATGCAGAGAGAAAGGAACACTTATATACTGTTGGTGGGACTGCAAACTAGTACAACCTCTATGGAAAGTAGTATGGAGATACCTCAAAGAACTACATGTAGACCTACCATTTGATCCGGCAATCCCTCTACTGGGTATTTACCCAAAGGAAAAAAAGACATTTTACCAAAAGGATACCTGCACTCAAATGTTTATTGTAGCACAATTCACAATTGCAAAGATGTGGAAATGACCCAAGTGTCCATCAATACATTAGTGGATCAAGAAAATGTGGTATATGTATACCATGGAGTATTACTCAGCCACAAAAAAAAAAAAAATGGTGAACTAATACCTTTTGTAGCAACGTGGATGGAACTGGAGACCATCCTTCTAAGTGAAGTATCACAAGCATGGACAAACGAAAATCACATGTACTCACTACTAAATTGAAACTTACAGATCAACACTCACGTGCACATATGGTACTAAAATTCAACAGAAATCAACCAGGTGAGAGAGGGGAAGAGGGGATGAGTAAATTCACACCTAATGGGTACAATGCACACTATATGGATGATGGACACACTTTGAGTTCGAGTATAAATATTTTGCACATATTTTGTTAGATTTATCACTAAGTATTTTATGTCTTCTGATAATATTATAAGTGGTATTTTAAAATTTTGTTTCCCAGTTGTTCATTGCCAGTATATAAAAATATAATGAATTTTTTTTTGTATACAGATCTTGCATCCTGCATCCTCCTTAATTCACTTCTTGTAGATTCTTTGGGATTTTCTATGTACACAATCATGCCATCTGCAAGTAAAGACAGTTTTATTCCTCCTTTCCAATGTACATAATTTGATGTCTTTTCTTGCCTTGTTGCATTGGCTAGAGCCTCTAGTACAATGTTAAAGATAAGTAATGAGAAAGGACAACCTTGCCTTTCTCCTATCTTTAGTAGGAAAGCATTCAATATTTCACCATTTAGGAAGGCATTTAATATTTCACCATTAAGAATGATACCAGTTTTAGGCCAGGTGCAGTAGCTCATGCCTGTAATCCCAGCACTTTGGGAGGCTCAGGAGGGAGGATTGCTTGAAGTCAGGAGTTCGAGACCAGCCTGGGCAACATAGTGAGACCTCATCTCTACAAAAACAAAAAAAATTTTTTTAATTAGCTGGGCATGGTGGTGTGCACCTGTAGTCCCAGCTACTTGAGAGGCTGAGCCAGAAGGATCAGTTGAGCCCAGAAGTTTGAGGCTGCAGTGAGCTATGATCAGGCCACTGTACTCCAGCCTGGGTAACAGAGTGAGACCCCGTCCCCCACCAAAAGAAAAGAATGTATTAGTTTTAGTTTGTGTTTTTTGTTTTTGTAAAATCCCTTATTATGTAAAAGAAGTTCTCTTCTATTCCTAGTCTGAGGGCTTTTCTCATGTTTTAGTGTTGAATTTATTAAATGTTTTTTTCCAAAATTATTGAGGTAATTATATGGCTTTTCTCCTTTATCTATATATGGTGAATTAAATTGGTTGATTTTTGGATGCTAATCCAAACTGGCATTCCTGGAATATACTGCACACTTGATTATGATATATTATTTATATATATATTTCTGGATTTGGTTTGCTAATATCAAGTTTGGAATTTTTGTGTCTATGTTTATGAGAGATATTGGCTAATAATTTCCTTTTCTTGTAATATGCCTGTCCTGTTTTGGTATTAATGTTATCCTTGCCTTATAAATGAGTTGTGAAATAGTCTCAAAAGTTTGTATAAGATTTTCCTTATTTCTTCTTTAGATATTTGGAAGAACTAACCAGTGAAATCACTTGGGAATGAAGCTTTCTTTATAGAAAAGTTCTTTATTACATATTTGATTTTAAAAATAAATATAGAACTATTCAGATTTTCTATTTTTGCTTATTTGTTTTGTTTTTTTTTAAGGAATTTGATCATTTCATATACATTTTCCAATTTATTGGCATTAAGTCATTAATAAGAGCCAGTAAGCCTAAAGGTAGATCAATAGAAAGTGTCAAATGTAAAGAACAGATAGGAAAAAAAGATTAAAAATAAATAGAGCCTCAGGAACCTACAGAACAACATCAAACTGGCTAACATGAGTAATTGGAGTCTCAGAAAAAAAATAAGGAAAAAATAATGATAAAATTTCCCAAACATGGCTAAAGATAGAAATTTACAGATTCACGAAGCTCAGCAAACCCCAAGCAGGATAAATGTAAAGAAGAAAATGCTTATCAATATTACTGTCAAACTGCTGAAAATCAAAGATAGAGATTTTGAAAGCATCCAGAGAAAACTGACATAGTACATATAAGGAAAGAACATTTTAAATTACCACTGATTCTTCATCAGAAAAGCTGATTAAAAAAAAAGAGAGTATCAGAAATGGTAAATATCTAGATGACAATTTTTCCTCTTCTGACAGTTTAAAGCAAAAATCTTAACATTGTTTTACGGGGTTTATAATTATGTAGATGTGATACATGTAACAATTATAGCATAAAAATAGGGTAAGAGATGAATGGACCCCAGTTAATCCATTTGGAATTGAAGCAATATTTGCTATAACCCAATCTAATACGTTGGTTCTCCATAGAGAAAGGATATGCACAGCATAGCTAAACAGCTATCAGCCCTAAGGGGAGCTGAGCAAAAGCCAGGCTTGGGAGGGCAGGGAAATGATTTAAAGGATTTGCTAATATAGCCCCTCAACTATGGGAGTCTGGCTAAGCCTGTGGTGAAACCTAATCCTTATATAGAAAGCTCTTGTGTGGAAGTAAAAGTAGGGACAAAAGGTCCCTTTAGAACAAAAGCCTTGTTTATGGAAGCCTCTAAATCCAGCAACTCACATTGCAAACAACATTAGATCAAATGACAACAGGTCAAGATTCCTGTTAGCACAATTAGTTATTTGCACCTGTATGAGTCAGCTATTGCAGTAGTATTTCAACTGTGTTTCAGAGGTCCCAAAGATCACCCTCAGGTTTGATGATTCACTAGGAGGACTCACAGGACTCAACATATAGTCATACTCATGGCAATGATTTATTACAATAAAAGGATGCAAAGCACAACCAGCAAAAGGAAAAGGCACTTAGGGCTAAGTCCAAGGGAAACCAGAAATAAACTTCCAAGTGTCCTCTTTCAGTAGAGTCACATGGGATGCACTTAATTTCCTCTGCAATGAGTTGTGACCACATGTGTGAAATGTTGGCATCCATATAAACTCGTTAGAGACTCGGAAACCAGGGTTTTTATTGGGGGCTAGTCATGTAGGCTGCCTCTGCCAGACTCCCAGAAGGAAAGTACGTATTTGGCATAAACCATATTGTTCGCACAAATAGTTTAGACACAATGCGCTATTCTTATCAGTTAATGGTAACAACTGTCCCAAAATCTAAGTTCCCAGATGCCAGCCAAGGGAGGGACAACCTTGCAAATAGGCCTTTTCAAGGATAGCAGTTTAGGCCTGCTATGTTAGCTCTTTTCTGCATAGTTACATAACAAACTGCAAAAATCTCAGTACCTTATAACAACAAATATTTATTTTTCTCAATTAGCTGCAGGGCTTGGCTGTGCTAAGCTGGACTTCAGGCTTTGGATTGAGTTCAGGTCTGTTACACAAATCATAATTCTGGAACATGTGGCTCTCTGCAGGCATGTTCTTCTCGTGGCAGGTGGCAGAAATATAAGACAGAAAGCTACATAATGCAAAAACTTTTAAGGTCTCTGCTTACATCATACCCATTAACATTCTATCAGCCAAAGCAAGTCACATAGCCAAGACCAAGACCAACATTTGTGGGGTGAGAAAATAGCTTTCATCTGTTCTAGTAGGGAGAACAACAAAGTCACATGGCAAAGTCACAAGGTGTGAATGTACAAATCCCTTACAGGGAGGGATTAAAGAACTGGGAACAATAATCCAATCTACCACAGTATCCTAGGGACCCTAGAAACCTCACCAAACTCAGAGGGCAAATGGAGTTAGAAGCATCACATTATCACATTTGAAAATGATATTTCTTCATTTGTTTTTAGTTTGTTCCCACACCTATACCCAAAGGAGCCTTGATACAGCCAGGAAAATACATGCAATTTTAGTAATATTCTATACAAATTCTTTAGTAATATAATAATGAAAGTAATAATAGCTAACATTAATGAATACTTACCACATATCAAGAGTGTTTGTTACATGCATGATTTCATTTGGCCTTTAGTTGATAACATTATTATTCCTATTTCACAGATGAGAAAATGGAGACCTAGAGACTTGCCCAATGTCATAAAGCTTGTAAGTGGTGAAGCCAGGATTTGAATCCTGGTGGCCTAGATCTGGAGCTTGTACTTTTAACCATTATGATATTTTAAGTGCTGTGCTTGGGCACATATGACACATTGCAATGCTTCAACATTGGTATATGAAAGTGTACCAAAATTGTGGAATTACCATCACATTTTCATGTTATAGCCAATTCTTGTGGATGTAAAGAGCTAAAATGTAATTTTTCAGGAAAAGAAAATTCATATCCTACTCAACTAAAATATCTAGAAAACTTGAGTTTTTCCTCACAGAAACATTATCAACATATCATAGTTCAAGCGTTTAATTTCAATGTTATTTAAATTTAAATATTTCTTATCTTCAAAGAAATGCTATGTGAACACATATCCCTTATCCAAATAACTTTTTGAAGTTTCTAAGCCACCTTGCCTTTCTACTTTCAGCCTAGATAAAGTAACTACTACATGTACTATCTCCTATGATACCATAAGGGCCATCTTTTCAGTCAAGAAAAAATGATCACAAAAGAAAATAATCACAAAAGTCTTCCATTTTCATTAAGCAAGTTCATTCAAGACTGTGTTCAAAAAACAATTTAGAAACTAGTAGGTTTCTCCATTATGAAGCAAGAATTCTGTAATGCAAACATACACGCAGAGATTCTAGCTCCTCCCTCCATGGTTATGAGGAGGTACAATTTAACTACAGACGTTCATTTCTCTCCAATTGTTTTCAGAGCTTATGAATAATGAAAGTATGGTACCATTTATAAGGAATCACTAAGGACCTAATGTTAAAAGGCATGCTACCACAATAAGCAGTGATCTGCCAAGTGTTTCATCTGAAGGTGGGCAAATGCTGTAGTAGGAATGAAAGTCAAGTCTACCTGATAAAGCAAATATTTTGTCTTAGGGAATTGAGAGGGTTACTAACAACACAAAACATTATCTAATGTCCTTGGCATGTAAGCAACAAGATATAACATGAGAGAATATTTCTGTCCTCAAAGAGTACCACTATTCTTTAAAAGGTGGAAATGAAAAAAAGGACATTGCCAAGTGCCAACTATTTGAAAATAAATTTGGAAAAAGTACAGTGTGATACCTTAGTCCAAATATGAATAATGAGGAGGTGCAGACTGTATTTTTCCATAATGTCCAAGGCATTTGGAACTAAGGGACTGTTACTTAGGGAGAGAGGAAGGTGCTTGGTTCAGGTGTTTTTGTTGTTTTTAACAAATCTGTACTTAACTCTCTCTGCTAGTCCTTCAAGAGCTCTGCCACTTATCTAGAAGGTGTGGTTACCCTAGCTCATGAGAAATACACAATCAGGAACTCCAAAAGGATTTATGAGATTTTCCAGAAAAGAGAACAATGATACAATGGAAAGCAGGAACTGCTGGGAGATTTCCACTTAAGTTAAAGCCAAATTTCAAATATTTAATGGCAAAAAAATCTCATATATGTTCTCAGTTTAGTTGGTATCAATCATTTACATTATCACATGAAATTGTCCATATAATCTAATTTTAATAAATAAAACTTTTCTTCTAGAAAAAATTTCAATATTCATAGACTACTTTTAACAAAATTAAAATTTCACTTTTTAGAGGGACTCAAGAGCACATGGTCAATCCTATTTTCAGTTATCACTTCAGTATTTTTATACTCCTCTATGTATTGTTAACGAAGATTGGAAAGAACAGAAGTAATTTCTTAACATAAACTTAACTTCAATATAATTAATAAAATAATATGTTTACTCATAAAAATTCATGAAAAACTTAATATGTTAATACATGATAAGTCTGTTTCTTTTAAGGGGCAATATCTTTCAGAAAAATTCCCAAACAAGACACAGTATTCCTCTGAAGATATCACAGCCCAAACCTAAGCATGGGAAAGTTCCATAGAGGACATCAAGGACAAACTCCTACCCATCTTGCAAGAATTCCTGCTATAGCATTTATAACAAGGTAGCTTTCCAGAGTCTGCTTGAATACTTCCAATGACTGGGAGGTGGAGGCTTTACTACCCATGCCCAGCCCTTTCCATTGCTGGTGAACTCTGATTATGGAAAAGTTCTTCCTGCTAAAGAAAACTACATTCTTAAAATTCTATATTCTTAAATTTCCAATCTGTATTCTTAAAATTTCTATTAATATATTCTTAAAATTTCAAACCACTGGTTATAGTTCTAGCATCCACAAACAACTCAAATTCCAATTCTTCTGTGCCCTAGTTGGAAGTAGCTGAGAATAGCATAATAAGTCTCAATAGTTGTGACTTGCAGGGGGTGACTGAAGGAAGGGAGGGGGAAAGGTATGACAGAGCAATGGAAAAAGAGATCAAAGACATTTGGTTCACAAGGATATTTTATGTCAGATTCAGTGACAAACATAGATATAATCCAAGACTACAAAAAAAGTGTATACATCCATGTGTATATAAAGTATCTGTATACACGTGAGTGTTAATGCATGTGTGTACATATGTGTAATATATGTGTATGAATGTGTGAGTATATATGTGTGTGTACGTGTGTATGTGTGAGTATGTATGTATATGTATGTATAAAGTACCAAGTTAGCCTACAGAAAAATCTTTAAACTATGTTCACTAAGAAATGCAAACGTGGAGTTTTAGGGTATTATTTTTAAGAAGAATATAAAATACGCACAGCTGCTAAACATGAGCTGCAGGAGTTGTTAACAGACTAGAGAAAAAGGAGGGAATTCAATAAGCTTACGCTTACATTATGACGATTTTAAAATATCTGAATCATTACGTTAAGCTTATTATTTAGGCATTTGCTATTAAGTAAAAAAAAGTTCCCAGCTAGTAAATCAAAATCAACCAATAGATCACTCTATCAGGTCCTTTTGTGCAAGTCTCTGACAGGACTCTTGGCATGGAGGGATGTAGGCTGGCAATGCTGCCCCTCCCTGGTCTGGTGCAGGATCCACCCTGGCAGTCCCTCTCTGCACTCTGCCTATCCCTAAGCATCGGAGAAGCAGAAAACAGCAACTCCTCACAAGAAGTCTGGGCTGCCCTGAGATGAACAGTTCCCTTGGCAGGATGCTCAATTATTAAACAAGAGCTAAAATATGTTCACTAAACTTCAAGATTAGAAGGAGAATAAACACACACAGAAAAATTTTCCACAAACACAGAAACAAAAAAGAAAGTGGGGGTTGGGGGAGGGTAAACTTTGTCAGGATATCCAGTTAATAGACCACAATCTAGAATTAATCAAAATGTTACTGAATTCTATTCATCAGAAAAAAACCTGTATTCAGAACTAATAAGGTAAAATGATAAACTTTATATAAAAATTTTAGTTATCATAAAATTAGACACAAATAACTGGATAATGTAACAATTATTTTCTAAGTAATACATAGACCCATTCCAAATTCTGTCACCTGGTAAAGTACAAAAATTATTAATTTTGACCCATGGGCCAAATGTTTTATACCATCTGTTTTCGTGTAAAAAAAAGTTTAGTTGGAACATAGCCATACTCATTCATTTATTGTCTATGGCTGTTTTCATGCTATAACATCAGAGTTAAGTAGTTGTAACAGAGACTATTCTATGGCCCACAAAGCCAAAAATATTTGCTATTTGTTCTCTCACAGAAAAAGTGTGCAGACCCCCACTCTACATATTCACTGATCTTAAAACAAACATGTAAGCCACATTGTTAAATCATGATAGCCCCTATAAGGCAGAGAGAACTTTACTTGAGGTATAATGCAGGTCCTTTGTTACAAACTAACAACAAAAAAGACAGAGTTGCAAAAAATATCCCAAGTGTTGTCAGGGTATTTTACAGCTTGGAGAAACAAAACAATTGTTTTTCCTACTTGTTTTGCTGGTTCTTACCTGTTTTTCCTCCTCTTCATCAGAAATATAATTGACATCACGAACATTTCCCCAAGGTGGGTAACTTTTCAATTTTCCTTGAATGGACTGATTCTTCTTCTCATCTGTCATATTTTCCTCATCACTTTCTGGGTTATTTTTCCATTCTTTCATCATTTCTAATACATTGGTTGGCCTCACCAAAGAAAGTGTATTGCCCTATATTAACAATGAATTTTTGGTGTTATAAAAAGCTTAGATAATTGAAAAGATCCCTACATCTTTTAGTAATATATTCTCCCAAATTCAGTAATAGTCACATGGAAAAATTATAATGCTGAATAAATAGCAAAACTTCTGATGCCCATTGGAACACACTCTCTGTACTGACATGGCTCACACCTCTTATATAATATCACTTAACAACTGTGGTCCCCAACCCCTGGGCCATGGACCGGCCTGCTAGGGACAGGCCGCACAGCAGGAGGTAGGTGGAGGTGAGCTGGTGAAGTTTCATCTGTATTTACAACCACTCCCCATCATTCACATCACCGCTTAAACTCCGCCTCCTGTCAGGTCTGGGGCAGCATTAGATTCTCACAGGAGCACGAACCCTACTGTACACTGCGCATGCGAGGGATCTAGGTTGCACACTCCTGATGAGAATCTAATGCCTAATGATCTGAGGTGGAGCTGAGGTGGTGATGCTAGCGCTGGGGAGCAATGCAAATACAGATTATCATTAGCAGAGATTTGATTGCACAATAAATGTAATGCATTTGACTCATCCCCAAACCATCCCCCATCCCCATCCCCCATGTCCTTGGAAAAATTCTTTTCCATGAAATCAGTCCCTGGTGCCAAAAAGGTTGGGGACTGCCAACTTACAATATGTCAAAGTTTAGAGGGGGAAATCTTCAGGCTTTTAAGAACCATGCAGTATGCTTATGAAAAGAACACTCCACAGAGCAATTTCCTGGAACCCAAAGACCCCTTATAGTGCTGTTCTTAGAAAACTGATAGTGAGGCTGAAAGAATGAAAGAAGTTGCTAGTGGGTCCAAACCTTAGGTAAGTCTACACAACATCAAAATGTAAAAAATTTATATTCAGTTGATTAGTCCAGTGCTTTGTCTAAGAATATGGATATTTGATTGAAAAGTCATTATCTGGACGATTTAGATATAACGTGGTTGATTATAACTGACTCAGTGTATTTTACTTATCCCAGATATGACTATACTATACCAAAATCAACCATTTTATATTAACTGTATTTTCCCAAATGTAATTCCCCATTTAATGTGCTGAAAAATACATGAATACAGGCTCAAATGGCTGAAAAATACATGAATACAGGCTCAAATGGCCTTGACTAGGTATGTCTTAAATATTTTTGCTCCAAATTCAAGATTGTTACAGAAAATTTGGACAAGAAGCTTGAGTCACATTTAGATTAAAATGAGAAGTTCAGGCATGAGCACAGCTATGGAGTGATTCTAAATTAATCTGGTATGTGGATGTACTGAAGTGTTAAGCATCACACAGAAAACTATGAGACAGGGTACTTTAAGGGTGGCCATCTGAATATACTGTTGAGGATTTGGTGAGTTTAATACATTCATGTTTAAATACATAGACAAACATTAACGATGGAATGGCAATAACTAAAAATGAGGATCATTATGCAATTAATTCCTTGTGGTTCTTCTATGTTACCCTGTTTTAAGAAGGTCAATACTTTTACCACTTTCACAGCATCCTATTACCCCTTATACTGGTTGCACTCATTCACCTTTTACTCACTTATTCCTAGAATGCCCTTGCCATTCCTCTCTGCCAAACCACAGTCTACATTTCCTTCAAGGCTCAATTCAAGAATCATCTCTGTCAGGTATCCCAGAACTCCCAAAGATGTAGTCAATTTAAACCCAGTTGAAAAACAAATGAAGGCTCAGAGACAGTAACCATAAAAGAGTTGAAGTCATCTAAGAATGGTAGATAGTCTCAGAGTTCTCATCTGAATGAGTTATGATTTCCAGGGCTCTGCCTGATTTCTATGATCCATCTATCCTTTTTTACAACTACTTGGCTTCATCCTGACCTCTTACCCTAATTTTCATAAAATCACAGTATCCAGGCTCCTAGAATGCAAGTACACACAATTTTGCTTCAGTTTGCTTCTTTCCCTCTCAGGGAGTGACAATCTGACATATCTATGTCAGTAATCCCAGTCCTCAGTTGCCTTTCCCTAATAAACTCTCCCCAGGTTAACTCTTTGGATATTGTAGTAGTCACTAATGTTGCTCACCCAACATTTCTTCCTTCTAGGCACATGGCAGAATTTCACTCTCTACCCACTTTGGGACATGACTATGTGACTTACTTTGGCCAGCAAAATGTGATTGGAAATGGTATATATCATTTCTGGGTGGAAACTTCAAGTCATAGTGTGCAATTCATCATGTCCCCAATTCCTGCCTTGGTAACTATAGAAGCACAGAGATGGAGCCTCCCTCAGCCTGGGTCCCTGAGTGAGGACAAAGTGAAACAAAGTCTGTATCTCCTCCTCCCAGCCAATGTTCAATGGAAGGTACTAAGAGCACTAAGATTTGGGGGTCATTTGTTACCAAAGCATAATTTGGCTTATCCTGATACAGACAGCAAAGTAAACATTTATGTTTTGTACGTTACCTCCAAGAAACCTTAAAAAGAGTAAGCTCAATGTACAACCATCATGTCCAACAAAATTATAATTACTACAGAACTCATATGCAATCAGTATGATGTGACAGCCCATTTACTTGGGCAGTCCTTGCTTTGCACAGTCCTGATATGCAAGAATTTCAGTTATCATGATTTATTTAAATAGCATCAGTCCCCCAATAGCAGAGTTCAAATTTCAGTCACCATGGCATATTAACTGTAATTGCATAAAGATCAAACTTCACTGCTAGCTCTTCAGTCCACAAATCAAACAGCTGCACATTATGATCAGTGACCTATATGTCACTTCTATTAAAGGCTGCTGGTGACTGGATACTTGGCATCTGCTATTCAGTTCATACACAGACAGCTAAGTGTGCAGTTGTGTTGCCTCCTTGTTTCCCAGGGAATTAGCCAACAAAGATGAAACTGAAGCAAAGAAAAGTGATAATGCTGGCAGTGAAATTTGAATCATATGTAAATGGAGTAAGAGAAGAAACAGCTGACTGTGAGAAAGTTGACACTGTGACCATTCGAGAGAGTATTTGCCAAGGCATAAAAAAGATGCTTCCTCTGTAATTATAAGTTCTATGACAAAAAGAAGGCAAGCACTATTTAAACTAATCTTGGTAAGTATTTTCCCACAAAAGATATTTTAATCCAGTATTTCTAATATTCTAAATTACAGTGTGTTAAATGAATATTAGTTTTACTTTTGTTTCATTTCCCTATATATCTATAACTAACAAAGAGTTTTTAATGTTTTGACAAAAATTTTAACAGACATAGAACAATCATAATTTTTCTCATTTATTAAGATCATTTTTCACAATTTAAGCCTGCACTGTCATTTTTACTATCCTGTGCTAACATAAAAAGCAAAGATTGCCTACATTGTCTTGAATCTGCATCTTTAGCAATCTTTCAAATGCCTGGTTCATGTAAACATATAACCAAGAGCTTGGTGACTGACATTGTAGGTGCTTAAAGTAGAGTACCTTTCGACTCAAAGAAATGACCTTATTTCTCATTCCATAGAGATGGTGGAGGAGAGCAAAGGATTTAGAATAGGAGTATTATCCCCACAAAAACATCTACTACTTGGAAATCTTTAATTGTTTGCCTTCTATATTCACTTGTTATATCAAGCCTGGACTCTGTGGCATAGAGTCCAGGCTTTCCCTATTGTCTAACAAGTCCATCCGATAACTTACTGTACCACCCACTTCCTGCTTGCTAGCATTTGAAGGAGAAATTGCATCAGATACTTGGACTAACCAATAAATAAGTGGCCTATGGCTACATGTCATGAGCCTTCTAGTTCAACAGAAATTATAAATGAACCAACCAACCAATCAAAAATGGGATAGAATAGTTAGGGAAGACACTGTACATTCATATGTCACCTCACCATCAGAACACTAAACTCTGAACTCCCTTTATCAGCTGCATCCAGGGAGTCAGACACTCATCAACTATGAAGCAGCAAATGACAAGAAGGCAGCAGAAATAGTTTGATAATCTGAGGCTATCACAGGTAGAGATCCAGCCTTTTGGTTAATAAATTTCCACTTGTTTAACCAACAGATAGTTGAGACTATTCATTTTATTTTGAAAAACTGGAAAAATAAACACTCATGGAAAGGAAGCATTGGTCAAATACTAAGATTTGAATTTAATCCCTTAGTAGACAGACCCCACAAATGGTGACCCAATCATACTTCCTCATCTAAAAAAATTCACCTTTCTAATGGCAGTATCTATCAGTAGTATATAAACAATAGTATTTTTTTAATGAATGAATGAGTGACATGACAAATACAAGCTGGGGTAAGATAGTATGATACAAAATCGGCAAAGCTAAAGGAAACATTCTGGATCTTTAGCTTGTAGTCATCATACTCTATCTTTGCAAATAACTAGAATACTTCATTTTGTAATGTTCCTAGGAATAAATTTTTTTCAATAGAAAAATGGGACACTTTATTTAAAACATATAAAAGGATAGTTGACTTAACAAAATTAACAAAATACAAATCAAAACTATAAGATGCCAATTTTCACCTAATGGATGTAAATTTAAGTTTGATAACACCCTGTACTGGTAAGGGTGGAGAAACAAGCACTCTCATTTACTTGCTTTTTATGGGAGGGTAAATTAGCAATAACCTATCAAAATGTATAATGCATATTCTCTCTGACCAGTAACTCCACTGTTCAGAATTTATCCTATAGATATGCTGACACAGTATGCAAACATATATTTATAAGAATATTTGTTGTACCACTGATTATAATAGGAAAGATCTGAAACGAGTTACATGTTCAATATTAACAGGGGACTATTTACAAAATAATGGTGTATCTGTAGTATAGGATACAATGTGGTTTTTTTTTAAAAAAAAGGAAAATCTTCCTAATGTATACGAGGGCTGTCTGGAAAGTATCCAGCCATTGTATCCATTGTACCCATGGCTGGATACTTTCCGGACAGCCCTTCTATTAGGTGAAAAATAAGAGTTGTGTAATACTAACCCATTTGTGTAAAGTATGTACATAAAAATCTATAGAATATTTTTGAAAGGATACATAAGAGACTTAACAATGGTTATCTTTAGTGAGAGAGAATAAGGGAATGGGGGGAGAAAGTTACTCTTCCTATTTTCTTTACTCATTTACCATGGGTAATCTCAACTATTACTTTTATATGACTAATAATTAATGTAAATTACAGCAGGCAAAGATATAATATAAGTTTGAGATACCCACAAAGGACAGAAAGCACCCAAGAAAATGACCAGGCATGTCCTGATGGGTCTCGTGAGTCCAAGGCAGCAGGATATCCAGACAACAGCAACCAGTAAAGTAAGCAACTGTGTATCACTTTCAAGTTGTTCCTAACAAAGTCCTCTCAATGACTTTTTTTCACAAGTATAGCAGCTATGTGAGTAGGTAAGGCTAATATTGATATTCCTATTCTTGAGGAGGAAACAGCTCGAGAAATTAAGTAATTTACCCTATTCAAGAAGTGCATTTCCAACTTGAAGTGCCTGCCAAGAATTTCTAGTTAGAGGTATAGCTGAGCCTTCCAACTCAGTAATTCAATATACTCCAACCCAACATTCTTCAAACTGGGTTATGCGTACACCTAGCCATACACGAAGAATTTTCAAGGGATGTGTGGGCAGGGACAGTTTGCAGAGAATCAATTTCAAGACCCTCAATTTCCCTCACCTGCTTGAGCAAGGATTTGCAGTAGTCCTTTCCATGTTCTTTTTCTTAAGTCAGCTTCTTCCACTTTACAAAAAATAGGCATGCCTTTCACGCATCTTGAATCTTACTTAAAATGTTTAAAAAAAAAAAATCTCTGGAGCACCAAAAGGACAATTCAAAATTCTTGTGTTGGGGTTTAGAAAGCAAACAAACCTAGTGACTTGGTAGAAAATCCTTTTGGAAGTGAAATGCTTTATATCTTTGCTTCCAACAAAACTGATGGAAGACTTAATTAAATTTTTAATTGGTAGAGCATTAAAAATAATTTTTGATTATTTATTTCATCATACAATTTTAGATACATTTCACTGGACCTTAGGTGCACAGGATTGGATTATTATCCTTTCCCCCTCATGACATATTCTTATCAACCCATGCAAAGTTTTTTTATTTATTTATTCACCCATTTATCATATAATAAACACCTGTAAAATAACTATGCACAAGAAAACTAGAAAACAGACAATAACTTGCATCCATCTACCTGGCCTTCCTCCATCCTGTCTTCCTGCCTTCTACCACCTGAGGTGACCATTATCCAGAATCTTGTGATTATCATTCCTTTGCCTTCCCTTTTATATTTTTTATCATATCTATGTGTATTCAAAAAATTATTTTTTGTTTCAGTCATTTTAACTTGATAAAAAGGGCATCATGCCTTGGGACTTACTTTTTTTTTTCATTCAAAATTACATTGCTGAGACCACTGGATATTCCTGAGGAAAAAAAATGAACCCTGACTCCTACATTACACCATACATAAAAATTAATTCATGATATAACAAAGACCTAAATGTGAGGGCTAAAAATATAAAAGCTTTTAGTGGGAAACACAGGTGATTTTCCTCATTATCCTGGGGTAAGCAAAAGAATTAAGTATAAAAGAAAAAATAATAAATTGAATTTTATCAAAGTTAAAAACTGTTCATCAAAAGACACCATTAAGAAACTGGAAAGACAAGTAATAGACTAGAAAAAAATTATATGCATATATATGTACATATATGTATTTGCATGTATATTTATATATTATATGTTTATCTATAAATGACATTTTTATATGACACATACATATATATACACACAAACAGCAAAAGGCTCAGATCCAGAATATATAACGAACTTCTACAAATCAACAGGAAAAATATAAAACCAAATAGAAAAATGGGGAAAATACTTGAAATAGGCATTTCACAAGAGGATACTCAAAAGGCCAATAAGGATAAGGAAAGTAAAGGTGACCAACTTCATTTGTCATTTAGGAAATGCAAATTAAAACCACAATGAGATCATCACATATCTACCAAAGTATCTAAATTTAAAATACACTGACAATAACAAGCATTGGAGAGGATGGGGAGCGAAACCAGAACTCTCACACATTGCTGGTGAGTGCTACAATCACGTTGGAAAACTCTTTGGCAATTTCTAATAAAGTTTAACACAGGCCTACCCTATCATCCAGCAATTTCACTCCTAGATATATGCCCAAGGGAAGTGAGTGCATATGTCCAGAGTTGTACAAGAATGTTGATAACAACTTTGTTTATACCCATATTAATAAAATCTAGAAACACCCATATGTCTAACAGAGAGAATGGATAAATGAATTGTGCTATATTCATACAATGAGACAATACATAACATTTAAAAACTACTCTTCAAACAACCACCTAAATCTTATAGACATAATATCAAGTGAAAGAAGCCAGAAAAAGTATATATTATAGATTCCATTTATTTAAAGTACATCAACAGATAAAACTGATCTATGGTGAAAGAGATCAGAATAGTAGTCACCTTTGGGAGGAGGATAAGGAGAGTAACTGACAAGAAAAGGAAACAAAGGAACTTCCTAGGGGGATAGAAATGTTCTGTATGTTGTTCTTGGTGGTGGTTACACAAATGTATACAAATATAAAAATCCATCAGGCTATACACTTAAAATCTGTGTATTTTACAGTAAGTAAATTTTATCTTCATAAAACTGTAAATTTAAAATAACATTTCATGACTTTGTAGATATTACACACAATCATTTTCACTGCTGTATAATATTCGATTGTTAGACTATATCACAATTTATTCATTCTCCAATCAAAGGTCATTTGGGTTGATTCTGGCTTTTTGCCCTTTTTATCCACTCCTATAAACATTATCGTATCTTTCTTCTGGTATATATGTGCAAGAATTCCTCTTGTGTATATTCTTAGTGTTAGGTAGATAGTTAGGATCTCCAGCTCTTCTTGGGACAAGGGTTCCCTGTTTTGGTGCTGTTTCGGGCAACTGCTCCAAGTGAGACGGATAAGAGCAGGCACTCCATTTTGATGTTGTCCCACCCTTAATCCTATCCCAAGCAACTGCTACTCCTGAGGAAGGAGGGTATGCTTTATCAATCTGGGAATTCCCCAGCCCAGGCATAATAGGATTTGGAAAGTGACCTAAAGTAACCTAAGGGTGATTATTACGCCATTCGCTTAAATCTGCATTGTGGTTCACCCCCGCTAGGTGGGCTTTCTTAGAGGTAGCTCATATATGCAGATGGAATTTTGAGAACACCTGTTGATCATCTGATAACACCCCACACCTCCCGAGAGCTCACCTCCAGACTGAGCTAACAAAAGGAAATAATCTGAGAAGTCAGGAAGTGAGTGGTCAGTGAGTGAGTAAGTTGGTCTGTCTCTATCCACTTGAGGAGACCGACCCGTTTTATTCTACAATAAAGAGCTGCTCTTGTGAAACTGCCCCCTGCCTGGGGTCATTCCGTCATATTGGCCTTACTGGTGATTTTTCCAAGAAAGGAATCAGAGGACCGGGATAATAGTCTGGACTTGACACTTTGGTGTGTCTGGTCATTCTGCGGCCAAGAGCACATCAAAAATTGAGGGCAGACTCCCACCCTGAAGTCTTTGGTGCCAAAACCCGTGATTATGACATTAGGAGTGAAATTTCTTAGCTGCAGAGTATGAGAATGGTTAACATTACAAGATAATGCCAGGCCCTTTTTCCAAAGTAGTTGTGATTAAGAGATACTTTTTATCCACATCTTTTCCAACACCTGGTATTGTCAGACTTCTCCTTTTTTTGGTTTCTCTCATTGAGGTCTTGATTTGTATTTTCCTGATTAATACTGAAATTGAACATATTGTCACATATTCATTAGCCAAACGTGTGAAATGTCTGGTTCTGTCTTTGCCTATTTTGTACTAGGTTGTTTGTGTTTGTCCTCTTTGTATTGATTTGTAAGAGTTACCTAAATTTCTTGATATTAATCCTTTGTTCATTATTTGCATTACAAAAGACTTCTCCCAGTTTATAACCTGTCAACTTTCCCTAAGGTGGGGCTTTATAAACAGAAGTTCTTAAGATTAATACAGTCAAGTTCATCCATCATTTCCTTTATGTTAGTGCCTTTGGTATCTTGTTTATGACATCCTTTCCTACGCACCCTGAAGAGCAAAAGATATTCAAGTATATTTTTTACTAAAAGTTTCAAAATTTGGTTTTTAATATAAGCCCTTGATTCCTTTGGAGTTTTGTCTATGGTGTAAAATAAAAATTCAATTTCATTTTTTCCATATGGATAACCATTTATTTCAGCTCCTTTTATTGAGTAGTACCTCCTTTTCCCACTGATCTTCCATATGACCACTTTCATAAAAATTCCAGATATACATGGATATGTTTCAGTACCCTCTATTTTATTCTATTTCACAATTATCATACTGTGTTAATTAACATAGCTTCATAAATCTTAATATCTGGTAGTGCAAGACATTCAGAAATGTCTTGGCTATTTTTGACCCTTTACTCTTCCATATAAATTTTATGGCCAGGAAAGCTTGTGGAATTTTGATTGGATCTGCACTGAATATATATTAATATGGGAAAAATTAATTTTTATGGTATTACATCTCCTGACCCATGATTATGGTATATGTTTCTTTATATTTATTTAAACATCTTCTTCGATGTTTCTCAATCAAATTTTATAACTTTTCCCCAAAGAGGTCTTACAAATCTTATATTGTATTTATTCCTAGGTAGTCTATATTCTTTAATCTTAAATCCAGCTACCTTTCTCAGTAAATAAATTCTAATAATTTATTTGTAGATTACTGAAAATGTTTTATTTCTGTTTTCCAATTCTCACATCTTTAATTTCTTTTCCTTCTCTGTAGAGTCATTGTGGTTTTGATTTGCATTGCCCTGATGAATAGAGATGTTGAGCATTTTTTCATATGTTTCTTGGCCATTAGTCTATCTTCTTTTGAAAAGTTTCTGTTCATGTCTTTTGCTCACTTTTTAATGGGGTTGTTTGATTATTTTCTTGCTGATTTTCCTGAGTTCTATATAGATTATAGTTATCAGCCCTTTATCAGATGTATAGCATGCAAATATTTTCTCCCATTCTGTAGGTTGTCTATTTGCTCTAATGAAAGTTTCCTTGGCTGTGCAGAAGCTTTTTAATTTGATAAGGTCCCATTTATTTATTTTTGTTGTTGCTGTGATTGCCATTGGGGTCTTCCTCATAAATTCTTTGCCTAGGCTTATGTCTGTAAGAGTTTTTCCAACATTTTCTTCTAAAATTTTTATGGTTTCATGCCTTAGGTTTAAGTCTGTTATCCATCGTGAATTGATTTTTGTGAGAGGTGTGAGGTGCGGATTCTGTTTCAGTCTTCTACATGTGGCCATCCAGTTTTCCCAGCACCATTTATTGAATAGGGAATCTTTTCCCCAGTGTATATTTTTGTTTGCTTTGTCAAAGATCAGATGGCAATATGAGGATGGTTTTGTATCTGGGTTCTCTGTTCTGATCCATTGATCTATGTCTCTGTTCTTGTGCCAGTACCATGTTGTTTTGGTTACTATAGCCTTGTAGTATAGCTTAAAGTCTGATAAATTGATGCCTCACAATTTGTTCCTTTTTCTTAAGGTTGCTTTGGCCATACAGGGTCTTCTCTAGATGTATGAAAAATGACGTTGGTATTTTAATAGGGATTGCATTGAATCTGTAGATCACTTTGGGTAGTATAGACATTTTAACAATATCAATTCTGCCAATCCGTGAGCATGGTATGGTTTTCCATCTGTTAACATCCTCTGCTATTTCCTTTCTCAGTGTTTCGTAGTTCTCCCTGTAGAGGTCTTTCACCTCCTTAGTCAAATATATTCCTAGGTATTTTACAATGAGACACCACTTAACTCCAGTGAGAATGGCTTTTATCAAAAGGTACCAAAACAACAAATGTTGGCATGGATGTGGAGAGACAGGAACACTCATACACTGTTGGTGGGACTGCAAACTAGTAATAGCCTCTCTGGAAAGTAGTATGGAGATATCTCAAAGAATTAAATGTAGAACTACCATTTCATCCAGCAATCCCACTACCCAAAGGTATTGGTATTTACCCAAAGGAAAAAAGGACATTCTATAAAAAAGATATCCGCACTCGAATGTTTATAGCAGCACAATTCACAATTGCAAAGATGTGTAAACAACCTAAGTGCCCATCAATACATGAGTGGATTAATAAAATGTGGTATATGTATACCATGGAGTACTATTCAGCCATAAAAAAATGGTGAACTAATACCTCTTGTATTATTCTGGATGGAGCTGGAGCCCATTCTTCTAAGTGAAGTATCATAAGAATGGAAAAACAAAAACTACATGTACTCACTATTAAATTGGTACTAATCAAGCACCACTTGTGTGCACATATGGAAGTAACATTCATTGGGGATTGGACAAGTGGGAGGGTAGAGGAGGGGATGGGTAAATTCACACCTAATGGGTGTGACGTGTGCTGTCTGGGTGATGAGCACGTTGGTAGCTTTGACACAGGCAGTGCAAAGGCAATGTATGTGATCATAGTGTTTGTACCCCCGTAATGCTCTGAAATTTAAAAAAAGTTGATCTCATAGAAGTAAAATGTAGAACAGAGGACACTATAGGCTGGGAAGGGTAGGAGGAAGGGAGGGATGGGGAAGATTTGTTAAAAGATACAAAATTACACCTAGATAGGAGGAATAAGTTCTAGTGTTCTATACCACTTAGGATGACTATAGTTAATAATAATATATAGTTTTGAATAGCTAGAAGGAGAATATTGAATGTTCCCAACACATAGAAATGATAAATATTTGAGGTGATGGATATTCTAATTACCCTGATCTGATCACAATATATTACGTGTATTGAAGCATCACTATGCATCCCATGAATATGTCTAATTATTATTTGTCAATTAAAAGAAATCAAATTAAGAAAACAAAAAAACCCCCCAGCACTTCTATACTTTATTTTGTCTTATATCATTTCCCCAGTCACCAGAAAAACAGTTTTGATTCTTCTTACTCTTACCTAACACTTCTAACTTGGTTACAAAATTGTGTTGATTTCTTCAATGTCTTCTTTCTCTTCTCTTCTCAGTTTCCACTCACTGCCCTAGTTCCAATCTTCATTATCTGACCCCAGTCCTACTTTGGTTCTCCAGCTTCTGCTTGGCAGTACAAAAACCAAACCACACACCATTGCTGATAACTCTTCCTGAAGTTCTGTCTGTCCTGGCCAACATCGCATCCTCCAACCCACTAACTGACAGAGTTGACCAGTGAAGAGACCTGTGAAGAGCACTTGTTCCCAATCTGTTCCAATGCCCATCCGGTTTCCATTTAGCTCCTGACTCTTGGTTCATTTCCCCATTAAGACCCTCCTTCTACCCCTTAGCCATGACCTGTGTATATGGCTCCTTCAAGACCTTCAACTCCAATTTAGGCTCTTCCAGTTTCAAACTATCCCAGGCAAGATATTCCATTAGAATAGAAGTTCTTTACTCAGAATCTAACTATTATCTCTAGCCCACAGACTCCATCAAAGTCTACTCACATCACCATACAAGGGTTAGAGGGACAAAAGAGAGAACTCACATAAGCCCAGCTGTGATCATGGCACTTTAGTGCCTTTCAGTAGCAACTCATTGCCAAACGAGTCAAATATAAAGTCTTAGTCAAGGTCTAGAGAAAAATAGCTTTAACCTGCATTTTCAGCTTAATCTCCCACTACTCCCCTCCATGGCTTCTATGGTTCTAGAAAAAGAGAACTACCAACTATTCTCCAAATAAATTTCATATTTTTTCTGTCTCTATGCCTTTGTGAAGTTATTTCTATCTACAATTATCCTCCTTCTTACCCTGATTTCCATATTAATTTCTATTTTTACCCATTCTTTTAGAGCCAGATCACATATCATCTCCACCTTTAAGTACTTTTTATAAGCCCCTAAAGGGAATAATATCTCTCTTCTGGAAATTTAGTAGTAGTATGACTATTACATTTACGTCCTTGTGGATTCTGCCTGCGTTTTTTTTTTAAACCCTTTATTAGGCTGTGGGCAACCTGTGGGCAGGGACTGATCCTTGTGTCCTCCATAGCACATGGTAATTACTTAATAAACATCTGTTGAATTGTTGAGTATATACCAATAATTGAATATTTAATAAATCCCCAAGTGTCCTGGCTAATGAGATTTTTCCTAACATAACTTTTATTAAAAGCTTCATTAAACAGGGACTCAACAACATATTCATACACATAAGATAATTCAGAATTTAAGAATAACTATGTACAGTAAAATAAAGATAAGAGTCTTAACATATTTAAGATGAAAAAATATAGAAGGAAAAACATAACAGCCAACAATCAGGCATCAGAAAATTTCCATCCTCTTATGTAGAGTGTGTATGTTAAGGCTAAAGGTCAAAAGCTAATGACCAAAACCTGAATAACAATATATAAATTAATGAACAAGGGCCCTATTCACACATTAGGAAAGATTGTTCTGAAATTAGATCCTACACGTTGATTACAAGTGCCTTTGCAAAATGTGACTATAAAGCAAAGTATAGGCTGTAACTTGTGGTAAATTATTCAAGGGGAGGGAATGTGTTTATTCATCTTTGTAGCTCTATAGTCCCTGATGGATTAAAATCAAAAGATACTTGCTGAAATCAACATAGACATTTAAACGACCACCATTTAAAATAAGCTACCTTGCAAGATTGATGTACTTTAACAATAATTTCTTTCATTTAAAAGAGCATACAATTGTTCTTCACTACCTATGGAATGAAGGTAAAACTCTTTAACCTGGGATTTAAGTCCACTCACGATTTTCTTTTCTTTTCTAGTCTCATTTCCCACTTTTTTCTTTCAAGCATCTTACCTGCCAGTCAAATTAAACTTCCTGATTTCACTTGCTTGCCACCATACCTCTGGTCATTTGGCAATTTTTTAATGTCCTTTATCATTTTCTTCCTTGCATTGTATCTTACACATGGCTTGTTTTCCTTACTAGATTGTAAGTTCCTCATGTCGGAGATGATGTTTCATATGTCTTTAACTTTACTTTATTACCTATCACAGGGCCTGGCACATGGTAGGCATACTACACACAAAGTGTGTTGAAGGAATTACTTAATGTGTGAATAATACAAATAAAGCTCAAAACTGTGAACTGCCTATTGACAAGCCATAAAAGAAAAATGATTTCCTTAATTTATTGCAGTGGTTTTTAAATATAAACAAGCATAACAAATACCTGAGAAGCTTGTTAAAAATGTAAATTCTTGGTGTTAGTTGTCACCAGGGGACTTGAAGGAATACCAAGAGGCCACTGCAGTTATCTAATAAGACAAAATTATAATATCTCCTGAACCACAGTTGCCAGTAAAGAGGAAAAAAGGAAGAAATGAATATAAGAGAATAATAGGGACACTCCTGGCCATGGGAATCATCACCAAACTCTTCCTTTGCAGGGAAGTCATTATTTGGCTGTTTTTCCTTACATCTAACCTTTAACTTTGAAATCAGGATGGCAAAACATATCTGTTTATTTGAAATTCTACTTACTTAAGTGTATACAGAGAAATAATCATTATTTTTCTCAGAATATTTTTCAGATATTTACCACATTTCAAAATGTACAATACATAGGCTAAACTATAGAAACTTTTTATCAAATAAAGCTCTTTGGAAAAAAAAATGTTACTATGTGTTAGGTCAGCAGCAAGGCACTGAGAGAACTATCATGTTTTCTTTAGATTATTTCAAATACAGAGTATGAATTATAGGAAGTAAAACTTCAAGTGGTTAAGAAGAAAAGAGTTTTCACACTTCAGAAGTTTGTAAAATGCCAGTATTCTAAATTTCATGCACTGAACTCCTCAGGACAGTCCGATGCGGTACACAGTATCTGCCACTTGTCTAACCGTTTGGCAAACACTTCACAGAGACAGATGTTACAGAGGCTCAAAAAATGGAGACTTCTAGAAAAATGACCAAAGCTGAAAATAAAGTTGTACTAATTAGAAAACAAATAATTAAATGGCCAAACCAAAATATTATGTGATGCTGAAAAGAGATAAATTTTTAAGGCACACCATCTGTTTTACAGTTTTTTTATTTTGCTGTATTACAAATCTACTCAGTGCAGCTTTGCAATGATCTAGCTGCTAACTCATTTGCACAATTACTTTAGGCCAGAAATAATTATTGTACAGAATCCTTTGAGAGATCAACACATTCATAGAAGAGGGCAGTTATAATCCATTCTTGACTAAAGACTATTTTTTAGTCTTTAAAGAAAAAAAAATGTATTCAAAGAAGTGATTAGAAATTGCCAACAGAAAATTAGAGAATTTAAAAGGAGAGTGATACCACTATGTATTTACTGCATCTAAACTTATCTTGACTTCTTCTAAATGTTGTACTGCCTAAAGGCAAGTTACTGGGGCCTCTTTTCTCTATTTGTATTTTCTTCCTAATTCATCCCTTCAGTCTAATGGCTTTACATGGCATCTGTATATTCATGATTCTTGAATTTATATCTCCAGCTCAGGCTCCTCCAGTTCCAGACTCACATATTCAACTATCTATTTGATATCTCCATGTGGATACCACATAGGCATTTTAAACTTATAATATCTAACATAGAACTCTTGATTCACCATCCCTACCCCACAAATCTATTTCCCCTACAGTCTTCCATATCTCCATAAATGGCACCACCATGCAACCAGTTGTTAGAGAAAAATCTAGATGTCATCCTTGATTCCTCCCTTATCTTCATTCCTCATCTAATTCATCACCAAATCCTATCAATTATACCTCTAAAACAATATATCTCACATGTACTTCTCTTCCTCTCTATTGGTACCACCCTAAGTCACTACCATCTCTCAACAAGATCACTTCAGTATCTATCTAATTCCCTATTTCCAAGCCATTCCCCACCCAACAGCCAGAGTGATCTTTAAGGAATATAATCACATATTAATTTACATTTCAATTAATTTCATGTAATTATATCATGTATCCCCAGTACCTAACACAGTGTCTAGCAAATAATAGATCTACAATTTTTTTCATAGATGAATACTCCTTAGTAATATTCCCATGTGCTCTAGTAATTGCCAGTCTCAGTTCTCAGACATTTTCTGAGATATCTACAGACCTATTCATTTACTGAATCATTCACTCATTCAACAATTGTTTATTGAGTTTTGTATTAATTGGGATTAGGTTCAGCTGTATATTTTAGAGTGTCTTAAAGATGACAGAAATTGTTCCCTGCTAACAAAAAATTCTAGAGGTTGACAGTGAAGGGTTGACAAGGCAGCTCTGACCCTGACTCCTTGCACCTTGTTGCTCCTTCCCCAGTTTATGGATTCTACTTTATAGTCTAATATAGCTACTCAAATTGCAGCCATCACATCTGCATTCTGGCCACCAGGAAAGAGGAAGGGCATGGGGAATGCCATACCCTCTCCATTTGAGGATGCTTCCCAGAAATTACACCCACTTCCACTTACATCTCATTGACCATCATGATCACTAGCAAAGAAGATGAAAGAGTAAAGTTTTTTTAACTGGATAGCAATGTTTCCAACTAAAAATCAGGATCCTTATTACCACAGAAGAAAAAGAGAACAAATATTGAGAGGTAGGTATCAGCCTCTTCCAAAGTTCCTATTGTGACCAGGTAATGTTCTGGGTGTAAGGATACAAAGAGCAGTAAGACACAGGGTCTATGCTTGAGGCATTTAGTCTAATGGCGGAAAGCAATATGTAAATAACTACTTAAAATTTCAAACCAGGTAACAGGCACTGTTTGGAGACCTTGGCTTTTCTGAGTCCCCAAAGATTTCCTGAATCCAAAGAGTTGAAAGAGAGATGAGTGGCTCCAGTGCTTTACATCACCGAACTATACAGACTGCTTCAATAGTCCACAGCTTTAATAATGGACATATCTCAGCTCTGTTCTACTGGACACACCTTCATGACACTGAGCGAAGCAAAGATAGTTTAAACCTCTATAAATATACATAAACAACTGTGCTAACAGTTGAACAGTTTGAAAGTGCCCATTTCAGAAATGCGTTAAGACTCAATTTTCTTAACTTGTCAGAATATGAAACTAATTGACTGTTTTAAGAAGACTATGTACAGAACCACAAGGCAAAATGGAAAGACATGAGCAATGGTAGCACATCAGAAAGAAAAGGAAAAAAAGTAATACTGTAACTTACTGTTAACCACTGGTTATCTAGTAGTTCCTTAGCTGTGATTCTGTGAGCAGGATCTACTTTCATAAGTTGTTTCAAAACACTCTTAGCTGCAAATAAGGGAAAATTTTGAAAATCTTATTTATCTTAACTACAATTAATATCATATATTTTCCAATTTATTTAGGATTAGGTCTGTATAACAGGAAGGAAAGATGCCAAGTATACAATAAGTATCATCAGTATAAATGCCTAATAAAGTAAGTTTAAAGCATAACATGAAGTTTTATTGCCTGGATTACCTAGTTTAATGGTCATAGTAAAAATTAGCTAGTCGATCGGTAAATTTCCTCTTTAATTTTTACTATGTATTTTCTGTTTTCATGGAAGCTTTGACTATGAACAATCACAGTGAAGATACCGCTATTTCCACAAATATAGTATTTACTTCCACATGTAAATTTAATGACTAAACAAACATTTAAAACATTTGAATTATCAGCCAACTTTCTTATATTAGCTTTAGTAAATAATAATAAGTCTATACTTACCACAATCACTTATGGAATCCCAGATTGGATTTTCAAAATGTAGTTCTCCTTTTCTTATTAACTCAAAAAGCTTATCTTCTGAGCTTGCCAAAAAGGGTGGTTCTCCACATAATCTACAACAAAGGCAATCACTTTGTTTAATTTTTTAAAAAATTATCAAAATAAGGCTATTAAAAATTAAGTTTCCACAGGACTTGGAAGTAGTGGTGCTTCATATTTAAGGAAGGATAGGAAGAGATGAATACCTCTCTAAATGTAGAAATAGAAGCAACAGGGTTTTCTAAGATCAGTGCTAGGCTCTTGTCTCAATATTGAGAGAAATTACCTGGTAGAAGAAGTATGCACGTATACACCGAAACCTGCAGATTTGCAAATTACCCAAAGTTCTTCCAGGTAGGGAAACACTAAGATTAAATGAGGTTAAAATACAGGAAGGTGAGCTTAAGTGTACAATAATAGTGGCAGATAAGAGAGGAGATACACTTTGGTGTGAGCAAGGGTAAGGTATATAATGCAAACTGGACTTAAGGAAAAATACGATAAGTTATCAGTCTAATGAGAGTTATCATAGTCTAATGACCATGTAAGAGTTTTACCCATAGTAAAATACCATACAAGTGTATATCCATGGTAAAATACTGTATAAATGTAATAATAAAAATAAACCAAGATTAACCCTGGGAATTTTTATAGGCTCTGAGTCAAAGCCAAAAAGCCATTAAAATGGATACAACTCTCAAAAATTGTACACAAAATGAAGAAGGTCTGGAAATCAGATGATGATTTGATCCTTCAGTCTGAAAGGGTGAAAGCTGAGTATACATAACGACCAACATCAGTAAAACCATGAGCAGTGTGTACAAAGTAAACATGGGCTTGTTTGCACATTCTATAATACAGGAACTATGTATCTCTAGAATCTTTTAACAGAACATTGCAAGCCTATAAAACCACTACTTCAATAGGTGATCTAGGCCAAAACTACAAGAAAATGCTTAAAAGTTGAGCTCAGTTTTTCATAGTACCTTCTCAAAAACTGTTAGCCATCATCAGTATTTTCAACCCCAACATCTGAGGGCAATCCTGTAGACAATAGCCAGATTTGCCCAAGGACAACCATACAGAGGTTGAAGCTAGACTCATTACAGAGGCAACTCCGTGTGTCTGTTCTTCAACCCTTAGGATTATATTTTTCTACTTTATTATTGAAAGAATAAAATGGCATAATTCCATTATACTTCTTGAACTGCAAGTCTATTCTGTACATAGTATAATAATCTCTAAGTCTTTTAACAGTTACATTTTTACTGCTTTTCTTTAGTTACATTTTTCTTTAAATTCTCTAAATATTTGATGCAGGAACATTTTCTGAATAAGTCAAAATTTGGTAAGTATTTTTCATGATAATAATGATGATGATCACTTTCCTAGGGAAAAAAGTTGCTTTCATCCTAATAGTTGATCACACTAGGCTGGACAACAGGGCTTTTCATTTACCAATAGGTTCTTGTTAAGAGATTAGCATTTATCAAATTGTTCTGCAAACTCTTATTTTAACATTTTTTATTTCACTAGCTCATTCTGATCCTTCTCTCTCTCATCTTACTTGTCTTGCTATTGTTTAGTTTTAAAATGAAATTTTAAAAAAAGCAAGAGAAAATGAAAATGCCAGAAACATGGCCTTATGGGCAATTATTATCTATTGTAACAAGTAAAGGCCAGAAAAAGCCCAGTTCATTGAGCCTGTTATCAACCAGTGATATGCACATCCACCAATTTCTTAGCTTTCCCTACATTTCCTGACTAGCATGCAACTATAGCTTAAGGGCTACATTTTAAAAATTCCACTTTTTTCTGTCCTTTGCAATTTTACTTACGCAAAAACGTATCTAATGGTTGGTCAATCAGCAGCATATGAAATTTTATGACAGCAATTTTCTGCACATCCAGAAAAGGGAATCCAAGACATGAAAAATGCCTCTTAAAGTCTTCCTATTATTTTCTGTTGCATTCATAGGAATCAAAACAGCAGAGGATAGTAACCATAAAGAATATTTATTTATGTTGATTTCACCTTGAGAAAGTATGCTATCATTGTCCAATTAAGTGGAAATGAATCAGAGATAACTGATAAACAAGAAAATAACCCCCATGGAGAAGGTATGTTTGTGCTCTTGGTGAAGGAAATTATCTGTAACACCACTGGGCTCAGAAAGATTAATGAATAGGCACTGATTAGCTAAGCAAAAGTCTACTGTAAAGAAAAGAAGACATCACTATGATGATATGCAGCCATGTTCTGAGGAAGAAAAGTTAAAATTATATCTTTAAGAAAGAGAACGATTTTTTAAGATATGTAATACATTCACTTCCCTTAACACCAAAATCAAACTAAGAAGGCAGCAAACACTACACGAATTGTGTAATATTAGACTATACATATTATGTTTGACTTGTGTTGTCTAGAAAGTCTTGAGAGTACAAAAGACTAATTAAAATAGTTATATTTTAATTAAAGACTAAGGCTCAGAGTTTTTGCACTATGATTCTAATCAGCACAAAACAATGATCAAAAACTTTATGAATACATTTATACTTTATTCAATCTAAGCAATGATGTATGTTGACCAGCTGAGCTACAGCTACAATCACACCATCCAATTTCTACTGCCTATATATTCCATTTCACAGAACTGTGAAAATGTAACTACCGTGATGTCAATATTTAGAAATGATCTGGAAGAGGTAGTGCATAGTGAAATCTTCAATATGGCCATAAAACTAATGTTGCATCAACATAAAAATGTTCATATTCACCAAGAGGCAGAACAATGGTCACTAACTTTTCAGAACACCCCTCAACAATTCACTTTAATTCAATTTAACAAACATTGAGCACTGAATATGTGCCTACTACTGTACCAGATACTGGGAATATAAAGGTGAATAATCTAAGATCTCTGTCCTTCATGGAATTTCGAATAAGACAAACAGATACAACATACAAATAATAATATTACAATACTATAATCTAGTTTTAAAAAGTATTATGAGAACACATAAAAGTGAACAATTAATTCCATCAACTTTACATATGTGCAAACCTTCCTATTTTATTATTTTTTCTTTCAACATTACTGTTTTGCATGCATTTTTGTATGTGTCCTTAAAATCCTCTGTGGAGCATGGGAAAGTATATATATAATAAATGTAGTAACTGCTGGGGGGATAGGGTAGGAGTTAGGGAAATAGAAGGCTTTAATGTTTGAGCTGGGCCCACCCAGGAAAGAGGCTTATAGGGAAGAAAAAGAACATACACACACCCACACACCCCAGAGACATGCAACACAGGGTGTGTCTGAATAATGAAGAGTGGTCTGGAATCACCACAGCATGGGGTGGGTGCATGGGAACATACATCCAGACTGAGACTGGGAAGGCATGCTGGAGTCAGGTCATGAAAGACTTGCTATGCCATGCCATGCCAAGATGCTCTGATATTCTTCTGTAGCAAAAAATAATTATCAGAGGTTTTTAATCAGGAAATTAGTATGATCAGATTTGTGACTTAAAAGGAAAACCCTGACAGCAGCATAAAGGACAAACTGGGGAGGGTGACCAGAGGCAGGGAGAACAGTCAGCAAGACCCTGTAGTAGTCTAGAAAAGGGATCAGAAGGAGAAATGATACAGGTAAAGAGAAATCAAAGAATAGGTGAGGACATTTCAAGGTAAAAATGAATAGGACATGGGATTTCACTGAATCTTGAGTGAGAGAGAAGGAAGAATAAGAATAACTGAGGTGTTTGGTAGCATTAAGAGAACTGGGAACTACAGAATACTCCCTAGATCCTGAATGAACTTCTACCTAGTTACTGCCCACTCCCCACCTATGCCCTGTCTATACGGGTAGACCTAGTGCCAGGTTGCAGTACCTCCCTGTACATGATAGGTTACAAGTGTGGTTTGGAGTAAGGCATCAGGAAGGTATTAAATACAGTTTTTCATTTTGTTCAGATCACACAGTGCATTGTTGCATTTATAGATCAATAAACAGTAAAACTGAAAGTTATAAATTTGCAGTATTAAAAAAAAAAAACCTAAGGGATGCACCTGACAACTAATAAGAGAGCTTTTAGAATGAGTTCCCAATTGGTTTTTAAATCACTTTAAAAAAAATTATTTAGTTTTAATTTAAAATATTTATCATTCTACTGTTAGAGACTATTCATTCATTTTAAACTGTACATTTAGCAGGCTACTTACAAAATGTACATTATGACACCTATGCTCCAAATGTCACACTGCTGGCTATAGTCATGGGCATTGATAACTTCAGGGGCTGCCAAACAAGCAGAAATAAAATAATATTAATAATACAATAAATGACTTTTAAATGCTTAAACACAAAGCATGAAAAATGTGCTGATATGTTGTAATTTATTCCCCCACAGGGAAAAAAAGAACCAATAGCAGATGTTAAATGAATAATGTACAGGCCTTAACAACTTATGTCACTGTATCTTCACTCATATCATTTAGCCTCTAACAGAACAACAGCATAAACTGTGTAACTGAATGTACTACTGTTTATTCTTTTGAAATTGTCAAGAAATGATTTTGCAAAGATTGTGTAGTTATAGTAGAAGACAACAATATCTCAGTCCTTTCCCTAAAATAGAATTGAATATATGCCCTAAGTGGGTATAATATAAAGCAAGCCCAATATGTGGAAATCTAGATTTGCAGAAGAACTAAGATAAATGGTTATAAATCACTTTAGTATAATAATAATAATAATAACATCACAGTACTCCTATGACAGAATATGAATTATTTCCCGCATTTTCAAATGAGAAAACCAAGACAAAGAGATAGCTCCTATAAGACTGGATCAAAAAGCCAATCAGTTGCAGAATACGGACTAGGATCCAGGCAGTCATGACTCCCCAACTCTGTGCTCCTCGCTTTACAAAGGTGTTCACAATAGGGTTCCTTTAAAAACCTTCTCAAAGAAGCACATTTTTTTTTTTACTATAACGTAGCACATTTTTTATCATATTTTTTTGTAATGGCTAGCTTTTTAAAAAGTCACAAATGATATTGCAGGAATATATCTATTGTACCTCTACAGCTAGGGATCAAATATCTTTCTTCAAAGAAAACAGTTATAAACATAAAAATAAAATATATGTATGTATTTCAATAGAACTTAAAAATTTACTACTTTTTGTAGATTTTTATTTGTATAAATTATGTTAAGACTTGTGTGAGATGAGTATTTAGGCATTTGACCCCCTTAGCCAATGAAGAAACTAAGGTTCAGATATATATTAAGTGACTTGCCTAAAGTTTCACAGCTACACAGTACCTCCCACATAAAAGGTAAGTTTTTATTTCAGAAAACAGTTTCAGTTTCTCCCACCTACACATACCTACACACACACACACACCCACCCCACCCTTTTATAATAACTACTAAAAGTAAATGCAATTTCATTTCTTCTTTTTTCCTCTGCCTATTGATAAAAGGAGTAAAAAAGAAACAAAAAGGGGTCAGAAGATAAGAAACAATGACAAAAGGCTAAATTATAGGTAATTAACAAACTGAGTAATTAGTCTCCAAATGATTGAAAATTAATTAATATTTTCCTTTAAGCAACTATTAAATACTTGTATTCTTTAACCCTACTTAAAATCTTTAAATATTTAATCTGTAAAGTTCAAGTTGCTCTATGGCCACATGTCTATGACAAGGGCAAATTCTGTGATTAGATTCAGTGAAGGATCTCCATACTGGTGCATCACACAGCAGAGGCCAGGAATTCCTGGTCTTCACTCTTTCAGAGTCCTCTTGATTATCAGGGGCATTTCTACTTGCACTGTCATCGCAGCTCTCACAGGAAGGCAGAGGCCAGAGTAACTGCCAAGGAGCCATTCAGGAAGTCAGCAAAGCTCCACAAACCATCTGTCTTATCTCTTGTTCTCTCACTTGTTATCAGTGTAGACAACTAATAAGCTGGTATAAAACTCAAGGTGCTTGAATATATTTTCCCCATGTAACTACAGACCAGATGTCTTTTGCCAACAGGGGGATATGAACAGAATCCAAATAAGATAAAACAATTTCAAAACTTTATGCACTAAGCAGGCAAAAAAAAAAGCAATGAACTAGGTATACTCCTCAGCAATAAAGACAAATAAACATGGATTAGTCTCAAAATCAATATGTGAAACAGAAGAAGACAGACACAAAAGAGTGCGTACTGCATGATTCAATTTATATAAACTGCTAGATAAGCAAAACTGAACTGTGGTAATAGAAGTCATCAGTGGTTACTGGGATCTGAGTGGGGGATTGACTAAAAGGGACACAAAGGAACTCTCCAGGGTGATAGAAATGTTCTATATCTTGATTGTGGTGGTGATTACACAAGTGTATGCATTTGTCAAAACTCGTTGAACTTTATACTTAAAATTTGTGCATTTTATTGTATGTAAATTACCTTTCTATAAAGTAGTGGTTTTTTAATCTACTAAAGTTCAAAAAAAAAGTGTCAAAGCCCTGTCTTGGTGAATGACTTTAATAACTCTCTCTCTCAGAGAGCAACAGAAGTAGCAAGCAAAAATAAATTAACGACATGGAAAATTTAAATCACAAAGGTATCACATTTGATTCAATAAGCACACACACACAAATTTTTAGGCTCAACAAATCAGGTATACATATTTTTAAAATATCCAATGCAACATTTGAAAAACTGATCTTGTGTTCAATCACAAAGAAAATTCCTAAAAGTTGAAAACCTTTAAGACACAATTGTCTACTACAATGAAGAAAACCAGACAGAAAAACTAAAAAGTTAGGAAAACTTGCATTCACCTGAGCATCAAATACATCCCAACTACCTGGAAAAATTCTAAAAGCATTTCTAAATAATTCTTGAATTAAAAAAGAAGAGAAAACTAAAATTATACTCTATTACAAGATAAATCATGATTAGAAGACTATATGGCAAAAGAAACAGTCAAAGAAGTACTCAGCAGAAAATACACAACCTTAAATGCACTTATTTGAAAATAAGAAGACTGAAAATAAATAAGCATTCTACTTAGGAAGTTAAAAAATAAACCAAAATAAAGCAGAAAGAAGGAATTCATAAAGATAAAAGCAGAAATTAATGAAAAAGCAATCCAAATAACGTTAGATATGAGCTAGTTCCTAAAAAGCCCAAAAAACTGTCCTAACCACTAACAAATTTGATCAAGAAAAAAAAATCAGCATTATTACAACAGTCAAAATTGAACACTAAGTGCCAGGCACTGTGCTTAAGCACTTTACATATATTTTCCCATTTAATTCTCATGTCAATCTGATAAGAAGGATATCATTTTCATCATCAATACTTCCTATTCCCCTCCCTGTTTTATTTTTTGTCCTCAGCACTTCTCTCTAAAATACTAGATTTTTAAATCTTGTTTAATGTTTGCACCAAAAGAATTTTAAGCTCCATGAAGGCAAAACGTTTTTATGTTTTGTTTACTGTTCTATTTACAATAAACTTAGAACAATGTCTGACACAAAGCAGGTCCTCAAAAAAAATTTTTTTTTTTTAGAGATGGGGTCTTGCTACTTTACCCAGGCTGGTCTTGAGCTTCTGGCCTCAAGTGATCCTCCTGCCTTAGCCTCCCAAAGTGCTGGGATTACAGGCATAAGCCACCAAGGCTGGCTCTTCTTTTTTTTCCAAAGAATTTTTTATAAATGAGTGACCTTATTCCTATTATACAAATGTAGAAACTGTGAAAAAAGCAGATAATAAGGTCAGAGCTGGCTGGGCATGGTGGCTCACACCTGTAATTCCAGCACTTAGGGAGGCCAAGGCAGGAGGATTGCTTGAGGCCAGGAGTTAGAAACCAACCTTGGCAACGTAGTAAGACCCAGTCTCTACAAAATACTAGCTGCGCATGATGGTGCGTGCCTGTACTCCCAGCACTCAGGAAAGCTGAGGTGGGAGGATCACCTGAGCTCAGGAGTTTGAGGCTGCAGTGAGCTATAATCATGACACTGCATTCCAACCTGGGGAAAAGAGTAAGACCCAGACTCTTAAGAAAGAAAGAAAGAAAGAAATAATAATAAATTAAATACATTTTTTAAAAAGTGCAGAGTGGAGAATCTTGAGTTAGACTTCAGAGTCCATATTGCTAAAACTGCATCATATTACCTTCTTAAAAAAATATTAGGAACTAATATGTGTAACCAGAGACACACAGGAGAATCTGAAAATTACAAGTTAATACAATATGCATATTTATGCCAATAAAACAAAAAATCTCAGTGAAATAAATCATTTTCTAGAAAAACAAATTATCGAAATGATTCAAGATGTAGAAAACTTGAATAACAGTATAAATTGAAAAAATAATAGACACTTTATCCCCCAAATGGTAGCAGGACCAAAAATTTTTAAGGTGAAATTTCGAACTATTAATAGATAATTTCTATTATTTAAAAGGTTCATGAGCATATAAGAAGTGAAAATTTTTTTATTTCTTAAACAAGGCTGGCATAACCCTAACACAACAAAGATAAGGGCAGCACAAAAGAAGGAAAGCTATAGCCAAAGCTCCTAAATAAAGTGGTGACAAATTGAATACGGCAGTATATTTAACCAAGTGGGGTTTAATCCAAAAATGCAAGGATAGTTTGACATTTAACAATCTACTAATAGGATTACAAATAATGAAATACAGGAGGTGGTGACAAGATGGCTGACAAGAGACACCAGCTGCCAGAGCATCTCAGTAAGGAGAAGTTTTAGATGAAAGAGAAAAAATGAACAAACAGACAAACACAGATCAGGTGTGGGTCTGAGGGAAAGGTGCCAGAACCTTCAGGAGACTCCACAGGAAGAAGCTGCAGAGCAGAACAGGAAGGAGCAAGGTATCAGCAGAGATCAGCCCCCGAGAGGCTTGGAGTCCAGCAAGAAGGGTAGGTGAAGTAGTTTGTTTCTCCATCCCTCGCATCTCTGACAGTCAGCAAGTTCCTGAGCTGTTGGAGAGACTTTCTGCCCACGCAAGCCCAGAGGCTGCTGCTGCCGCCAGTGAGCTGGGAGCTTCTTGTGGACAGGGCACCAGGCTCCTAGCCCCCCTGGGGTGTGTCCCATCACCACAGACCCAAGCTGGGATGGCAGGCACCATATTGCTTCTCTACCCACCATGCAACTTTGTCCTCCCCAGGGGGCTTCAACTCCTCGGGATTCATCTTGCTCATTCCCACACAGACATTTCCCAACTCTGGCCCAGACTACAGGAGCCACAAGGGTCCAGTGGGTCCTGGGTGATCTGCGTGACTCCAGAGGCTGAACATTCTGGGTGGGCTGCTTCATGGAAAGAGGGATGGAGATGACCAAAGTGCTAGCACCCCTCCAGACAGACTCTTTCCTTCCCCTCCCCCACCCATGGCTGCTGAGAGAGACAACTGAGCCAACACAGAGGCTTCCACAGAGAGCAGGGCTCAGATCTTTCCTCTTGGTGTCCTGCAGCAGCTAAGGGGTGCTTGGACTATGAGCTCCCTGCTCACTGGCCCTCCCTGGTGCTGCTTTCCTGGCAGCTCCATCAGAGCCAGGCACACCCTGAGGTGGAGGGACATCAAACCTACTTGGGCACCCTGTGGGCAACTTGGGACCAGCGTGCTTCTCCCTGACATGGTCAGGGATTGATCTTCAGGGACCCAGAGATGGGCCTGCAGGCCAGATCCCATACCCTCAAGTCTCCATCACATTGCCTGAGGGTACAGAGGGGAGATTTGAGAATTGGTCTCTGTAGGGACCAATTCATGTGGGCAGATCTGGAGGGAGAATGAAGTGGAGGTCCTAGCTGTGGTGTGCTCTCATGGCACCCCGCCCCCCACAGGAGGGCCACTCTCTCAGCTTAGGCCGGGATCCTGTGCAGGGAACCTCCTGGCCCACAGCACAGATGTGGGGGAGCTCAGCTGGCTTGAGCTCTTGCCTGCTGGCAGATGCTAGGGGAAGACCGCAGAGCAGAGCAGTGGGGAGAAGAGTGAGGCCTCCTCCAGACTGCCAGATTATGAATCTCAGACAGCCCCACCTCTACAAGAAGACATTCTGGTTGGGTGGGGCCACATCAGACCCTCCCTGGTGGCTTTACCCAGAAGATGGGAGCAGACCTTTGACCCCTGCTGAAACAGGTACCTTGCCAGCTTTTGTGGAGCCTGAGGGCAAGCTCACCCAACCCAGCCCTGCCCAGCCACACTCCCGCACCTGCCTCTGCTGTGGCAGAGACTAAGGACTCACCTGGAAGTTCCAGGGCCCCACCCACCACCTGGGGCATTCAAGTGCTTCTCCTGAGGGACTAGAGCTGGTCACAGGTCCCCAAAACAACATTGTAGCTTGTTCCTTCTGGCAAGTGCCACCTACTGACAGGGAGGTCAATTTGCATGCCCTTTATAGCATTTATTGACTCAATCATACAGGGTGTGGACAATTCTTACCCACAAGCACCACCTACTGTCTCAGAGATTAAACTGGGTGTGCCATTACAATTTACACTGTTAAGAAGACCACAAGGCTGGGGAAAGAGAAAAGATTTCAAAGATCTCCATCCTCCCTCATCAAAGAAAGACAGGGAATCTGCCCACTCACATAGCTCACCACTCCTACAGCCTACAAACAACTAGCAACTGAGGAAAACACCACATTAAGGAAATCTATAACCAAGGCATCCATCCAGAACATAGATCGCCATCAAAGCACCCACAAGCAAAGCCAAAGGTTCGTATGAGTGAGGGGAGGGGGAAGAGCCCTATCTAAAGAAAAGAAAATCCAAAAATAAAAAGCAACAGCTGCTCCAGATGAGAAGGAATCAGTGAAAGAACTCCAGAAGTATGAAAAATGAGAGTGACAGGACATCCCCAAAAGGGAACACCAGCTCTCTAAAATGGATACCAACCAAAATGGGAATATTGAAAAGACAGATAATGAATTCCAAATATAGATTGTAAGGAAGCTCAATGAAATCCAACAGAAAATGGAAAACCAACTCAAAGAAAACATAAAAACAATTCAGGAAATAGATGAAAAATTTACTAAAGAGATTGACGTATTTTTAGAAAACCAGATAGAACTTCTAGAAATGAAAAATTCATTTAAGGAAATACAAAACACAGTGGAAAGTTTTAAGAATAGAATAGACCAAGCAGAAGAAAGAATCTCAGAGCTTGAAGGCAACTCTTTCGAATTAACTCAGTCAAAAATGAAGAACAGAGAATTAAGGGTAATGAACAAAGCCTGCAAGAAATATGGGATTATGTAAAATGGCCAAATATAAGAATCATAGGCATCCCTAAGAGCAAAGAAAACCCACAAGGGATGGAAAACCTATTTGAGGGAATAATTTAGGAAAACTTCCCTGGTTTTGCTAGAGATTTAGACATCCAGGTGCAAGAAGCTCAATGAACACCTGGGAGATTCGTCTCAAAGAGGCAATCACCAAGACACATAGTCATTACACTGGCCAACATCAACATGAAGGAGGAACTCTTGTGAGCCGTAAGGTGAAAATGTCAAGTAACTTACAAAGTAAAACCCATAAGGCTAACTGCAGACTTCTCAAGTGAGACTTTACAAGCCAGAAGGGGTTGGGGCTCATCTTCAGTCTTCTTAAACAGAACAACCGCCAACCTAGAGTTTTGTAACCTGCAAAACTAAGTTTCATATATGAAGGAGAAATAAAGACTTTTCCAGACAAGTGATCACTGAGGAAATTTGTCAAGACCAGACCTGCCCTTCAAGAAATACTCAGAATGGCATTATACATGTATCAGCACAATAGTCACCCACAAGAGTAAAGCCACTCAAAAGCTAAAGTACAGAGCTCATAGAAAACAACAGTACAAGAGGTAAAACAAACCAATAAGGTACTACCCAACAGGATGAACAGAACAGTATCCCACATATCAATTCTATCAGTCAATGTGAGTGATCTGAATTCCCCAAGTAAGAGACACAGTCTGCCTGAATGGATAAAAAAGTACAAGCCAAGTATCTCCTGTCTCTAGGAAACACATCTAACCCACAAGGACTCATACAGACTCAAGGTGAAGGGATGGAAAACAATATTCCATGCAAATGGAAACCAAAAGCAAGCAGGTGTAGCCATTCTCATATCAGATAACATAGACTTCAAATCAACAATAGTAAAGAAAGACCAAGATGATCATTATATAATAGTAAAGGGAACAATTCAACAAGAAGATATAACAATCCTAAATATTTATGCACCTAACACAGGAACACCTAGATTCATAAAGCAAACCTACTAGATCTAAGCAAAGAAATAAACAGCAACATCATAATTGCCAGGGACTGCAACACCCCACTGACAGAACTGGACAGATCATTCAAGCAAAAAATAAGTAAAGAAACACTAGACTTTAACAGGACTCTAGAACAAATGGGCCTAACAGACATTTACAGAACATTTTACCAAAAACTACTGAATATACATTCTCATCAGCACATGGAACATTCTCCAAAACTAATCATATCTTAGGCCACAAAACATGGCTCAAAAAATTCAAAAAAATAGAAATCATACCATGTATCTTCTTAGACCACACTGGAATAAAACTAGAAACCAACTCCAAGAGAAACACCCAATTCTACCAAAGTCATGGAAAGCAAACAACCTGCTGCTGAATGATTATTGGGTCAATAATGAAATTAAGTGGAAACCAAAAGATTCCTTGAACTGAATGACAAAGAAGACACAAGCTATCAGAATCTATAGGATTCAGCAAAAGCAGTCGTAAGGGGAAAATTCATAGCCTTAACTGCCTACATCAAAAAGACAGAAAGATCACAAATTAACAATTTAATGACACTTCTCAAGGAACTAGAAAAAGGAGAGCCAACTAAATCCAAAGCCAGCAGAAGAAAAGAAATAATTAAGGTCAGAGCAGAACTTAACAAAATCAAAAATAAGAAAATTATACAGAAGATCAATGAAACAAAAAGTTGGTTCTTTGAAAAGACAAACAAAATTGATAGACCTCTTGCTAGACTAACTTGGAATAAAAGATAAAGGACTAATATAATCTCAATCAGAAATGAAAAAGGAGTTATTACAACTGATACCATAGAAATACAAAATATCATCTGTGAATACTATGAAAATCTCTATTCACATAAACTTGAAAATGTAGAGGAAATGGACAAATTTCTGGAAACACACAACCTCCCAATATTCAATCAGAGTGAAACAGAACTCCTGAACAGACCAACAATGACCAGTGAGATTGAAGCAGTAATAAAAAATCTTCCAACAAAAAAAAAGCCCCTGACCAGATGGATTCACACCCCAATTTTAGCAGACCTACAAATAAGAGTGGGTAGCCCTTCTGCAGAAATTATTCCATAACATTGAAAAAGAGGGAATCCTCCGCAACTCATTCTACGAAGCTATTATCACCTTGATACCAAAGCTAGGAAAGGACACAACAATAACAAAAAAAGTACAGACCAATATCCCTGATGAATATAGATGCATAAATCCTCAATAAAATACTAGCAAACCAAATTCAACAGCATATCAAAAGAATAACCCACAGTGACCAAGTGGGCTTCATCCCAGGGATGCAAGGATGGCTTAACATACCTAAATCAACAAATGTGATTCACCATATGAACAGAAGCAAAAAAACGATCATATGATCATCTCATTAGATGCAGAAAAAACATTCGACAAAATTCAGCACCGTTTCATGATAAAAACCCTCAACAAATTAGGCATAGAAGGAACATATCTCAAAATTGTAAAAGCCATAGCATCCTGAATGTGGAAAAGTTGAAAGCATTCCCACTAAGAACTGGAATAAGACAAGGATACTCACTGTCACCACGTCTATTCATCATAGTGCTGGAAGTCCTAGCCAGAGCAATCAGGCAAGAGAAGGAAATTAAGAGTATCCAAATTGGGAAAGAGGAGGTCAAACTATCACTTTTTGCAGATGATAGGATTGATAGGATTGTATATCTAGAAAACCCCAAAGATTCCACCAAGAGACTCCTGGAATTGATAAATAATTGATAAATAAATTTAGCAAAGTCTCAGGTGATAAAATCAACATACATGAATCAGTACCATTCCCATACACCAACAACAGTCAAGCTGAAAATCAAATCAAAGACTCAATACCATTCACAATTGCTACAAACAATATAAAATACCTATGAATATACATAACCAGGGAGGTGAAAGAGCTCTACAAAGAAAACTATGAAACACTAAGGAAAGAAATCATAGAGGATACAAACAAGTGGAAAAACATATCATGCTCAGGGATCAGTAGAATCAACATTGTTAAAATGTCCATACTATCCAAAGTGATCTACAGATTCAATGCAATCCCCATCAAAATACCAATGCCATATTTCACAGATCCAGAAAAAATAATTCTATGCGTCATGTGAAACCAGAAAAGAGCCTGAATAGTCAAAGCAATCTTAAGCAAAAGGAACAAATCAGGAGGCATCACATTACCAGACTTCAAACAATACTACAAGGCTATAGTAACCAAAATAACCTTGTATTGCCACAAAAATAGAGACACAGGCAATGGAACAGAACAAAAAACCCAGATATAAAACCATCCACATACATCCAAATGATCTTCAACAAAGCAGACAACAATATACACTGGGGAAAAGAACCCCTATTCAATAAATGGTGCTGGGAAAATTGGATAGCCATATGCAGAAGAATGAAACAAGATCCAAATCTCTCACCACTCACAAAAATTAATTCAAGATGGATAAAGCACTTAAATGTAAGGCATGAAACCATAAGAATTCTAGAAGAAAATGTTGGAAAAACTCTTCTAGATATTGGCCTAGGCAAAGAATTTATGAAGACAACCCCAATGGCAATCACAGCAACAAGAAAAATAAATAAATGGGACTTTAAAAATTAAATTAAATTAAATTAAGTTTGATTTAATTTAAAAATTTCTGGACAGCCAAGGACATAATTAACAGAGCAACGAGAAAACCTACAGAATGGGAGAAAATACTCACAAGCTATACATACAGTAAAGGACTAATAACCAGAATCTACAAAGAACTCAAGCAAACCAGCAATAAAAAATCAAACAACCCCATTAAAAAGTGGGCAAAAGACATGAACAGTAGCTTCTCAAAAGAAGACAGACAAATGTCCAAGAAACATGAAAAAATGCTCAACATCACTAATCATCAGAGAAATGCAAACCAAAACTAAAATGGGATATCACCTTACCCCAGTCAGAATGGCTTTCATTAAAAAGTCCAAAAACAATAGATGCTGGCATGGAGGCAGAGAGAAAGTACCACTTGTACACTGTTGGTGGGACTGCAAATTAGTACAATCTCTATGGAAAACAACATGGAGATTCCTCAAAGAACTAAAAGTCAACCTACCATTTGATCCAACAATCCCACTATTTGGTATTTACCCAAAGGAAAAGTCATTTTATCAAAAAGACACCTGCACTCGAATGTTTATTGCAGCACAATTTACAATTGCAAAGATGTTTAATCAACCCAAATGCCCATCAATGCATGAGTGGATTAACAAAATGTGGTATTTGTATACCATGGAATACTACTCAGCCATGAAGGAGGATGACTTAATGTCCTTTTGCAACAATTTGGATGGAACTGGAGACATTATCCTAAGTGAAGTATCTAAAAAATGGAAAAACAAACACCACATGTACTCACTATTAACTTGGAACTAACTGATGAGCACATATGTGCATAGAGGGAAGTAGATCTCAAAGGAAATCATGCAGGGGGGAGGAGGGCAGAGGGAATGGGTGAAAGCCTACCAAACGGGTACAATGAACACTACCTGGGTGTCAGGCACACTTTTAACCCTGACTCGAGCGTTACAAAAGTGATCCATGTAACCAAAAACATTTATACCCCCATAATACTTTGAAATAAAAAATAAGATCTATTAATGGGCCAGGCACAGTAGCTCACACCTGTAATCCTAGTACTTTGGGTGGCCGAGGCAGGAGGATTGCTTGAGCATAGGAGTTCGAGACCAGACTGAGCAAGAGCAAGACCCTGTCTCTACAAAAAAATAGAAAAATTAGCTGGGTGTGGTAGCACATGCCTGTAGTCCTAGCTACTCGGGAGGCTCAGGCAGGAAGATCTCTTGAGTCCAGGAGTTTGAGGTTGCAGTGAGCTATGATAATGCCACTGCCCTCTAGCCCGGGCGATAGAGACAGACCCTGTCTCAAAAAAAATCTGTTTTTTTAATTTCTTTTCTTTTTTTTTTTTTGTTCTTTTTTTTTCCTTCTACCGCTATTTGGGCGACAAAAAAAAATCTATTAATGTAGTTAGTTCATTAATAAATTTAAAGAGAAAAAATATATGATCATCTTAATATATACAGATTTAAATAGACATTTCACCAGAGAAGACATTCAAATGACTAATAAGCACATGAAAAGATGCTCAGAAGCTCAACATCATTACTCATTAGGAAAATGCAAATTAAAAACCACAATGAGATACCACTTCATACCCACTAGAATGGTATAAGGAAAAAATAGGTAATATCAAGAGTTGGTAAGGACGTAAAGAAACTGGAACTCTTGCAAATTGCTGGTGGGAAGGTAACAGGTACTTTGAAAACAGTTTGGCAGTTTCTTAAGAAGTTAAACACAAACTTAACATATGACCCAGCAATTTCACTCTTAGGTAGCTACCCAATAAAAATGAAACTAACATGTCCTCACAAAGATCTGTTCACAAATGTTCACAGTGGCATTATTCGTAATAGCCTCAAACTGGAAACAATCCACATATCCATCAGCTAATAAATGGAAAAACAAAATGTGGCATATCTATACAATGGACAACTATTCCACAATATATAGGAACAGACAACAGATATATGCTACAACATAAATGTACCTCAAAAACATCACACTAAGTGAAAGTAAGCCAGACAAAAAAGACTTCATTTCGTATAATCCCATATATGTGAAATGTCCAGAAAAGGCAAATCTAGAGACAACCTGCCCAAGAAAGGACAAATTTAGAAAGAAACAAAGGCAAATCTAGAGAGAATTAGTGGCTACCTGGGGCTGGGATGGGAATGAGGTTGAGCGCAAATGGGCATGAGGGAACTTTTTGGGATAGAATTGTGTTAAAACTGGACTGTGGTGATGGTTGCACAACCCTGTGAATGTGTGAAGAATCATTGTATTGTACATCTTTTATGGTATTTAAATTAAACTTTGATAAAGCTGTTAAAAATCACATTTAGAAAAATAGGAAATGTTGCTTTATAAAATATATTTAATCAGTACTCTTTATGAAAAACTGTTTGATGGCAATGAAATTGGATAAAAAATACAGAGAAGCAAAACACACACAGGATTTTAGCATTAGTAAACAAAAATAATAATTGAGTTTGGTGTGTGATTACTTAAGATATAAACAACTTTAAGAAGAGCCCAGAGAAATAACAAAAATTACAAAAATCTTTAAAGGTAAGGACTATGAGCAAAATGCTAAAACAATTAAATTTATTTGACCTAAGAAAAGAAAAAGCAGCTCAACCAGGGGTCATTAAGTCATGATGGCAAAATAAAATTGTTCAAGTTGTAATTCATATTAGGTGTTATACTTTTTTACACATAAAAAAATCATTTTAAGTCTACTAACTTACCCATGTAGATAGGAGTCCCACATGTGGTCTGCAGCATGGCTTCACTCCTACCTTGCTTCTTCACTGCTAAGCCAAAATCGGTCACCTAGAAGAAGAAATTCAGCATAGTCACCTGTTTTCCTGCCCCAGAGCTCACCCATTCTGAAGGACTTTCACCACATTGCACTTGTATTGAGTTTAGGGGTTCTTGGGGGTGGGAGGACTTTACTTGCATTATTAATAAGAACCTTGCTTTTCCCTTCCCACCCACACATCCGTATGCAGAAGAAACTTGGTAAAGAGAAGCTTGCTTTCTGAAATCTTGAGAGAACACCCATGATTTGATTGTTCATGCCTTCTAACTAAATTCACCAGTTCAACAAAGGAAGTTGTATCTTGAAAGAAGGCATTTAACTTTTTAAAGATAAATAAGTTTTTTTAAAAAAAGTTATTTCATTGTAAAATACATTCTGGCCTTAGTATATTTATTATCTATTTTCCTGATAATCAAGTTATGTTCCAGTTTAAAGCACTGTTATAAATGCAAATCATTATCCTTGTCAGCACTTACTGAAATTCCCCTTTTTAAAAATTATTTATAATTGGTAAACACTATCTTTTCTTTACTATTATTTCCTTTGTGTTTCTAGAGTATACTAATTAAAACAATTACTACACTATTAAAAACTATGAGAAGCAAATTAACAGGGAAAATCCACAACAGCACAGTATTAACTATAAATACACTGGAGACCTGCTGCTCCAACTGTAGTCTTCCTGCTCAGTTCTAAATCTTGGTCATTAAACATTTGGTTATTATATATTCAGTTTGTACCCTTGGAATTATCACCCAAGTTGGAACACCTTTGGACTAAAAGCAAACAGGCACATTTATCGATCATACAACCAAATATAGGCTCTTGGTCCATTGACATCGACTGCAAAGTTTTCAATGCCTTATGGAGTAAGAAAATATTCCTATTAACATGTGATATCATTATTTTTCTAAATATATGAATCAATTTCTCCAGGAGTTTTCATAAATATCCCACTTGGAGTATATGATACATATCTTTCTCTACAGAAAATCTATACAGACATACAAAATATACAAAAAGTTTCACAATCCAATGTAGTTCTTCGGAGAGTATCTACGTCTTCATTCACCAAATATTAATTGAGCACAGGTACCAGGTGACTAAGAGATGCATAATTCCTGCCCTCATGGTGTTTACAATGGAACTATTCAAGAACATTTACTTGAGTAAACCAACAATGCTTTTAAACCTATTTATACTTATATAGGCATTTAACTTCTGCAACAGAGTAAGTTATTCACAGACGACATTTTATTCCTAAATTAACACATTCACATATTTGAAAGCAGCCACTATTAAAGTGCTAAATAATAAATAATGTATCCTATCATTTGACATTAAGAAACAATTTGAATAAAATCTTCAAGAATAAACACTTGGTACATTAATTGTGCCTAGGACATAATTATTAATACGTAGGAAAATTTTCAATGAGAAATACAGACTTTAGAATTAATTTAGTATCAAAAGCACAGCCAAAGTGTGTTTTTCTCTAAATCAGTAACACATTTACATCAAATTACCAGGCATAATTGTGAAATTAATTAGAATTCAGAGCATCTGTTTACTTGCTATTAACTAATGATTTAGAACTATCCAAATGAATATGTACTTAAAAAAACACATTCAATAGCACCACTTAACTTGCAAAATTATTCTTGTCAGTTACAACCTCTTTTGTGAAATTTTTACTTTTAAGCACAAGCCACTTATTTTCTGGCTGCTCAAAAGCTACCAAAACATATCTAACAAGATGATGTACTTTGCCACTTTGCTATCAAACTGTTCATAGGCAAATATGGACCACCATTTCTAATATCTTACCTTTATGTTTAAGTTTAATTCATTGTTATCATCAATAAAGCTGCTTTTAACCATTATGTTTTCCAGTTTTAGATCTCTATGTACAATATCTACCAAGAAAACAAACAACAAATCAAATGAAATGAACGACGGAAAAATAATTAGAGGGCACACAAATAGAACAAATAAATATATTTGACAAATTAATATCCACTGTTGGAAAATTTGAGGAGGGATAAGCATAATTCTGCCCTGTTCTATCACATTTATAAGCCCCTTTTCCCATATTTCTAACCATAAGGAGCCACTTCCTTTAAATCCTTCATCTCTACCCATTCCCCTGCTACCCCAACTGGCTGCTCTTCAAGATGAGTGGCCTGGTGAGTGTGAAGGAAGATCCCATCCAAGCTTTGGTATTCCCAGGAAGAGAAAGATAATCTTAGTAATAAACCCAGCAAGGTTTCCCACATCCTTATGTCTTCAAAGAGAGGATTATTTTACTTCTATGCATATGTTACTGTCAACATAAACATTTTAACACACTGAAACTTGGCTATATACATACAAACTGTACTTATTTCAGTGTATTTTTCTACAACATCAACACACATTTTCCTACGCTTTATATGCTAAGATAAAAACTAACCAAACAAAAGCCCTTGAGACACAAAATCTCTAGCTGAACATGTCAGAGCTCGGGTAGGATTTTTATACACATGCAAATAATCATGTACCAAACATTTCCTTTACAAATAACTAATTCAGTTCATATCCACAGCAATCATTTCCCTAGACTTAAGAAGTTATAGATACAACTGCTAGAAAAACGTAGTTGGATGAGCCCTGCACTGGCAATTATACCTAATCATTTATAGTTAGTTCTCTTACACAATTCCCAGGCTTTCTTTTCAGAATTTTTGTTGTTTTTATTGTTCTTTTTATCTCCTCTTACATAAATACCACGCAGTTTTAAATAATATATCTTTATGTGTTGATTCTTGGCGGGGCAAGTCTCTCTGCTGCCTCCATTGCTCTTTCTTTTTTTCTTTCATGGTTGTCTTGGCTATTCTCACCCACTTTAGAATAATCTTATCAAGTTCCATGAAAAATGCTGTTAAGATTTTGTTTGGAATTATACTGAATTTATAGCTTAATATGGGAGGATTGACATGAGCCTAATATTAAGCCCTTGCAAAATTTGTTTCCCTCTGCCTGGAAAGCCTGCCCATTTTATTCTGACTCTGTATTCCTCAAGTCAAATATTGCTTCCTCTGTGAATTCTTTCCTGAGTTTCCAAACCAAATGAGGCACTTATACTCCTGTGCCCCTTCCACTTTCTGTGGCTTTCCATTAGAGATATTATCACGTTCAATTACAATTTGTTTTCCATACTCAATTTCCCACAAGGCTGAATTCCTTGAGGCGCAGGAGCCTTGTCTTTTAATTTTTATTACTCTAGGACCAATCACAATGCAGTAGATGCTCAGGAAATATCTGCTGAATGAACCACTGGGTTCCAATACCAGCTCTGCCACACCAAACCATGCCACTGCACCGCTCTGGAACAAAGTTTTTTCTCATCTGTAAAATGAGAAGGTTCTAAAGTCACATGTAAACCAAACTAACCTTGAAGGAAAAAAAAGAGAGGAGCCTGAGGAAAAGCAGCATCAGTAATGCCAATAAAGCAATTAGAATAATCAGAATATTTTAATGTGATTTTTAAAGTATTGTGAAACTACTCTGTATGATAGTATAATGATGGATAAATGTCATTATATATTTGTCAAAACCCATAGAATGTACACCAGCAAGAGTGAAACCTAATGTAAACTATAGTGATAGTGATGTGTCAATGTAGTTTCATCAATTATAACAAATATACCACACCAGTGGAGGATTTGAATAGTGGGAGAGATTTGATGTGAGGGAGCAGGGTGTTTTATGGAAAATCTTTGTATGTCTGGCTCAATTTTGCTGTGAACCTGAAACTGCTCTAAAAATAAAGTCTAAAAAGACCAAAAAAACCCTAGAACATATAGATTTTTAGTGTTATTATTAATATATAAGTGTTTTTGGAAATTTCACCTTTATCATTGATTTCTCTACTTTTGATTTGATAATATTAGCTGCTTTTCAAACTGTTGAATAAAAATGTTCATAATTTCATCCTTGTCCATATACAATGTATTGTATACCTGCATTGTTTCTAATTAAAATATATTAATAAAAAAGTTTAAAAGGAAAAAATTTTCTAAATTAAAAATTAAATCTTCTGTTAGCAGGTGTTATTTATGTGACTATGAATCCACAATACAATTATCCTTAAACAAAAGTGATATCTGCATTCATGGAGTCAATGAGTTGGATAATCTCTTCTTACCATTACTGTGAAGATATGCTATAGCTGATGCAAGACTTTGAATGATCCACCTTGTCTCATTCTCTGAGAAATGCCCTTTCCTATCCAGAATTTCTTTGAGTTCTCCATCCTCACAAAGCTCCATCACAAGGTACATTTTCTGACATTACATATTTAAAAGAGAGAGAGAATGCAAATTATATACCTTTATATATCTTTAAAATGATATATATTGCATATACAGTCATAATCTCAATCAATTTATTCATTTAAAATATTTATTATCTATTATGTACAAGATATATAGTAGATACTGAAGAAACAAAGAAGTATAAGACATAGTCTTTTTTTCTTTTTCTTTGAGACAAGGTCTTGCTCTGTTGCCCAGGTTAGAGTGCAGTGGTGTCATCACAGCTCACTGCAATCTCAAACTCCTGAGTTCAAGTGATCCTTCTGCCTCAGCCTCTGAAGTAGCTGGGACTACAGATGCGTGCCACCATGCCTGGCTAATTTTTCTATATTTTTGTAGAGATGGGGTCTCGTTATGTTGCTCAGGCTAGTCTCAAATCCTAGCCTCAACTGATCCTCCCACCTCAGACTCCCAAAGTGCTAGGATTACAGGCATGAGCCACCATGCCTGGCCAAGACACAGTATTTACCCTCAAGAAGCTCACAGATAGTTATAATTATACAATATCATGTGATAAGCACTAATGGCCCAAAATGCCATGGGGTTACAGAGAACAGGCAGCCTCTGCCTAAAGAATGCTCACTGAGGAGCAACATTAAAGCCAGGTCTGGATGTCTGAGTAGGAATTTATGGGTAGAAATATGTGAAAGAACAGGCAAAGCACATGGTATTTACAAAGATTCCAAACCTTGAAATAGCACTGGCTGTTAAAAGAACAACAGATATCTCAGTGTTAATAGCATTGGGAACTTGGTAGGATGGCGAACACTAGAGTGGTGATAAGTAAGACTAGAAAGAACAGGTTGATGCCAGGTTGTAAAGAGTCTTGGATACCATGATAAGGGGTATGGATTTTTCCCATATGCAATAAGGAGCCATTGAAGATTTTTAAGCTGGTATCTGGGGCGGGGAGGTGTATGACATTACCAATTGTGCATTTCTAAATGAACACTCTAGCAATAGTGCAGAACAGGGCTCAGCAAACTTTTTCTATAAATGCCAGAACCAGTAGAAAATATTACTGGCTTTGCAGGCCATGCAAGTTTCTTTCACAACTACTCTGCTGCTATAGCATGAAAGCAGCCATAAACAACATAACAAAACTTTGTTTACAGACTCTGAAATTTGAGTTTCATATAATTTTCACATATCATGAAATATTACTCACTAACATTTTTGCAACCATTTGAAAATGTAAAAAATTTAGCTTATGGGCCAAACAATACCAGGTAGCAGGCCAGATTTGGCTCACAGGGTGTAACATGTTGACCTCTGTTTATAGAGGGTAGATGTGAGGCAAAGAACAGAGACAAGAAGGGGAAAAGGAAAAAGATAAAAAAATACCTACAAGGAAAAAACAGTGGGACTCAGTGACTAATTGGGTGTGAGTGGTAAGAAGTCATGGATGAAATGCCTCTTTCATATATTCTGTTTCTATTGAGGCATATTATTAATAAGATCACTTTAGGTATTCCAACAGCCAAATCATCTATTGAGTCAAAAAGATTCACAGTCAACTACAACGCAAGTCTTTTTCATACATCTTGCTATTCAAACACAGAGTACCCTCCCCTCTACATCTCCATTCTAACCTATTCTGCTACGCTTTTGTTGTTTTTAAGATTTGGGGATCTGATTCTGTTCCTATAAGCACCGCTAACGCAACTTATGTGTTCAATCAGTAAGCATGTAAACAGGAAGTGAAGGTTAACACCCATTCTTCATATAGCCACAATTCTGATTCACTGAACTTCAGACTGCTTTAGAATCTCCAAAGTAACTTCAAAGTCTAATATATAAATAATCTTTTGAACTGGACCATATTTTTTCCATTGACGGCACTGTAGAGATCACTGGTGCATGAAGTGGTAAGTGAACTATTTGAAAGGAAAAATTGCATTAGTAGTACTTACAATATAAGTTGATGTCAATTTTAAATATGTAAGTTGGTCAAAGTTATATCAATAAAAGTTACAAAACAAGTCTTTTTATAATTATTAGAAACAATTGTGTAGACCTGGAGAACATTTAGACTCACAAGAAACAATAGCATAGTCAGACTGGATGATCAGTACCATGGCACAACCAATCAGGTAGCAATTTCCTTTAATCTTTAAGATGGCTTCAATAGAAGCTCTGTACTTTTGTGAGTGTGTATGGGGCAGAGGGAACAGATCCAATCTACATGAATCAAGGACAAAGCCATACATTTAAAAAAATCAAAAAAAAAAAAAAAACCAGATGACAGTTTCCTTTGCTTTTGAACTATTCTAGATTTAGAGTCCCACTAGTGCCCATGATGGAATAGCAGAATCCAGACTTACCCTCCCACCTGAAACAACTTAAGAACTAGACAAAATACATTTTTTTTAAAATTTCTGACATTAAACATCAGGCAGCATAGGGTAGTGATACCTGACAGAGAGGAAAAAAATGATTATCCTAGCTCACTGTCTAGAAAGAATTCCAGACCACAGAACAGGGAGGGGGAATCCAAGCAGAGCCCAGCATCTCCATGAGTTGAGGAGGTACAGCTGGGAGTCCAGGAAGGCCAAGAGAACTAAAGTTCACAGGACAGAGTATCAAAGAGGAAAAAGCTATACAGAGAGAAAGCTCCTCAAGTCTTCAGCAGCGTACTAATCAGCGTGTGTGTAGGAAACTACCCAAAGCTGGGGAAAGAACCATGCAAAAGGAGAAGAGGGAACAATCACTGGAGCTTATACACAGCCAGGAACAGTTTGTGTTCCCATTAGCCAGAGTGGAAAACCTTGTAATTCATAGGGTACTGGGGAGAGTACTCAGAAGGGTCGTACCTCAGCAGTTGGGAAATATTAGTCCTAGACTAGGTTGCTCTGGTGCCACCTAATAAAGTTTAAAGCAAGCTTCAAAAGTATCAAACTGTTTGAAAATGACTCAACTATATCCTAGAATAAAGCTCAAGAATGGTTATAAGAATATAAAAACATCCAACAAGGTAAAATCACAGGGTCTGATACCCGATCAAAAATTAACAGGCATACAAAGAAGAAGAAAAATGTAACTCATAATGAAGGAAAAAAATCAGTCAAAACTGACCTAGAAAAAAAAAAACAAAAACAAACAAACAAAAAAAACCTGACCTAGAAATGACACACATGATAAAATTAGTAGAAAAGGACATTAAAACAGTTATTATAACTATATTCAAGAAGAATGAGGAAAGACTCAGCATGTTAAGCAAACACATGGAAATATATATATTTTTAACCCAAATCAAATTTCCACCAGAAGAGATTAGCAACACATACAAATCCACAGAAAAAGAGATTATGGAATCTGAAGACATAGCAACAAAAACTATACAAAATGAAACAAGGAGAGAAAAACAAAGATTGAAAAAAACAAATAGAGCATCAGTAAACTGTGGACAATATTAAGTAATCTAACTTGGAGTTCCCAAAGGGGGATGGACAGGGGAAGGCAAAAAAAAAAAAAAATTGAGGAAATAGTGCCCATAAATTTCCTAAATTTGATGAAAACCATAAACTCACAGATCCATGAACCCCAAGCACGAGAAACATGGAGAAAACTATACCAAGGCACATCATAATCAAATTGCTTAAAATTGATGATAAAGAACAAAACTATTCTAAGAAGATTTAGGGATAAAAGCAATCACAATTTCTAAGATTGAAAAGGGTAGAGAAGACTTTTGGCATCACTACCATATATTGCTAATGGATAAATAAAGGATAACTGTGGTCTTTGTTACCAAGTACTCTTAATGAATCAAACATAGTGCAAAATTGACTGTTATTACCTTAGAGACTGGCAAAGGAAATGAAGAACAATAGCTAACATTTAATGAGACAGATGCTTTATATCCATTGTCTCATTTAATCCTTCAACAACCAAATGAAGTTGACACTATTATTAAACCCATTTTACAGATGAGGAAACTGAGGTATAGAGAAGTTGAGTAACCCGTCTATTGGCTCATAACTAATAAGTGGTGGAGTCAGGATTCAACTGCATAGGCAATCTGACCCAGAGTCCACATGCCCAACCACTACATTATTGTGCTTCCAAACAGAAAAACACTCAAGCCCATAGTACTAAACAATCTGGAGGCAGAATGGCAAATAATCCAGGCTTCTGAACAACTCTAAATGAAAATTATAGGCATTTAAAAGGAAGAATGATAACATCTAAGGAAATAAGAAGACAAAACACACGGGTAAGACATAGATGATAAAATATCTTTACACACTGACATGCAAAATATATCCATGCCAATTTGATTAGTAAGCTAACCTTGCAAAATTATGACAATATTCCAGTAGACTCTAATGGAGAAACTAAGGACCAGAGCAAAAGGAAAGCCACCTCTATAAGAGCTCTAATCACCATTTTGCTGTGTATGAAGTTGTTTTAATTTTAAACATTTGTTTTCAACATGCCACCCAGAACACATTACTGAAGACATCAATCTAATCATCAGATGCCTAATTATATAAACAATAATAAAATTTCTCCAGAATGTTCTCATCAATCTCCAATGACAGACTCATGCCAAGGACATGAGCAACTGCCCCAAAGGGATTACTTCAGAATAGAATAATATTCATTTTGTAATAACAACTTTTGAAATGCAGTACCTAATAGAGCTTTACCTTTGGTGTCTCAAATATTTGTTCCAGATGTATGATGTGTTCATGTTTTACACTTTTTAGGATGTTCACCTCCCGTTCAAGTAACTTCACAGCAGAGCTTCCAGCCTTAATCAATGAAGAAACACAGATTTCACACATGAAAGTCACTCCTACATTCCTCAATATGTAAGTTAGTTATTTTATATTTTTTCCTACATTTTTTAGAAGTTTCTATTTCAAGTGGTATCATGCCATTTATTCCCATGATCAGAATAAATTAATTATGCCCCTCTCTCCTTTGTCCAATTTAAGTTATATATTGTTGGCCTCGAGCCACATCTGTTTCTTGGACTGCTTCTATAACTTAGCTACAACATGGTATCTGTCCTCTCATAAAATTATTCCTATTTTTAATGTGTTTTTTGATATTTCCTTTAAAATTATGTTTATCCTTTGATATTAACATAATAAAAACAAAACCTACTTCCAGAGACATCAATTGGACAAGACAAAAACAAAATGTTTTCCTTTTGTTCTGTTGTTGTCTTATTTTGATTTGATTTTTATATATATTTATATATTTTTTAATTTTTAATATATATATATGAAATAGGCAATGAGATCCTACACTCAGCTCTGTATCATGTCACTTCCTGGTCCCCCTGGTTAACTGAGGGAGAGACAGAGAGAGAGATAGGAGGAGAGAAAGATCTTACCTTCAGACCAACCTAACCCCAACTTTATCTCCTAACATCTAACACCATACAGACAGAAAAAGGTAAAGTCAGTAACACTCTAGGGAGCACAAGGACTTTATTCAGGGTGTCAGTAATTGATTGTCTATAATGTCATCTAAGAAACTCTAGGAGGGCTTTCTCCACTGTCACCATTACCACCACCCCCAAATCATTACCCCTACTGATACTAAAATTGACATTATTTGAGGATAAGCATTGTCCTCATTTATGGGTCTTATTTTCACATAAAAAAAAAAATCCCTGATAACAAAGGTCCTATTCCTCCACACATCCTCCCCCCCAGTTAGAACAAGTAAATAATGGTTCTTAAAGGAATGGAAAGGGATTGATCATAAGGCAAACTGTACCTAGTTCAGATTTTACCTAGGGCCATTCCAGCTTCCAATTACCTTTGCTCTTTAACCTTTAGCATTTCAGGAGTGAGTAGGATACTGCCCACCCACTACGCCCCTCCCATGTAGGATGAAAGTCACATTTAAAGGTTAACCTAGAGGGTCAAGAGAAATAGTGACTGTAAGGAGTGAATTCTTATTTAGACTACATATGGAAAGTTACCACAATTTCTCCTAATATCCATCTCAATTCTGTTTCTCCCCCTTCCCCAAATGGCTTGACCTGTGTAGAGTGCAAAAATACATAGTTCAATTCATATATTGACTATATAATTTTATTTTACTATCTTAGTGTCCTATAAACTCTCAACAATATGTGCATGAAAGTAGGAAATTCATTCCTAAAGTTGCAAGCAGGTATCCTGTTTATATAACCCTAAAACCAAACCCCTAACCCTACCTAACACCAAAAGAGCAAAGGAAATAACATCCAAGGTAGCACTTGGGATGCTACCTAGAGTTCTAAAGAATTTTAAAGATTTCTAGAAAGGCTCTTAATCCCTTTATTAAGACTAATATTAATATGTTACCTCACTAAACTTTAGGGAGAAATGGCATATAATTTGCTACAGTTTGATTTAAAGAATACATAAAAACCTACTATTTCATTTTGTAAATGTAATATTTATCATCACAAATCCAAGCGAAAAATAGCACAATATTGTTTTGTTTTTTCCCAGGCACAGAAATGAAAAAAGTTGATGAAATGATCAGGTGTAAAGTCTGAGGTTTTAGACTCTACCTTAAAGAGAAACCTAGTCATTCGTCTCCAAGAGGAAGAGGAAGAGGAATACAACGGATACAAGTAAACAGTATAGTAGTAGACAGTGGAAAAAGTGGTTTGAACTGAAAGAGCAGTAGGATGAATAAACAGAAAATGAGGTAACAGTGAGGAAATGAAAGGAGAGGAGAAAAGTATATCAGAACAACATCAGGAGAAAGTAACAAGATTTACTTCCAGCTAAGACATCTAGCCCGTAGCCCTACACCTGCACATACTGAGAACCGGCCTTTTCCTTCAGCTCACTCTGGTAAAATATACCTACATTCGGTTATAATGGTTATATTAATCCTTCCATGTGCTTTTTCCAGACAGCACTTGCCTACTTGAGTTCAAGAACTAGTCCCTTCCCAGGAGACTATAGAAATGCCTACACTTCTCCAGGGAATCCGCCCAGGCCCTGGCCCTCAGGATCAGAGGCAGCTTGTGTTAGTGTGAAAGGCCATACTGCCCACACCCACCTGCACTGGAACTGTGCCCTCAGTATGATGCTGCTAATAAGCCTTACCTTTTCTTTGTTCACTTTTTTGATTGCCCACTTAGTTTCTGTTTCCTTGTCTGTAGCTTCAATGACCATTCCAAAGCTCCCTTGTCCCAATATTCTTCCAAAGGTATAGATTTCCTGGAGAAAAAATAAGAGTTCTTTGTCTCTCTCTGCCATCTATCAGGTATTAAAAATGAACATATAATAGTCACAGATATTCACCCAGGGGAAAAGAGATTCTGCTCCAGGGTAAAGTCAAATAGAAGACACTACATATTTGCTTCATAAATATATCTTAATGAACTAAAAATAAGTTTTGATAAATTTTATTAAATGTCCTTTGGAGGAAAAACATAAAAATCCCAACAGTAAAATGTGGAAAGGCTCAAAAGTACAAAAATGAGTCTCTTCCAAACTATAATGTTAATGAAATATCTTCATAAGAGAAGAGAGAAATGGAATAACAACACACACATACACATGTGGATATACGTATATATAAAATAAATTCACCCCCAAAAGTCTAAAACTCTGAGACCTGTACTACAAAATCAACACATTCTAACCATTGAGCAATTGTTTCCTCATTTAACAATACTTTTTCTTTATCTTTATTATTTCTATTAAAAATCTCTTTTGTTGTTTTATTCCTTCAGCTTTAGAAAAGCAGTATGTAAAATATATTTAGAAAATTTAATATAAATCAACACTGAAAAGAAAATAAACACAACCAATAATATCACTATCCAGACCAAGAATCCTCCCATTTATCATTTAACTTCTGCTTACAAAGAGAGAACACCAACATCAGCATTGTGGTTCACACTGTAAAATAATGAACAGGTAACTCATTTACACTTTTATTTCTTGTAAATTTGGTGGGGGGAGTCAAAATCCCAGACCCAAATCAGCTCCAGGGCATTAACAAGAGTTTCTGGACCTATCATGCATAGGGACCAGCACATGGGAGAACAGCTGAGCTAATGCCACTAGGTGACACCTATGTTGGGTCAGCTAGACAAAGCCTTCCCTAGAGATGTTGCTCTATCTCTCTGTGTGACCACTTTCATATTCACCATGCAACATGTAAATTAGCTGCTTGTCTTCATATTTTCTAATGCTTACATTCCTTTCTTACTTTTCTAAGAGAAGATTCAATGCCCAACTAATTATCTACCTCCTTCATGAAGGGCTTCCCTGCTTAACTTTGCACCATGGCAACTGTTCCTTTATTTTTACCCCCTTCAGCATGTATGCATTGGTCCTCAAACACTATTATTACTCTCTTATGAATATTTTGGCTCATTTTTTATCTTTCAAGATGGTCTAGAAACTCCTTCAGGAGCTGTTTTTTTGGTATTCCTTAAAAGATCTAGCTCCTCCCTCTTCCTCAATACCACTTAATAGCACCTAATAGTAAGAATCAAAGTCAGAAAACTTAGATGATTAATTAGAAAATAAGATAAAACATAATTTTATTCTTATTATATTTATGTGCAACTCCCAACTATATACAAGCATACCTCAGAGATATTGTGGGTTCAGTTATAGACCACCACAATAAAGCAAATATTGCAATAAAGCAAGTCACATGAATTTTTTGGTTTCCCAGTGCATATAAAAGTTGTGTTTACCCTATACTATTAAGTGTGCAATAGCATTATGTCTTAAAAAGCAATGTACCTACCTTAATTTAAAAATACTCTATGGCAAAAAAATGCTAACAATCATCTGAGCCTTCAGTAAGTTGTAATCTTTTTGCTGGTGAAGGTTTTGCCTACATGTTGAAGGCTGCTGACTGATTAGGGTGGTGGTTGTTGAAAGTTGGCAATTTCTAAAACTAAGACAACCATGAAGTTTGCTACATCAACTGACTCTTCCTTTCATGAAAGATTTCTCTATGGCATGTGATTCTGTCTGATAGCATTTTACCTACTGCAGAACTTCTTTCAAAATTAGAGTCAATCCTCTCAAACCCTGCCACTGCTTTATCAACTATATTTATGTAATAGTTTAAATCCTTTGTTATCATTTCAACAATGTTCACAACATCTTCACCGGGAGTAGATTCCATCTCAAGCAATCACTTTCTTTGCTCTCCCTTAGAAGCAACTCCTGGCAGCAATTCAATCCCATCTTCAGGCTCCACTTCTAATTCTAGTTCTCTTGCTGTTTCAACCAATCTGCGGTTATTTCCTTCACTAGAGTCTTGAAGCTCTTGAAGTCAATTGATGAGGGTTGAAATCGACTTTTTCCAAACTCCTGTTAATGTTGAAATTTTGACCTCACATGAATCACAGGTGTCTGTAATGGCATCTAGAATGGTGAATGCTTTCCAGAAGGTTTCCATCAGAGGAATCACTATCTATGCAGATACAGCCTTGAGAAATGTATTTCTTAAATAATAAGACTTAAAATTCAAAATTACTTCTTGATCCATGGGCTGAAGAATGGATGTTGTGTTAGCAGGCATGAAAACACTATTACTCTCCTTGTACATCCCCATCAGAGCTCTTGGGTGACCAGGTGCATTGTCAACGAGCAGTAATATTTTGAAATGTATCTTTTTTTCTGAGCAGGTCTCAAGAGTAGGCTCGAAATATTCAGTAAACCATGCTGTAAAGAGATATGCTGTCATCTAGGCTTTGTTGTTGCATTTATAGAGCCCAGGCAGAGTAAATTTAGTATAATTCTTAAGGGCCCTTGGATTTTTGGAATGGTAAATGAGCATTGGCTCCAACTTAAAGCCACCAGCTGCCTTAGCTCCTAAGTCAGCCTGTCCTTTGAAGCTTTGAAGACATGCATTGACTTATTTTCTCTACCTATGAAAGTCCTAGTTGGCATCTTCTTCCCATATGAGTCTATATTGTCTACATGGAAAATCTGTAGCCACCTTTGTCAATTATCTTATCTAGATCTTCTGGAGAACTTGGTGCTTCACCTTGCACTTTTATGTTTTGGAGACAGCTTCTTTCCTTAAACCTTATGAATCAACCTCTGCTAGCTTAAACTTTTCTTCCACAGTTTCCTCACCTCTCTCAGTTTTCACAGAATTGAAGAGTTAGGGCCTTGCTCTGGATTTGGTTTTGGCTTAAGGGAATGTTGTGGCTGGTTTAATCTTCTATCCAGACCACTAAAACTTTCTCTATATCAGCAATAAGGCTGTTTTGCTCTCTCATTATTCATGTGTTCTCTGGAACACTTTTAATTTTCTTTAAGAACTTTTCCTTTGCATTAACAACTTGGCTGTTTGGTGTAAGAAGCGTAGGTTTCAGCCTATCTTGGTTTTTGACATGCCTCCCTCATTAAGCTTAATCATTTCTAGCTTTTGATTTAAAGTGAGAGATGTGCAACTCTTCCATTCACTTGAACACTTAAAGGCCATTGTAGGGTTATTAATTGGACTAATTTCAATACTGTTGTGTCTCAGGGACTAGGGAGGCCCAAGGAGAGGGAGAGAGACGAAAGAGCGACCAGTCAGTGGAGCAGTCAGAAGACACACACCATTTATTGATGAAATTTGTCATCTTATACATGGGCAAAATTTGTGGCATCCCAAAACAATTACAATAATAACATCAAAGATATACTGATTACAGAACAATACAACAGATATAATAATGAAACAGTTTAAAGTATTTCAAGAATTACCAAAATGTGACACAGAGACATGAAATAAGCTTTTGGAAAAATGGCACCAATAGACTTGCTCAATGCGGAGTTGCCAAAACTTCCAATTTGTAAAAAAAAAAATGCAATATCTGTGAAGTGCAGTAAAGTGAAGGGCAATAAAATGAGGTATGCCTGTATTACATAAAGTGAGTTAAATCTCAATTCAAATAATCATTTATCCTTTTTTCCCACAGAACAAAATAATCTCTTCATAACCATTTCCCCCATTTTTCTTATCCTTTAAAAGTTAAACTTTCATTATCTCTCTAAATATATAGAACCACAATTTGGACACAGTATCTCAACAAGATTTTAAAAATGAGGAATGGCCAACTAGTTTTTTATAAACTAATCTTTTTCTTCAACTAACTGCCTTGATATTATCACACAGTGGTGAAAATAAGGAGAAAATGACTTCTTATTTCTAATAATTTTAAGAGGATACTATTAAAATGATAATATAGATCGATTTTTATTGACATAGAAGAAGTACATGATATAGTGTAGAGTGGGAAAAGCATACATGATATGATCCCATTAGAAAATGTATATATGTGGAGGTGCTTACACTAATGTCTGGAAAAATGTTCATCTAAATATTAAGAGTAGTTATCTATGGGTAGTAGAATTGAGGATGATTGTAACTTCCTTCTTTATACTCATCTGAAATGGTTCAGAATATTTAAAATGAGCTTACCCATTTTATGGGGGAAGAGAAGCTTCAATTTCAATTATACAAATTAAGATTATTTCTTTAAAATATGTATATATTTGAAATATTCCATAATTTCAAACAGGAAAAATGTTAAAGAAAAAATAGAACAAAACTAGAACATGCATAGAAAAACAATGAAGTAAAGGTAATAATTGTTAAATTGTTTATATCTGGCTGGTGATTTTTATTTTCTTCACTTTTCTATCTTTATTTTCCTAATTTTTTATAACAAATACATTTGCTTTTAAAATAGGAAATTTAAAATTGGTAAGTTTGTGGGATTTTTTTTCTTAAGCACAGGCCTTTTATTTAAAGGGGAGAGATTTAAACTTTTCAAGTCAGAATTTCTCAGGAAGTTTTTCTGATCACTTCAAGTAAATTGCCAAATATCTTTTAAAACAATTTTTAACAGTTATGTAACGTTAATGTAATTTTCTTCTTGATGTCGCTGTTCTTGTTGCAGTTCCTTTAACGTTAGAGAAACACATTTTAATTTTTAAAATTATTCTTATATTTAATTCATATTTTTATATAATAATTTGAATCCTGGAAAGCATAATATTAGTATTTATCCAATCACAGGCTTGAAAAGATGGAGGGGTTCATGAGGGAGATTCTGGCCCCACTACCAGTCACCAAGGAATTGAACAGCCATACTACTTAGAATCATCTGGTCTCTTGGCATCTTGAAGAGGTCTACACAAAGACTCCACTATTGCCTTCAGCAACAGCCAAGATCTACAAACCAAAATGTTCTCATTTTGTCTAATAAAAATGCTCTCCACTTTAATTAAAGTCCATTTGGTCCTCCATGAACAGAAAATAGTCTGCATTTTCTTTAGTAAAAACTTTAACATACTTGAAAATGGTACATTTCCTCTTTTCTTTACTTCCTTTCCTTAAATACTTATTTTTAAATCATTTTTGCCATTAACTGCTGTTTTAGAAGAAGCCTGAAGGTTCCTAATAACTTCAGTTTATTTTCTATATACCTCAATAGCAGCTCCATTGTCCATCCTTATGTGAGGAACTTTTCCTTCTGTAAAGTTGCCCCGACTCCATTGTTGTTGAGATGTTTTTCTCTCTACATATGAGGTTCTTGAGGGCTTGAACGAAAAAGGAATAAAAAAAAATAACTTTAAGATATGATATTCTTGGTTGACAAAGAACCTTTAACTTAGATAATCTGATAAGTCTTTAATGTGTGCCATGATATCTACTATGTACAAGATAATTTATTGTCTTTTCCAAATTGTAAGCCCTGTACAATTCATTGACTCATTAGGCTATAGGAGACCTTATAAAGTCATTCAATCCAATCTCCTGAATCTAGGCAAGTCTATATCATAGCAGATACATCAAAACTTACCTGATGATTCTTCAAAATCACCAAAGAAGGCAATTTCATAGTTTCTCAATCACCCTTGTTTCAAAATATAACAATCATCTCAAATAGTTTATATATAAATTACTGGCCAGACATTCACAAAATATGCTTTGAGTGAAAATAATATAGGTGTCACTCAGAGACACCTATATGGCAGTACCTATACCATAATAGAAATCAGAAATAATAGTTGAGGGGGAAAATATGGAAAAGATACAACTTTGAGGGGTGGGAACTTGACTTTTCTTAAACTTACTGTTCTCTGTCTCCAAAGTTGTGCTATATCAACTATAATCTTACACACTGCCTCTTTTCTATAAAGATGAATACATCCAAACCAGTCCAATTGGGTAGCCATAGATTGTAACTAATACAAATTGATTTTGTAAAGTATAGTTGGTATTCCATCTAGATAACCAGGAATTGTCTTAAATAATAAAGCCATAACCACCCTTTATTTAACCACAATCATAAATCTCATTCTGCATCTCAAAACTTCAGATTTAATTCAACTTGAAAAACCAATCTATTTCTGTATAAACTCTTTTAAGAAAAAGAAGCTAGAATAACATTCCTAATTTTTCAGGATCCTGAGAAATAATTAATTTGGGCAGTGGTTGGAAATATCATAAAACAAGTTACTAACCAACTTTGCTCACCTCTTCTGTGAGAAAGACATGTTCCTTTAATAGCTAAGAAGACAATGGATTAGCTGACAAGGACTCATGGGATATGGAAGAAGCTAGGGAAGGGATTAGAGAATGGGATGTCAACTTGCGCTGAGATGTAGAATCTTTGATATTTACCAAATCTTTCCCAGAGGTAATGTCTTTGCTGGTATTTTTTTCTTTTTTTCTCTCTGGTGAAACTAAAAATTCTGCACTACCAATGCTTGATGTCTGTGACATTTCCACCACCAAAACTGGAGAAACCCTTGTTTTACAGGAACATACACAAAGTCCATCTTTCTTAGAAGTAGATGAACAGTTGGGGCATTTTGTGCATTTTTTATCAAAGCCACTACCAGCCATTTGCTTAACTCTGCAACAAAAGCAACTTGAAAGAAAGATGTTTCCACTGTTTGAGGAAGAAAACCAGACTAAAAAGAATAAGGCAGTTGATGATGAAACTGTAACTTCCAATTGGTGAAGTCCTTAGGTTAATGATGCACTAGGTTTATATTCACACATGAGAGCTGCAGAAAGAAAAGAAACCACCATTTAGAAAATTCTTATCCTACTACCCTCCTAAAAATCAGAGAAAAACTAGCAACTAGCACCAAAAGCATCCAGCATAAACATAAAAAGTTAATCTTTACAACAAAATTGGACCACAAAGCTGCTGAAAAACATGGTCTAAAACAGTGTCTTATCAAACTTCAGTAGTGAGTTATGAAATCAATTTGATAGGTTGATATCAATTTTTAAAAATAAAGTAGATTAAAATAGATAATATCAGAGTATTTTGCATATATCTTTGGTAAGTTCTGTGAAACTTTTAATTATACAGATATATATGTATTTTGTGTGTGTGTGTGTGTGTGTGTGTACTTGGTCACAATATACAATGTATTTCTTAATGTAGATTGTGGTAAAAAAAAAAAAAAGGGCTTAAAAATATTGGTGTAAAACATACATTACTGTGGTTTCAAAATTTAAATCTTAGTCTATGTATTTATTTATTTTTAATTTGAGATAGGGTCTCACTCCATCACCCAGCTAGAGTGCAGTGGCTTCATTATAGCTCACTGAAATCTCAAATTCCTGGGCTTGAGCAATCCTCCTGCCTCAGCCTCCTGAGTAGCTGGGAGTACAGGTGCTCACCATCGCCATCACACCCAGCTAATTTTTCTATTTTTTGTAGAGACGGGGTCTTGCTCTTACTTAGGCTGGTCTTGAACTCCTGACCTCAAGCAATCCTCCCACCTGGGCCTCCCAAAGTGCTAGGATTATAGGCGTGAGCCACCGCGTCTGGCCTTTAATCTATTTATTATTAGAGAAAATTCCTATCACACACTTCACAAAGGAGTGGATAATTTGATTTTATAAAACTACCTAATACTAAAAGTTCAAAAACAGTATTAGAGGTATCCTCACTTTTACACTCAGCAAAAATAAAAACAAGTGGGTGCTGTTTTTCCCTTAGTCTAAAATGGGTATGCCAGCATTCTGTCTAAGTAGGGTAAATCTAAGGTGAACAGAAATGACAAAGAAATGCAGGTTTTGCTAAATTTTGCCAATAAGTCCCCATATAAGTCTTCACTACCTCTCAGATTTCATATCTTACCACCCCACACTCCTTGCTGCTCCTCAATTATGCCAAGCATAATCCCTTCTCAAGGCGTTTGCCCTTCTGTTTCCACTGCCTAGGAACATTTACATGGCCTGCTCCCTTGTTTCATTGTAGTTTCTGCTCATTTTAGAGACCTTTCCTAACCACCTCATCTAAACAGCAGGCCCTTTCACTCTGTCCCCTCACTTTGCTTTATTTTTCTTCAGCATTTATCTTTCACTCAGAAAGTTTTGTAGCAGAGTTCTTTCCTACTTTTAGTGAACAAATGATTCCCATATAAACTGTTTCAGAGCAATGCAAAGCCATCCAGCTTATTTTATTCAGTTAGAATAACCAAAATCTGACCATGGCAGTGTTCCTCAAAAGGGGAATCTACAGACCACTATCATTTGTGAACAGTAGTGGGAAAAAATTCTTCTGCTGTGATTAAAACTCAAAACGGAGAACATAGGGACAGGTACATAGTAAGTACCTTCCAGACAGGCAGAGGGAGAAAAGAATGCATCTGATGCCACTAAACACACACACAGTTTCTCACACACATACACATATACACACCCCTCTTACAAATGCTTGACCTTGTTTTTCAAGTATATGTAGCAAGACAAGGAAAACTCAGGATATACCTGTATACATTTTGCAAAATGATTTAACTTCAGGCCTAGAAGAAAATGTTTTTGCATTTCAGGTTAAATATAAAGCTTATAACCATCAATGACTTAGAGCAGTGGGGTAGATCTGCAAATAACAGCCTTTCTGTTTAGGAAAAATAGTGCTTTCTCTCTGCAGGTATAGAAAAGTCCCATGTCAGATATGTAAGTCATTTTATGCATGCATTAAGAATACCTGATTTTTTCAGAGGTCCTTACTCTGGTGAAAAAAAAAAGAATACCTGATTTTATGGTACTTTTGATAAGAAACTGTAAGAAGTATTCACAATGTAAAGGTTTATTTAAACTGTAGCTGAGTTCCTTCATTATAAACAGTACTCCTAAAAGCATGCTCACCATACCCTTCAAGTTTTACAAAAGTACATATTCCACAAAATATATATACTCAACAAATTTTCAACAGAATCTTTAAATATTAAAATTTTCATTTAAGATGGATTTTAGGGGGGATCTAAAAACAGTTATTCTTTTCTTAGCTTTGTTCAGAAAGCATTTCCTAAAATTTTTCATCAATTTCTCAATAAATCATTATCATAATATCACTGACCTTGTCATAGACTTCTGAGTACTTTCTTGCTCCAGTTTTCTGATTTATCAGTTGCCTTAGAAGTATCTGGTAGCTATATTAAGAAAGCATACGAATTCCTATTACTCACTGAGTTTCATTTTTGCTCTCCAGCCTACCAACCACTACATTTGCCAAAGTAATATTCTACTTTCTTACCACAGCAATTCTAAAACAATAGGTTGAATGGCTGCATGCAAAATTTCTTGACAAGGAATAGTTTTCAAATTTAACTTCTTTTTGGCTGGCTGAATTCTAATTATTTTAGCTTAAACAAAAACCAAAATAGAACAAACATTTACTCACATTTCTTCCTTTCTCATTTATGAATTGATCTGAAAGATTTGTTACTAAAATAAATCCAGTATCTAACAGGCCAAATGATGTCATTCATATTTTAGAGGCATCATATTAATCAAGTATCATAAACCTATCTTTATGTAAACACAAAGATTAATAGCTCTTCTTCTACAGAATCATGGAATTATATTTAAACAGGACTTTAGATATAAAAAGATATATTCAAAAATCAAAGAAGCTTCTAATATAATAATGTTTCTTGTGTCCCCAAAGACTGGACATAGGTATTAGACATAATATAATCAAATAAAATAAGTTCAAATAACGTCAGTATTTAAGTAACACATACGCTTCCTTTGGCTAAAGGTTTTCATTTTATTTTCAGAACTAAGGCAAGTCCATAAAACAACTCTGATACTGAAAATCTCTGAGCTTTTATTTAATCATAAAAAGGTCTCTTACATATTGGCCCTAGACGATACACTTATAGCAATTTCCTCAAGAAAATGAACACAAGAATGGTTTTATGAGATATAACTAGCTACAATTTTCTTCCCCAAAAGCAATTTTTTAGTTTTCTTTGCTAAGACCGTGTCTACAAGGAAGCTAAACAGTCAGTCAATTTAGTCAAAAGTGTGCTCTATTCAAGTGAAGAAAAAACCTTACAGATTGTCTGACATTATGCAGACCAGGCCAAAGGACTGAATGTTTTTCATAACATGTTTACAGAGCCTAAAGAGGGGCCAAATGAGTTTTCAAGATCATATTCTTATATTTTAAACCAATACTTACTATTTCCATTAAGGGCATGATTAGGGAGGGAAATGAGTCTGTACTGTCTTATAAAAGAATTTATAGTATATTTAAAATTTACATTATTTCAGAAATTTTTTAAAATGTTTAATGGTTTAGTTTTTTCTATTTTAATTTGCATAAATGTTCTTCACTGAATAAGCTGTAGTATGGAAGGACAGTCTTAAATGTGGTCTCCACACTGACAGTTTAAGGTAAGATCAGAAATTTCAGCTCAAAGAGGCTGGATAAAACCAGGAAACCCTCTCCCTGATTCTTCCCTGTTGTTACCAGTCTTTTCTCCCTTTACATTATAAGCAACCAGAGGCCAAGGACCTTTCTGCCAGCACAGGCCCTTCTTTATACATAATAGGAACTCAACAAAAATTTCTGAGTTTATGGGAAAGAGCCAGAATCACAAATCACTTAGGCAGAAAAATAGGCAGGTATATAGGAAAAGTCATTAAAGAAAGGAGGAGATCATATGGAGAAGGGATATATCAAAGGGAATGTGAGAGCTCTCTTCATAGATCTGAAGAGGATTAGGTATAAGGGATTAAATTTCTGTGTGATTGGGAGAGAAAGTGCACACCAATTTCAATTTAATATAAAGGGCTTCCAAACATTTACAGCTATCAAAGAAAAAAGGAAAGACTCAGTCACTACAAGCGTTCAAGTAGAGGTTGGAAGGTCAGTTGGCAGGGAAGCCATTGAGAGGATTTAAGCATAGACTAGGACGTATTGAGATTCCTTCTAGCCCTAAAAGTGTAAGAAGATGAATCACTCCTTCTAACGATCATCTGAGATGTAGCAAACATTGAAAGGAACTAAAGTGGTAGTGGACCTCACCTCCACCATGAAGGTTTCAATATTATAATGGGGGTCCAGACCAGGCCAAATGGTTACAGCCATAAAATTCACCTCAGCCAACCTGAATTTCACCTGTAACAGAGCAGCATTGTTAGAATTTACCACGGGAATGTAGGGGGGAGTAGGAGACAGATGGAGGAAGGGGGTGAGCTAGAAGGCTGAATATGCTGAGGTGTAGTGGCCTTGCCTAGAAAAGAAGAAGCTAAAGGGTAGAAGAAAAGATACCATAAGAAAAAGGAAATAAAATCTCCTTCCCCCTTACAAAATCAGAGAATAATAGGTTTAAGAGCGAACAAGTGGGACCACATGTACCTAAGCAGACAAAAAATACGATGATGCCAACAGATTCTAGAAGAGAAGCAGAAACACTGGCAATCATCATGACATGAACAGTCAGCTGTCTCCATCCAGGAAGGCTTTAGAAAGAAAATAGTCTTCTCATACTCAGGAATCTTAATCCAGTAAGCAACAGATCAACAAGACCAGGAATTTGATGGTAAATTTGAGAGGTTTTCTAGCTTTATCAAGCACCAATTAAAATTTCTGCATTAATAAAATGTATTAATATAAAATTCTGTGGTCAGAGTGCCTGTCCTCTATGTCAAATATTCCTAGGAGTACTGAAAGAGAGAAACTGTCCAAAGCCAACAACTTTCCATGAAACTACTTAGTTAGTTAAGGAAATGTGTGATATAATGCTCCAACTCAGATGTTTCATACCATATGAGAAAAGGCATTCTGACTCTTAAGATCATGTTCAAAGACTGGAAGCACAATTTAGAGGGTTCCAGGCAACCTTCTCCCTGTGGCCAGACCTCTACAAACTGGACAACTCCAAACAGTCTACAACAGGGGTGTGTAGCCTGCGGCCTTAAGGCCACATGTGGCCTTCTAGGTCCTTGAGTGCTGGATCTAGAAGCACTGAAGTGCTGGATTTGACTGAATCCAAATTTTACGGAACAAATCCTTTCATTTTATTAATACATTTTTGTTCATCTTTTATATTTTTATTTTATTTTTTAAATGAACATATTTAAAATACCAAAGAATAAAATAAGTTTCAATGAAATAATCCTCCCAAATTGACTGGCACAATTAGAACATTAGTAAGCCATAAGGGCTAAATTGACGGCTGCTACACTCATGATTTAGTTCTAACTTCCCCCGCCTGACTTGGTGCCACTACCGCATAAGACTGGTTGTCGAGAGTTTATGGGGGTTGAGTCTGCCAGTCTGTTATCAGCTTTTGACAATGGTGTACTGTGTTTCTGTCTGAAGTGGAATTTGTGAATAGTTGCACAGCTCAACAGTATTTTTTAATTCTGTCTGCTTAACAGACCACCATGTCAAAGAAGACCCAGAGAACTCTGAAGGAAGAAAACAGATATTTTAATAAGGATTGGGAATTGCAATTTTATCTTATTTCTGCTAAAGATAAGATGATTTGCTTGTTTGTGATACTGCAATATCAACGTTAAAGAAATTCAATGCTCATCAACATTATGACACTTATAATGACCACAAATATTTTAAATTAGAGGGAGAGGCATGAAAGCTTGTATTGCAGAAATTAAAAGATGAAAAGCAAAAGCAAAGACAACTCTTTCAAGCAGCAATAGGACCTGGAAATAATGCCACTGAAGCAACTTATAAAGGAGCTTATATATTCGGGGAAAAAAGGGAAGCCATTCAGTGATGTAGAAATTGTGAAAGAATGCATTGTTGAAGTTGTAGGATGCTTAGACGCCAATAACATTTCAAAGTACAAACAACTGCGTCTTTCAAGGAGAACCATAACTGATTGGTAGCATGAATTAGCCTTCAACTTAACAGAACAACTTTATGCAATACTTCAAAAGGAAAATATATATGATTCAATCGCTTTGGATGAATCAACTGATAGTACTGACTCAGTGCGGGTTTTATACTTCACTCGGATCATGACAGAAGATTTTCTTTGCTACGAAGAGTTACTCGCTTTGGGCACTCTTGCAAACAGACCACGGGGTATAGATTATCTTTAACAACTTTCAAGATAAATGTCATGAAGTTGGACTGAATTTAGTAAAGTTAGTCAGTGTATGTACAGATGGTGCACCTTCAGTGACCGGAAAACATGAAGGGTTTATTGTGCAGATTAAAAAAAGTATTAACAGATCCAGATGCTCTTACTTCTTTTCATTGTTTCTTGCATCAGCAAAATCTCTGTGCCAAAGCTACTATTTTAAGTGACACTTTGCAACAAGTGATAAGTATTGCTAACTATATTCGTGCAAATGCAACAGGGCATCATCAGTTTTGTAACATGCTAAATTTGAACAACGAGGTATTCAGTATGGATTTGCCATATCATCCTAAAGTGTGTTGTCTATCGCAGGACAGGTGTTAGCCAAAATTTTATCTCTGCAAGAACAGATAAATTTTATGAAGAACAAAATCAGCAATGTGAATTATTGAAAGATTTCTATAGGAAAGCAGAATTTCTGTGTGACATCATGTCAAACCAAAACGACTTGAATACTTCCTTGCAAGGTAAAACTAAGTCTATATATAATATGTGACAAAAAAATCCAAGCATTTTGAAAAAAGATAGCTTCTTCTTCAGAGGGAAATTTTGAATGAACATTTTCTCCAGTTAGCAAAGGTCACTGATGAGCAGGATGATACACTGGATCATTTAAAAAACATGCAGCTGTTACTGACCTATTAATTGGAGAATACAATGAAAGGTTCACTGACTTTGAGAATCATGACATCACACTCAAATTAGCATTTTAGCCTTACCTAGTTGATATCACCACGGCACCTAAAGAACTACAGGTGGAATTGATTGAGCTCTCAGTAGATGACATTTTAAAGTCATTGTTGGATGCTAAGAAAGATCCAGTTGAAATATGGAAAAATGCAGTAGAATACCCCCGCCTTCAGAAACATGCCCGAAAAATGCTTTCCTGCTTTTCAACCACTTACTGCTGCAAATCTACATTCTCCTACCTAACCCAAATCAAAACACCCTTAAGGTCACAAATGACTGATACTCATCTAGAGGATGAACTGAAACTGCAGACCTCCATGCTGCAACCAAATATTCAAATACTTTCCAACAAAAAGCAGGCACAATAAAGTCATTAAAAAGTTAGTTGGCTTTAAAGTTAACAAATAGTTTCCATTTTTTGAAATTATTAAGTCCATAGTAGTTAGATTTTTACAAAATAATGTACATTTTTAAGTATATCTAATTGAAGTTTCTTGAATGCAGCCTTATTTGATTACAGCTAAATTAATGCAGACTTCCAACATGAAAAGTTTCCCCACCCCTGGCCTACAACAAAACACCAACAACAGATTCCATGATGCCTGTCCTCAAGTTTTAGTAGAAAAATATAAATTTAATAAAACAGAAAACAACAAAAACTACTTCTCTGAACTGTGAGCCTCTCCAAGGCAGGAACCATGTCCTATTCACCTTGTCATCTTATGTCCAGCAAAGGCCTCCATTAAATTAGGATTATTGATTGAAAGTAATTCACTGATTGATGGAAACAGTACTCTGGAGCTTATAAATATAATATCCAATGCAAGTGCCTAGTGTAAGAGAGCCAATGGCTTGACATGTAAACAAAGTCAGAATATATCTGTGAAGTCCCCAGGCCAAAAAACTGTGCCACAATATAGCCCTCACTCCATCCTATAGCTTTCATTCCAGAGCAAACCAAAATCCCTACACCAAAGCTGACTCTAACCAGGCTAAATTTCCACTTGATTCTGAAAGTTTCCCTATCAAACAAGATGTTATAACTATACTCCCATCTTTATGTTCTTTTTTGGTTTTCAGGAGCCTAAAAGGATATAAACATGTATTTATTTTGGCGATAGACCATATTGTGGAACCCAAATGGTTTCTGCTGGCCTTACCTAGTCCCCAACAACTACAGGCATTGGTCATAATAAGCCTTTTTACTGAGATCCTCATATTCAATAAAAGATCACTATTTTTGGCAGATAGTGTAACTAGCAATCATTGGTTCATTTTTCTTTCATGATAAAACACGTAAGTCATAGCCAAGATCAAAAAAATTCATGCAAGACACGTGGTAACCTTCCCAGGCTCCCTAGCCACATCATCTTGAGTAAGGATGCTTCTTTTCTGGAAGAGCTTGTTTCCTTCAATCCTAGTGACGAGCCATTTATCCACAGCACACAGACCCCAGACTTATAGCCAGAACAAAAGTATTTATTATATAATGTTATATCTGAGGAATCAATGTGGCATGACTGTTAATTTCAGCAAAACAGGAAAGGCAGGGGAAGAGTCTGGGTCTGGCACTGAAAGGCATTTAATGGCAAGTTCTCTGGTCAATAATGGTATCCAGAGAGGAGTTGGGAGTCAAACAAAAAGCATCAGAGGTCCAAGTAGGAGAACAGACCAACTGAGAATCTAGCCATCTGACAGTTTATGTACATATTCAGCAAATATTTTAATACCTGCAATACACTGGTATCGCAGTGATTGAATTGGGTTACAGGGATAAAAAGATTATCAAGACATAGGCCTTATTAACAATGATTATGATAAGGATAATAAGTATGTACAAAGTACAAAAGTGATATGAAAGAGGTAGTGACCAGGGGAAGTAGCATGATCTAGTGGAAAACATATAACATTTAGAATAACAGACACCAGGATTTGAATTCCACCCCTACCACTTACTAGCTCAGTTCTCCCATACGTAAAATAGAGATAACAGTAGTAACTATCTTATGCAATTGTTGTGAAGACTAACTAGAAAACATATAAAGTGCCTAGTACTTTGCCTGGCACATATTATTGCTTTAAAAATCATTATTACTCACTTGGTGAGGGAAAGGTCACAGAAAGTTTCATTGGGCAGGTAAAGCTCAAACTAAGTTTTAAAAAATGACTTGGAGTTCACCTAGTGAACAAGTCAAGGAAAGGCTCTCCAGGCAAAGACACCAGTACATGCGAGGGCCCTGAGACTGTGGCTCCAGGGAAATAGACAAAGGTGGTTTCTATCTGAAGGCAAGAACAACAGGACAGAGAAAGCCAGGTCTCTCTCCTGGGATGAGATGAGGGAAGAAGCACTTCCGGAAAAGATTAAGGTTAAACAAAGTGTCTTAACTGAAGAATAGTGGTTCCACCAGGTACGAAGGATGAATAGGGTGGAGTGGGACATGAGACACTTGTTCTGAGAGAGCTACCAAAAAGAAAGGGCTGCTGCAATGGAATAGTCTTCGGTGGGCACTTCCAACACTGCCACTAATCAGCCACAGATTTAAGTAAACAAAGAATGACAAGCAAATGACCAACACTAACTCTTCCAGCAAGCATTTGAAGTTCTGCAGTGGAGGGGCACAGGGCATCAATGTCTGCTGACAATGTAAACTGTGAAGTTCAAAAGTATGAAGAATAGGCTCCAGCCAGTGCAATCAATCCAAATCTACTGCCATATGAACATACTAGAATTTCGTATGACAAATTCACTATAGTCAATATTTCAATGTGGTAGAACACGGTTTACTCCTAATTAATGCCAAAATAACAAAAAAAAAATACCAAAGGAAGCTATATCTTCCACAGTGAAATATTAAGTTCCTTATTTTACACACATATACACACACACACCCCTACCCCAAATTCAGCACTATTGCCAATAAATCTACATCAGTTCTAAGAAAGAGAACACTGATGTTCTAACATTTGAGAATCTAAAGACTCCAAATTTCTAAATAATTTGTGAACATTAAAATCTCAGAAATCTTCTGAGATAATTTTACCTCATTTTACATGTACAGAAACTTGAAAATGAAATGTGCATGCTCTTGCTAAAGCAGAAAGAACCCAAGCTTCACTGTTAGACAGACCAAGACTCAAATGCATTACTAGTCGCTTGACCTATCTGGTCTTGGCTTCCACATACGTAATGTATACAGATGGTCTATATACCTGCATAGAAGAATTGTTTCAGGGTTAGGAACTAATATATACAAAGTCCTGGTACATTTTAAGCTCTTAATAAATGGAGGCTTTTATTGTTGTGCAACTCTGCCATACCCAATGAATGGCAGCATCAGAAAAGAATTTATCAGTCATAACCTCTCAACCTAGTGCTCCAAATATTGTTCTATATAGATTCCAAGATACAAAATCCCATCTAACTAGTTCATAGCTAGCTTAAAATACAACCCTATGGAAGCTTGCTCTAGATGTACACAGCTGAGTTGCAGAGGGAATGGCTTGAGAGACTAGCACCTAGCAACATGTTACATGCTAAATTCTGAATGCTACAAGGCACCCAAATATCACATTTATAAGAATTTTTAATATGTAAATGCTGAATATCAAGGGTAACATTTTAGCTTAGCCAAGATCACAGTCTACCAAATATAAAATACTACTTGTCTACATTATACCTTAACAATTGATTAAAAAGAAATAATATTTGAATGATTAGGTTTTCAGAGAAAGGAGGCATCTGTATCCACAGATTTATTTATTTGGTGAGTTTCTGAAACCTTGCAATGGAACTGTAAAAACAATGTGATTAAATTTGATAGAGCACATCATTTGGTGACACTGTTGCCCAAGAAAAGGCAATAAGCCTTAGGCATGTTATTAGTAGATTATACAATTTCACCGAAAGGTTCAAGATTTTTAAAGGCAACTGAGAAGACAGAGGATTTCACTTTTGGAGCCAAGGGATTTTTTTTGTTCCATTAAAAAGGAAATCATGATGTCTCTTTTTTTATTATGAAGATTAAAAATATCTTCTGTAACATTTGAAAATTTTCTTTATTTCCTAAAATAATCTAGATTGATGATTCTGATTAAAATTAAACTGAAAGCTACTTTTGTTTAACAATACTGTATCCAACCACATATCCATTTAACAAATACTAGAATAGTTTGGGGAGTAGTGGTTGTAAGTTTATTATTTCTGAAAAGTCCATGAAGAAGAATATGAAAGTCTAAATTATGAGTTTCCAGATCTCTTCTGCAAAAATGATCAATGATTCTCTTTTCATGTCTTAGTGATGAAGTGATACACTTTTAAACAGCCCTTCACATTCAAAGAGTGCTATGTTTCGAAGTACACCTGTTAACATAGTAAAAGTTAGTCATATAGACATGTTTGTTCAATTAAAAAGTGACCAAATCAAACTGAACCTAAAATCAGCAAGACTTTACTCAAGTTAGATCTTCCACAATACTACAAACAGAAAATTGCAAAAGTTTTGAGTTCGTTGCTTTATAGTGAAAATTCCAGAGTAGAGACATCCTTGTGTAGCCTGGGAAGGCTAATAGAATCAACTCTATGTAATTTTATGCTTATGATAAAACAAAATGTTGACTAGAAAAGGTGACCAGAGTTTAATCACTGAATCTCATAGGAAACACAAGGATAGGCTCATAGAAATAAATAATAGGCCTACATTTAGTAGCTTTTACCAAGTGAACAGTAAAGTCTATTTAGGGAAGCTTAGGTCTTTAGACTTACAACAGGCACAGATAATTTTAAAAAGAAAACTATAAAACACCATCTACTTTCTTGCCACTAATATACATATATACTTATGAACACATATAATAGCTTTACATGGATAGCTACTGAAATAGCTTTATCAACTAAATAATGCAAACAATTTTCTTTAGCGCCTCCCTCTCCCTCAGTCTCCACATTCAACAATGACAAGTCCATTCTACTTCCAAAACACTTCTCAAATCTATCAGTTTTCTCCATTCCAAATGTCATACCCCAGTCCATATCACTAACATCATACTTAATGGTGAAAGACTGAAAGCTTTCCCCTAATAAGAAATAAGACAAGGATATCTACTCTCACCACTTCTATTTAACATTGCACTGGAGGTTCTAGACTACAAGGCAATTAAACAAGAAAATAACATAAATTGCATCTAGATTATAATGAAAAAAGTAAAAAATTATCTCTATTTGCAAAATGACATGATCCTGCATACAGAAAATCCTAAGGAATACACATGCACACACACACACACACACACACAAATACACACAAGATAATGAATGAGTTTAGCAAGGTTACAGGATAGAATATCAATATACAAAAATCAGTTGTACTTATATACACTAGCAATGAACAATCTAAAACTTAAATTAAGAAAATAATTCAATCCAATAGTATCAGAAAAACAAGAATAAATTAACAAAATAAGTGCAAGACTTACACACTGAAAACTATAAAACTTTGTTGAAAGAAATTACACAAATAGAAAGACATTTTGTCTTCAGGTATTGGAAGACTTAATACTCCCCAAATTGACCTACCAATTCAATGCAATCCCCATCAAAGTTCCAACTACTTCTTTTGCAGAGATTGACAATGTAATCCTAAAATTCATATGAAAATGCAAGGAACCCAGAATAAACAAAACAATCTTGAAAAAGAACAAAGCTGCAGGACTTATACTTCATGATTTCAAAGCGTCCTTAAAAACTATAGTAATCAAAGCCATTCTCACTGGAGTTAAGTGATATCTCATTGTCATTTTGATTTGCATTTTCCTGATGATTAGAGATGTTGAGCATTTTTTCATATGTTTCTTGGCCATTTTTCTATCTTCTTTTGAAAAGTTTCTGTTTGACCACTTTCTAATGGGATAGTTTGATTTTTTCTTGCTGATTTGCTTGAGTTCTTTATAGATTCTGGTTATCAGCCCTTTACTGGATGTATAACATGCAAATATTTTCTGCCATTCTATAGGTTGTCCATTCGCTCTAATGATTGTTTCCTTGTCTGTGCAGAAGCTTTTTAATTTGATAAGGTCCCATTTATTTATTTTTGTTCTTGCTGTGATTGCTTTTGGGATCTTCATAAATTCTTTGTCTAGGCTGATGTCTGTAACAGTTTTTCCAACATTTTCTTCTCAAATTCTTATGGTTTCATGCCTTATGTTTACCTCTGTTATCCATTGTGAGTTGATTTTTGCAAGTGGTGAGGTGGATGTGGAAAGATAGAACACTCATACACTGTTAGTGGGATGGCAAACTAGTACAGCCCTCTATGGAAAGTAGTATGGAGATACCCCAAAGAACTAAAAGTAGAACTACCATTTGATCCAGCAATTCCACTACTGGGTATTAACCCAAAGGAAAAAAAGACATTCTATAAAAAAGACACCTGCACTCAAATGTTTATAGCAGCACAATTCACAATTGCAAAGATGTGGAAACAACCCAAGTGCCCATCAATATATGAGTGGATTAATAAAATGTGCTATATGTATACCATGGAGTACTACTCAGCCATAAAAAAATGGTGAACTAATACCTCTTGTATTAACCTGGATGGAACTGGAGACCATTCTTCTAAGCAAAGTATCACAAGAATGGAAAAACGAACACCACATGTACTCACGATTAAACTGGAACTAATCAATCAACACTTATGTGCACATATGGAAATAATATTCATCGGAAATCCAGCAGATGGGGGGGAGGAGGGGATGGGTAAATTCACATCTCATGAGTGCAATGCACACTATCTGGGTGATGGACACACTTATAACTTTGACTCAAATGGTACAAAAGCAATTTATGTAACTAAAACGTTTGTACCCCCATAATATTCTGAAATAAATAAATAAATAAATATACACACACACACACACACATACACACTATAGTAATCAAAACAGTGTGGTATTGGGCTAGGATAGACATATAGATCAATGGAATAGAATTGAGAGTCCAGAAATAAAACTATACATCTACAGCCAATTGATTTTTGACAAGGGTACCAAGACAATTCAATGAGGAAAGAACAGTCTTTTCAACAAATGGTGCTGGGACAACTGGATATCTGCACACAAAAGAATGAATGTGGACCCCTATCACATACTATATATAAAACTTAACTCAAAATAGATAAAAAAATCTAAATGTAAGAGCTAAAACTATAAAACTCTTAGGAGAAAACAGAGGTAAATCTTTGTAATCTTGGATTAGGCAACAGTTTCTTAAAAATGGCACCTAAAGCACAAGCAACCAAAGAAAAAATAGACAAATGGACTTCATCAAAATTAAAAACATTTGTGCTTCAAAGGACAGTATCTAGAAAGGGAAAAAATAACCCACAGACTGGAGAAAATGTATGCAAATAATACAGCTAATGAAGGTCTAGTATTCTGAATACACAAAGAACTCTTAAAACTCAGCAATAAAAAGACAAACTATCTGATTTAAAAATGGTCAAAGGATTTGAATACACACTTTTCCAAAGAAGATATATAAATGGCCAATAAGCACCTGAAAAGATGTTCAACATCATTAGTCATCAGGGAAATGCGAATCAAAACTGCAATGAGATACCACTTCACACTCACTAGGATGGCTATAGTAAACAAACAAACAAACAAACAAAAAACTGGAAAATAATGACTGCTGGAGAGAATGTGAAGAAAGTGGAACCCCCACACACTGCCAGTAGGTATATAAAATGGTGTAGCCAGAAAAAGTTTTGGCAGTTCCACAAAAGGTGAAACATGGAATTACCATATGACCCAGCAATTCCACTACTAGTATAGATCCAAGATAATTGAAAACATATGTTCACACAAAAACTTACACACAAATGTTCATAGCTGCATTATTCACAACAGCCAAAAAATTAGAAACAACCCAAATGTCCATCAGCTGATGAATGCATAAACAAAATGTGGTACATATATACACTGGAATTTATATGGCCACTGATATATGTACAACATGGATTAACCTTGAAAATATTATGCTAAGTAAGACAAGCCAGATACAAAGGCCACATATTGTATGAGTCTATTTATATGAAATGTCCAGAATAGGTAATTCCATGGAGACAGAAAGTAGATTAGTAGATGTCAGGGCCTGGGGCATGACTACTAATAGGTATGAGGTTTCTTTTCAGGGAGATGAAAATGTTCTCAAATTAGACAGTAGCGATGGTTGTACAATTACAGAGTTGTACACTTTAAAATAGTACACTTTGTGGTTCGTAAATTATATCTAAATTTTTAAAAATGAAGTTTTCCCTAAAAATTTGCCAAGGTTAATTTAAGTGACATGGTAGGGCAAGATATCAGTTGGAGTGGAATAATGATACAATAGGATACTCTTTCAAGATTAGCTTTAAAGGAAGGAACATAAGAGTAATGCAGTAGGCTGAATGACAGCTTTTTATTTAATGTAAGAAAAACGTGTGTGTGTTCACAGGCTGACAACTAGTTAGCAGAAATAGAGATTTGCAAGTTACAGAAGGGAGGGAGGCAGGGAGAGAATATGAATCGATGGATCAAAGGGAAAAAAGGAGGCGAAGGGCATGACTTTGCTACCAACTGAAATTTAGTAAATAAGGATACTGTATTCCTTGGGCCCATCACCTTTCAGGTTCATGCATGGCAAAAAAGAACAAGTGCCACTTTCCGGTAGAGCTCCCAGAAGTTTCCAGATTCAATCTAACTAGATCAAGTTGGGGTTTGTTCTCTCCCTGAAACAATTTACTGTGACCAGAAAAAGGAACTACAATGATCTGCCAAGTCTTTGTCATTTGTCTATATATGAACCAATCATATGACTAGATGGATTCAGTGCTCAAAATTTAGATATGAGTCACATGTTCCGTGTCAGAAGCCATGAGTGGAGTTATTAATTCACAGGGAGAAGGTGGTTGCCACAAAGGAAATCAGGGACCTATTACCAGAAAGAGGGAAGTCAATGCTGGGCAGACAAAAATAATAAATGTAGTCTCAATTTCTGTCTGTGTAAAAATGAAGAAGTTCTACTACTGGTGGAAGGGAAATTATATGCCATTTTTGGAGGGCAAATGGGAAGTTTCTATATAGACTTTAAACCCTACAACCAACAATTCCATTTGTAGGAATCAACACTAGAGGAATGCTCACATATGTATACAAAGAGGCATGTACAAGGATATTTACTGCACTATTGCTTCTAATAGTAAAAAAAAAAAAAAATTTGAAAACTAACTAGATGCCCACCTATAGAGGACTGGTTAAATAAATTTTAGTAATTTACTCATACCATAGAATATTGTACAGCTGTTAAAAAGATAATCACATCAATAGATCTCTAAGACATTGATTTTTAAAAAAGAAAAATGGAGTGTGATAATATTTCTACTTTATTATGAACATTTATGTTTGTAGATATACTGAAAAATGTCTAATACAATACACACCAAACTGTTAACAATGGCTACTCCTGGAGAAGGGAATGGACTTTGGGTTATGGACTACATGAAGAAGGGATTTCATTTTTTTATTCTTATTTATAACTTTTTACAATGAGAAAGTGTTCACATATTACTTGTGTTTTTAAACATTTTTAAAAATAAGAGGATCAATTTGACTCATTTTCCTTGTATTACTGTGGACTATCAGCTCTAGGTGCTCAGTCTATAGTGATGAAGAAGGCACAGTCGCCATCTTGAATCTATTAATCCTAAATGCTTTCCCAGCTCAGATGATCTATGTCTTTGGACAGGTTTTTAGTCAGTTCCACTTACAACTTACTGCTCTTTCTCCCTTGGGTGAAAAAGTCCTCCTTAATTTCTCCCAGTCTATACCTTCAGCCTCTTACCATGATGATTTAGCCTTCTAGGCCTCATTCTTTTACAACTGACTTGTCGGCAATCTACTTGTCCATAGAATAAAGGAACTCTAAAGCAGTGGTTCCCAATCTTTTTAGCACCAGGGACCTGGTTTCATGGAAGACATTTTTCCATGGACCAGGGGCAGGGGAAGAGGGGAAGGTGGGAGCTCTGCACCTGGACAGGTACTGGTCTGTGTCCTGGAGGTCGGGGACCACAGCTCTAAAGGAGCTCCCTCCCCTTTCTAACATTTTTCCTGAACTTGAACTAAACTAGACTTCTGCATACCTCTGCATACACTGGGGCATACACTGGGGAAAAGAATCCCTATTCAATAAATGGTACTGGGAAAATTGGACAGCCACATGTAGAAGACTGAAACTAGATTCACACCTCTCACCTCTCACAAAAATCAACTCATGACGGATAAAAGATTTAAACCTAAGACGTGAAACCATAAGAATTCTAGAAGAAAACATTGGAAAAACTCTTATAGACATTGGCCTAGGCAAAGAATTTATGAAGAAGACCCCCAAAGCAATCACAGCAGCAACAAAAATAAATACATGGGACCTGATCAAATTAAAAAGCTTCTGCACAGCCAAGGAAACTATCACTAGAGTGAACAGACAACCTACAGAATGGGAGAAAATATTTGCATGCTACACGTCTGATAAAGGGCTGATCACCAGAATCTATACAGAACTCAGGAAAATCAACAAGAAAAAAATCAAACAACCCCACTAAAAAGTAGGCAAAGGACATGAACAGAAACTTTTCAAAAGAAGACAGAATAATGGCCAGCAAACATATAAAAAATTGCTCAACTTCTCTAATCATCAGGGAAATGCAAATCAAAACCACAATGAGATATCACTTAACTCCAGTGAGACTGGCTTATATCAAAAAGTCCCAAAACAACAAATGTTGGCGGGGATGCGGAGAGATGGGAACACTCATACACTGCTGGTGGGACTGCAAATTAGTACAACCTTTATGGAAAGTAATATGGAGATACCCCAAAGAACTAAAAGTAGAACTACCATTTGATCCAGCAATCCCACTACCGGGTATCTACCCAGAGGAAAAAAAGACATTCTATAATAAAGACATCTGTACTCGAATGTTTATAGCAGCACAATTCACAATTGCAAAGATGTGGAAACAACCCAAGTGCCCATCAATACACGAGTGGATTAATAAAATTTGGTATATGTATACCATGGAGTAGTACTCAACAATAAAATACAATGGTGAATTAACACATCTGGTATTATCCTCGATGGAGCTAGAGCCCATTCTTCAAAGCAAAGTATCACAAGAATGGAAAAAAAAGCACCACTGGTACTCACCATCAAATTGGTACTAACTGATCAATACTTATGTGCACACATGGAAATAAGGGGTCGGGCAGGTGGGAGGGGGGTGGAGGGGATGGGAAAACTCACACCTAATGGGTGCAGGGCTCACAGTTTGGGGGATGTCCATGATTGTAGCTCTGACTTGGGCAGTGCACAGGCACTATATATAACCAAAGTGCTGTACCCCCATAATATTCTGAAATTAAAAATTAAAAATAAAATAAACTAGACTTCTGTGTTTTAAATAGGTGGAACCCTCTTTTTTCTTCAACAATTAAAAAACAACAAATGAAACACAATAGCTTTAAACAGAATCACACAGAAATTGTTTCACAATAGGCTTTCAAACTAAACTCCTTGGGTTCCCAGTGGCTAAAAATAGTCATTTCTCTGCTCTGCCAAGAACTCATATAAAATAGGAAAATTTTCCCCACTCCATGTTTTATCTCCTCTACACAATAACAAACAAAATAATGGACTATTTTAGCCAGAATAAGCCTGGAAAAAGGGTTCAGAGGAAGCGGTAGATAGGAGTTTTTCTACTCCACTCCTATGAAGCTGACAGCTACTGCTCTTGTGAACCCATACATCCTTATTTACATTAGGTCTCAAAACACGTTAGCTTTGTAAGAAGCACATAGAGCCCTTTGACAGCTGGGTCAATTCTCAAAATGCCAAGGGTCTAAGCAGGATTTCTAGGGGTAGCTGCTGTGTTATGCTGAGGCTGGCCTGTGTTGCAAGAGCCAATTGTTAAAGTTTCAGGTATTTTGAGATCTAGTTGTTAAACACAACTATTATTAAAAATTAAACTATATAAATTTATAATTAAATAAATTATATAAAGAACAAAGGGAATAAACATTCAAAACTCATCACTTCCTAATTATCTTGTCACAGTTTATGCTATGCTCTTGAGGTTATTTGTGCCTACTGCATTTGTATGGTAAAAATACTATATAATGGTGCGTTTATGTGCATCTCTTCTGAACTCCACGTCAGTGATGGTAGCTTAAAATTAGCCATGGTGGGAGTATTTATACTATGTAATCAACAAATGCTACAAATCAGGGCTTTTTTTTCCTGGAAATCTGGCTGTTAAATATTTACCAACACACCACTGGATAGCCATAAATTGTTGTCTGTTTTTCCCCTGTAATAATCGACCGGCTCTACCTCAAAACTATTGTTCAATGCTTACCATCCTGGCTTGCACCTATATATGCCTAATATATAATGTAGGCTAATGATAAAAAAATCACCAAATGAAGCCTTGCAGTAGCTATAGAAAATTTTATATTTTTTCATAGATCTATTGAATCTTAAAGTTGGAAGGAGCCTTAGAAGGCATCTACACAATCTCTTAATTAATGCAAGGACTCTCCCCTACAACATTCTTGGACAGCCTAGTTTTCTCTTCTCTGTGCTTCCACGTGTGCTATTCCCTTTGCTTGAGATGTTCTTACCCACCATCCTGCCCTTGCCCAGGTTTATCTTTTTCTGGAACACTCCTCATTCTCTAACATCACCTCTCCCAAGAAGCCTTCCCAAACCTCGAAGGCTGGCCTACTAACCCTCCTGTGTTCTTGGATCACATTCTACTTCCTCATATATAGCATTAATCACACTACATGAAATTTCCAGTTCTTTTTCCTCAATAGACTGTAAGCTCTAAGGATAGGGAACACCTTTATCTTGTTCGTTACTTTACTCCTGTTGCCTTATCCAGGTGCCTGTCATAGGAAGCACTCTATAAATGTGAAGAAATAAATGAAGGAATGAAAGAATGAGTTAGTGGGAAAAGCACTGGCCTCCAACTTCTAAAACAGGGCTCAATTCACAATTCTGCTCCTTACTAGATGTGGGTCCTTCATTAAGTTATTCTATATTAAGCCCTCTTAGCCTCCATTTACCTACATATAAAATGAGAAAATTAAGACTAATTCACCAAACTGTTGATGATAAAATGGGATGATTTATGAATGTAAAGCTTTTGGTAAACTGCAAGGTGTTTTTAAAATGTCATTGTTATTTTGGGGTACCTCCAGAGAAGGGGATCTCATATTTTGCAATGTCATCCAGTCTGATTTTGCCACTATAATTGTCACATTCTCCATAACTTCAACTCTTGACCTAAATTCTTCCAACTCAACATAACAATCTAACCTCTTTTCCATATGACAGCCTTTTAAATATTGAAGACTGGAGCTCAAGTACCCTCATTAACTTTGTCTTCTCAAGGCTAAACAGCTTCAGCTTCTTCAAGCAGATGGAAGAAATTCCTACCATCTGAGAAATTCTTCTTGATAACTTGGGAGGTACTAAAGAGTTTTGTATTAGTTTTCTATTGCCACCATAACAAATTACCACAAACTCAGTGGCTTGAACAATACAAATTTATTATCTTACAGTTCTGTAGTTTGTAAGTCTAACAGTCTCCCTGGGCTAAAAATCAAGCTGTCAGCAGGGCTGCATTCCTTTCTGGAGGCTTTAGGAGAGAATCTATTTCCTTACCAGAGTCTCCACAGCTAGAAAACGTTCACCAATTCTAAGGACTCACATGATTAGACTCAGCTCACCCAGATAATCCAGCAAAATCTCCTCATCTCAAGATCTTTAACCTCAATCAGTTCTGCAAACTCTCTTTTGCCATTTAGGGTGACATTTTAATAGATTCCAGGGATTAGGACATGAACATCTTTGGGGGAGTCGTTACTCTGCCTACTACAAGCTCCTTCATGACCTTCAGTGTACCATTTTCCCTCTTACATTTGTCAATATAATTTACCCATATCCATAAATTTACCTTTTTAAGATGACATGGATATATACACACACATATATATACACACACATATATATGGATATATATACACATACATACTTATAAATAAATCATCCCTCTCTTCCCTGCTTACTCTACCTGAATTATTTCAGCTCTTCCATTCCTGTGCTAGCCATGGGCTATCCTATACAGTGGAATTATACTTCAGCTTTCCAATTCTAATCATTGCTTTTTAAATGAATATGGATTTGCCTTAAACCACAAGACATCTGGCCACTTATCTCAAACTTTGTCTACACAGCATCAAAATATTAAGTGAGAAGTGAAAATTTAGTCCATCTTCCAGCTTTACCTAATTTCATGAATCTGTCATACAAAAAAGACTATGTGAGGCCTCTGTCTAGCAGCCTTCCCACAAGAAAGAGCCTTGATTAAGCAAACCTCCCTGAGCCAACCAAGCCTGTAGCCTAGCTCTCTGCCCTTCAAAAATGTTCTGTTCTTTCTTTTATACTCACAGGCTGCCTAGGTTCAAATCCTGGCCACTTACTAAGTCTGGGATCTTTTATTTTTATTTCAAAATATTAAAGGGGTACGAATGTTTTTGTTACATGGATAGCTTTTATAATAAGTAAGTCAGGGCTGTAAGTGTGCCCATCATCCAAATAGTGTTCATTTTACCTGTTAGGTAGGTTTTTACCCCACTCCTCTCCAATTCTTAATTTCCAACGACTTTTACTTCTCTCTGTGCCCATGTGTGCCCATCAATTAGTTCCAAATTATTAGAGAGTACATGTGGTGTTTGTTTTTCCATTCTTGAGACACTTCACTTAGGATAATGGTCTCCAATGCCATCTAAATTGTTGCAAAAGGCATTAATTCATTTATTTTTATGCCTGAATAGTACTTCATAGTATATATACACACCACATTTTCTTAATACACTCATGAATTGATGTGCACTTAGGTTGATCCTACATGTTTATAATTGTGAATTGTGCTGCAATAAACTTGAGTGCAGGTGTCTCTTTGATAAAATGACTTCTTTTCCTTTGGGTAGATACCCAGTAGTGGGACTGCTGGATTGAACAGTAGGTCTACTTTTAGTTCCTTGAGAAATCTCCATACTTATTTCCACAGAGGTTGTACTAATATGCAATCCCACCAACAGTGTATAAGTGTTCCTTTCTCTCTGTATCCACATCAACATCTATTGCTTTGGACTTTTTAATAAAAGCCATTCTGACAGGGATAAGGTGGTATCTCATTGAGGTTTTAATTTGCATTTTCCTGATGATCAGTGGTGTTGAGCATTTTTTCATATGCTTGTTGGCCATTTGACTATCTTCTTTTGAGAAGCTTCTGTTCATGTCTTTTACCCACTTTTAAATCAGGTTGTTTTTTTCTTGCTGATTTGTTTGAGTTCTTTGTAGATTCTGGATATTAGCCCTTTTTTGGATGTATAGTTTATAAATATTTTCTCCCATTCTGGAAGTTGTCTATTTGCTCTGTTGGTTATTTTCTTTTCTGTGCAGAAGCCTTTTCATTTAATCAATCCCCATTTGTTTATTTTTCTTGTTTCTTTAATTGCCTTTGGGGTCTTAGTCATAAATTCCTTGCTTAGGAGGGTATCTAGAAGAGTTTTTCCTATATTTTCTTCTAGAATTTTTATGGTTTCATGCCTTACATTTAAGTCTTTTATCCATCTTGAATTAATTTTTGTGAGTGGTAAGATAGGAGTCCTGTTTCATTCTTCTGCATGTGACTATTCAATTGTCCCAGCACCATTTATTGAATAGGGATTCTTTGCCCCAGTGTATGTTGTTTTCTGCTTTGTCAAAGATCAGCTGATTGCAGGTAGATGGTTTTATATCTGGGTTCTCTGTTCTGTTCAATTGTTCTATGTCTCTATTTTTGTACCAACACCATGCTGTTTTGGTTACTATAGCCTTGTAGTGTAGTTTGAAGTCTGGTAATGTGATGCCCCCAGATTTCTTCTTTTTGCTTAAGATTGCTTTGGCTATTTGGGCTCTTTTTTGGTTCCAAATGAAGCACAGAATTATTTTTTCTAGATCTGTTAAGTATGACATTGGTATTTTGATGGGGATTGCATTGAATCTGTAAATCACTTTAAGTAGTATGAACATTTTAACAATGTTGATTCTACTGATCCATGAGCATGATATGTTTTTCCATTTGTGTGTCATCTGTGATTTTTTTCATCAGTGTTTTGTAGTTCTCCTTGTAGAGATCTTTCACCTCCTTGGTTAAGTATATTCCTAAGTATTTTATATTCTTTGTAGCTATTATAAAAGGTATTGAGTCTTTGATTTGACTCTCGGCTTGACTGTTATTGCTGTATAAGAATGCTACTGATTTGTGTACATTGCTTTTGTAACCTGAGACTTTCCTGAATTTATTTATCAATTCCAGGAATCTCTTGGTGGAGTCTTTTGACCTTCTGTTTCCCGATTTAGATACCCTTTATTCTTTCTTGTGCCTGATTGCTCTGGCTGGGACTTCTAGTACTATGTTGAATAGAAGTGATGACAGTGGGTATCCTTGTCTTGTCCCAGTTCTAGGGGAAATGCTTTCAACTTTTCACCATTCAGTATGATGTTGGCTATGGGTTTGTCATATATGGATTTTATAATTTTAAGATATGTTCCTTGTATGCCTTGTTGAGGATTTTTATCATAAAAGGGTGCTGGGCTTTTTCAAATGCTTTTTCTGCATCTATTGAGATGATCATATGGTCTGTTTTCTTTTTTTCTTTTTTTTTTTTGAGACAGGCTAGAGTGCAGTGGTGTCTGTTTTTGCTTCTGTTTATCTGGTGAATCACACTTATTGATTTACATGTGTTGAACCATCCTTGCATCCCTGGGATGAATCCCACTTGGTCATGGCATATTATTTTTTTGATGTGCTGTTGAAATTGGTTTGTTAATATCTTATTGAGGATTTTTGCATCTATATTCATAAGGAATATTGGTCTGTAGTTTTCTTTTTTTGTTGTGTCCTTTCCTGGCTTTGGTATCAAGGTGACACTGGCTTCATAGAATGAATTGGGGAGGATTCTCTCCTTCTCCATGTTATGGAATAACTTCTGCAGTATGGATACCAGCTCTTCTTTGTAGGTCTGGTAAAATTTGGCTGTGAATCCATCTGGTCTGGGGCTTTTTTTGTTGGGCAATTTTTTATTACTGCTTTGATCTCACTGCTTGTTACTGGTCTGTTCAGGAGTTCTTTTTCTTTCCGATTGAGTCTTGGGAGGTTGTGTGCTTCCAGGAATTTGTCCATTTCTTCTATGTTTTCTAGTTTATGTGTGTAGAGATTTTCATAGTATTCATGGATGATATTTTGTATTTCTGTGGTATCAGTTGTAATGTCTTGTTTTCATTTCTGATTGAGCTTATTTGGGTCCTTTCTCTTCTATTCCTGGTTAATCTAGCAAGAGGTCTATCAATTTTGTTTGTCTTTTGAAAGAACCAACTTTTTATTTCACTGATCCTTTGTATTTTTTGTTTGTTTATTTGTTTGCTTCCCATTTTGTTTAGTTCTGCTCTGACCTTAGTTATTTCTTTTCTTCTGATGGCTTTGGGTTTGGTTTACTTTTCCTTTTCTAGTTCCTTGAGATGTGACATTAGGTTGTTAATTTGTGACCTTTCTGTCTTTTTTTATGTAGGCATTTAAGACTATAAATTTTCCCCTCAGGACTGCTTTTGCTGAATCCCATAGATTCTGATAGCTTGTGTCTTCTTTGTCATTCAGTTCAAGGAATCTTTTGTTTTCTACTTAATTTCATTATTGACCCAATAATAATTCAGCAGCAGGTTGTTTAATTTCCATAACTTTGTGTAGATTTGAGTGTATCTCTTGGAATTGAATTCTAGTTTTATTCCACTGTGGTCTGAGAAGATACATGGTATGATTTCAACTTTTTTGAGTTTGTTGAGACATCCTTTGTGGCCTAAGATATGACCATTCTTGGAGAATGTCCCATGTGCTGATGAGAAGAATGCATATTTAGTAGTTTGGGGGTAGAATGTTCTGTAAATATCTGTTAGATCCATTTGTTCTAGGATCCCGTGTAAGTCCAGTGTTTCTTTATTTATTTTCTGCTTTGATGATCTGTCTAGCTCTGATAGTGGGGTGTTGAAGTCCCCAGCAATTACGATGTTATTATTTATTTCCTTGCTTAGCTCTAGCAGAATTTATGTACCTGGGAGCTCCTGTGTTAGGTGCATATATATTAATATTTAGGATTATTATTATTCTTGTTGAATTATTCTCTTTACTATTATATAATGACCATCTTTGTCTTTCATTACCATTGTTGATTTAAAGCCAATTTTGCCTGATATGAGAATGGCTACACCTGCTCTCTTTTTGTTTCCATTTGCATAGAATATTTTTTTCCATCCTTTCACCTTGAGTCTGTGTGAGTCCTTGTGGGTTAGATGTGTTTCCTGGAGACAACAGATACTTGGATTGTATTTTTTCACCCATTCAGCCAGCCTATGTCTTTTGTGCGGGGCATTCAGACCATTAATGTTGAGTGATAGAATTGATATGTGGGATGCTATTCTGTTCATCATGTTGGGTAGTACCTTATTGCTTTGTTTTCCCTCTTTGCTACTGTTTTATATGAGCTGTGAGCTTTAGCTTTTGGGTGATTTTACACTGGTGGGTATCTATTGTGCTGATCCATGTATAATGCAGTTCTGAGTATTTCCTGCAAAGCAGATCTGGTCATGACAAATTCCCTCAGTGTTTTCTTATCTGGAAAAGACTTTATTTCTCCTTTATATATGAAACAGTTTTTCAGGATACAAAATTCTAGGCTGGAATTTGTTCTGTTGAAGAAGACTGAAGATAGTCTTGTAAGGCCCCTGCTGAGAAGTCTGGCTTGTAAGGTCTCTGCTGAGAAGTTAGCCTGATGTTTCTTCCTTTGTATGTTACTTGGTGTTTTTGCCTCACATCTCACAGGAGTTCCTTCTTTGTGTTGACTATGGCCAGTCTTGGCGATTCCCTCTTTGCAATGAATCTCCCAGGTGTTCATTGAGCTTCTTGTATCTGGATGTTTGAATCTCTAGCAAAACCAGAGAAGTTTTCTTCAACCATGCCCTCAAATAGGTTTTCCAGACCTTGTGTTTTTTCTTCACTGCTAGGGATGCTTATGATTCTTTTTTCTTTCTTTCTTTCTTTCTTTTTTTTTTTTTTTTAAGACAGGTTCTTTCTCTGTTGCCTGGGCTAGAGTGCAACGGCCTCATCACAGCTCACTGCAACCTCAAACTCCTGGGCTCAAGCAATCTTCCTGCCTCAGCCTCCCAAGGAGCTGGCACTACATGTGCGCACCACCACGCCTGGCTAACTTTTCTATTTTTTGTAGAGACAGGGCCTTACTCTTGCTCAGGCTAGTCTCGAACTCCTGAGCTCAAGTGATCCTCCCACCTCAGCTTCCCAGAGTGCTAGGATTACAGGTGGGAACCACTGTGCTCAGCCCCTATGATTCTTATATTTGGCCATTTTCCATAATTCCCTATTTTTCATAGGCTTTGTTCATTCCTCTTGATTCTTTGTTATTTTTGACTGACTGGGTTAATTCAGAAGAGTTGTCTTCAAGCTCTGAAATTCTTTCTTCTGCCTGGTTTAGTCTATTCTTAAAGCTTTCCACTGTGTTTTGTATTTCCTTAAATGAATTTTTCATTTCCAGAAGTTCTATTTGGGTTGTTTTTAGTATGTCTATATCTTTAGTAAATTTTTCATTCATTTCCTGAATTGTTTCTCTGGTTTCTTTGAGTTGGTTTTCCATTTTCTGTTGGATTTCGTTGAGCTTTCTTACAATCTATATTTGGAATTCTTTATCAGTCATTTCAATGTTTTCATTTTTGTTGAGATCCATTGCTAGAAAGCTAATCTGCTCCTTTGGGGATGTCCTTTCACTCTGATTTTTCATACTTCTGGAGTTCTTATGCTGATTCCTTCTCATCTGGATCAGCTGTTGCTTCTTGTTTTTGGATTTCTTTTGTTTAGATGGCGTTTTCCCCCCATCACTTGTAAGGGTATGTCTGTAGCATATGTTGGGTAAGAACCTTTGGCTTTGCTTATGGGTGCTTTGATTGGGGTCTAAGTTCTGGATGGATACCTTAGTTATAGATATCCTTAGTATGGTGTTTTTCTCAGTTGCTAGTTTATTTGTAGGCTGTAGTGGTGGTGTACTATGTTTGTGGGCAGATTCCCTGTCTCTTGTTGATAAGGGAGGATGGAGGTCTTTGAAGTCCTTTCTCTTTCCCCACCCCTGTGGTCTTATTAACAAGATGAATTATATTGGGATGCCCAGTTTAATCTCTGAGACAGTAGATGGTGCTTGTGGGTAAGAATCAGCCATGCCCCACATGACTCAGTCAGTAAATGCTGTAAAGGGCTGTACAAGTTGACCTCCCTGCCAGTAGGTGACATTTGCCAGAAAAAGGCAGCTGCAGTGTTGTTTTTTGGGACCTGTGACTGGCTCTAGCCCCTCAGGTGAAGCAGTAGCTTGCCCCAGGTGGTGGGCAGAGCTCTGGAGCTCCCAGGGGACTCCTTATTCTCTACCACAGCAGAGGTGGGTAGGGGAGTGAGGCTCCTCGAGGCTGGGTTGGGTGAGCTTGCCCTTAGGCTCCACAAAGGCAGGCAAAACAGCTGTCTTGGCAGGGGTTGAGGGCTGCTCCCAGGCCACTTGTGAAAGCTACCAGAGAGAAAGTCTGTTCATGGGGCAGGAGCCATCTGGGATTCACAGTCTGGCTTTTGAGAGTTGGTTTTACTCTTCTCCCTCCTCCCCTGACCCAAGGTCTCCTCCAGGCATCTGGCCACAGGTAGGAGCTCAAACTAGCTGAGCTCCCCAGCAATGGTGTTGCAGGCTGGGAGCTTCCCTTTCCAGGATCCCGCCCTGGGCCGAGAGCAGGGCTTTCCTGTAGGGGGTGGGATGCTCCACGAGTGCACTGCAGCTCAGACCCACACTGCACCCTCCTCTCAATTCTGCCCAGGTGGGCTCCCTTGCCTCCCAATATTAGTTCACAAATCTCCCCTGCGTGCTGCTGAGCAACACCATCGAGTCCTGGGGATATTGGATCTGTCCTGCAGACTTGTCCCTAGGTCTGCTAATTCAATCCCTGACCATGCCTGTGAGAAGCGTGCTTGTCCCAAGTTGCCTGTGGAATGCTCAAGCAAGTTTGATGTCCCTCTGCTTCAGAATATGCCCTGCTCTGCTGGAGCAGCCAGGCAAGCAGCACCTGGGAGGGCCAGCGGGTAAGGAGCTCACAGTCTGAACACCCCTTGGTCTGCTACAGGTCTTTAAGAGGAAGGGTGTGAGCCCCACTCTCTGTGGCAGCCTTCATGTAGCAGACACATCAAGAGAGGGGAAGCAGCCACTGCTGAGAGTCTTGCCAATTGTCCCTTGGGGTACCGTGCCTCTTGGCAGCAGTTGGAGGGGGAGGGGAAGAGGAAAAGAGTGTGAATGGAGGAAAGCTAGCACTCTGATCGTCTCTGTCCCCATCTCCTGAAGGCAGCCCGCCTGGAATGTCCAAGCTCTGGGATCACATATATCCCCCAGGACCCACCGGCCCCTGTGGCTACCACAGTCTGGGCAGAGTTGGGAAATATTTGTGTGGGAATGAGTGACATGAAAACTGAGGGGCTGAACTCTCTGGGGGAAGACAAAGGCACACAATGGGTGGAGAAGCAGTATGGCACCCAACATCTCAGCTTGGGTCTGTGGTGACAAGAAGTGACTCCGAGGGGGCTGGCAGCCTGGTGCTTGGTCCTCAAGAAGCTCCCAGTTCACTGGTTGTAGAAGCTTTTGGGCTCGTGATGGTAGAAAAGCTCTCCAGCAGCTCAGGAGCCTGCTGACTACCAGAGGTGTGAGGGAAGGAAAAACAAACTCCCCAACTACCCTTTCTACAAAGGCTCCAAGCCTCTTGGGGGTTGATCTTGGCCGACATCTTCTTGCTCCTTCTTTTCTGCTCCACAACTTCTTCTTGTGGAATCTCTGGTAGGTTCTGGCACTTTCCCCTCAGAATTACACCCAAGCTTGGCTTTTTTAATCTAAAAGTTTTCCTTCTTTCTAAGACTATCTGGCATCTTCTAAGACTATCAGCCATTTCCTCCCATCCCCCTAAGTCTGTGATCTTAATCTACTTCTTTACTTTAGTTTTCTCATCAGTAAATTGGGGTAACTGAGCACCTTCTACAAGGTTATTACGAGGAATAAATGAGTTAGTACATGTAAAATGCTTATACTACTGCCTGATAAATTATAAACACTCAATACACATTGGGGGGGATGGGAAGGGGAATGAGTCTAAATCATGACTAGACCTCTCACATTATGCCCCAGCAAAAATTCTTTGATGAGTCCTGTATATTTAGTCAATCTTCCAGTTTTACCTAGCAAAAATTTTTGCTTTACCAGTAAAATTCCTTTGATGAGTCCTGTGGTAAAGGTAAAGGAGAAAGGAGGAAGAATAGTGAGTGTCTATGTCAAACTCATTTATTTTAAAGATTAAATAATGGGTGGAATATACTTAAAGACACTCCTGATAAAAAATCTCTACCTCCACATAAGCCAAATCAGAAATTGATTGGGTAAACAAGCCCCTCTTTTTAAATGCATGGTAACAACTGAGACAAATGTCATAATATAATAATTCCACAAGCACTTAATGAGCTTCTACAATATGAAATTGACCTTTGAGTACAAAATCAATCAGACTCCTATCACAAAGATCTTGCAGTCTAGTTGAGTATTTCTCAAATGTTTTTGACCTAATCCACAATAAAAAATACATGTTTATATTATGACCCAATACACACATACATATACATACTGAAACAAATATTTTCATGAAAAATATCCATAGTATTTTTAATATACTCTACCTTCTATTCCTGTCTATTCTATTCACCTTTTTAAAAATTCTTGTCACAACACCCCCCCCACACACACACTAAATTGATTTTACTACCCAGTAATGGTCATGTCCAAAGTTTGACCGAATTGGTATTGAAAAATATCAATCTGGACATGTGAGCAATTAACTTTAACACAAGGGAGAATGAATTAAGTGTTCAGTAGAGGTTGATACTAGGTAAACACAGAACAAGTCAATAATTTTAACTGGGGCATCCAAGATCCAGTGCACACAACTATGGACATAAGTGGAAGTTCAACCAATAGATCTTAAGAATGGGTCATAATTAGTCTCCTTTTTATTACTATTTGCCTAGTCTGGGTGGAAGATAAGCTGCTAAAATATTTGATACATCAAATAATAGCAAAGCTTAGATATTAACTTGGGAGTTATCTGATTTGTTGCTTAGATACTGTTGTTTCTCTTGTCCTTGTCTGCTCTGTCCCTCTGGGATCAGCAGCCAACCCCATGCAATAAACAGTGCCCAGTCACTAAATCTACACTCTGTCCAAAGTGTCTGCCTCTGCCTCTGTTCAGATTCGCATGGTGCCCAAGTGTTCTCCAGTCTCCAGTTTTGCCCCAAGTCTGCCACATAATTTTCTCACTTTCCCAACACTATATGGCATTGGTAAGCATTATCAAAACTTGACCAAAATCTGTTTCAAATGCTTTGGAGATGCAAAAGGGGAGGTAGTATTATATCACATATGTATGTTTCGTCAGCACTCAATGGGTAAATTACTGCTTAATTCATTGATCTTGCCATACCCAGATCTTGCCATACCTACTAATCTTGCCAGATAGAAAGAACTATCAAGTATGTAAAGATTTTAAGATCCACAAATGAATAGGCTTCTAAGAATTTAGCCTTCTATGTACTATATGTACTATGTATTTTTAATATATCCAGAAAATAATTTTGCTCTAACAGAATATTCCATATAATAAAAAAGTTACCATGGGAAATTTGCAGAACCATTACTAAAATTACTTTACTCTTATCATGATGGCAGTTATATCTATTTATTCAATAATTTATTTAAAATTTGTCAAGTTCCTACTATGTGTGAGGAACTATAGATCCCATGGAGGAAAGAAAATAATAAAATCCTTGATCCTTTCGATCTAAAAGGGAAATATATAGCATATACAAATAATTTCAGTGCCAGGCATAAAACAAAGGTATAAAGTATAAAATGGAAAAAGCAAGCTTTTCCAACTTGGGTAATCAAAAAACTCCAATATATCAATCCCAAAATTTGGCTAACTGATTAAATATTAAATCATGCTTAGCTGATAACAAATAGTTGCTATTCCTTAGAAATAAGAAAATAAAATGTCTCAATAGGGGACTTAAGCAAAAATATTACTTAAGATGTGGGAAAGCATTTTAGCCAAAGACAATAGGAAAAAAAATTCCATAAGAGGGCAGAAGTTTCTGCATAGGAGGGTGGGAAATGTGGAGAATACATTTCCCCCTAAACAGGAGCTTGAAGTGAATGACCATCAAAGTCCCAGTCAATTTTAAAGGCCATTCACTGCAATATGTTCAGATATTAAATGGCATAGTCTGATCTACATTAAGTATACTTCTCATTTAAAGAATAAGAGTTCAGTCATTAAATCTTATCTTTTTGGGGAAATATATAGGAAGAAACATTTTTAGTGAAAACCTTCCATGTAACTGCAGTTGATTTTTAGTCTATAACTTTATATGTGCAGCAATGTTTCTTTTCAAAATTCCCAATGAAATCACTTCAAACAGAACATTTGAGCCATGAAAATACACCAAGTAAAATAGGGGTAGAGTTTAAATAAACATATTATTTATTAAATATTTTCCAGTAGTCCTGAGACTAATAATATGTTTTAATGACTCTATAACCTTCAATTGTTACAAAAGAGTAATATTTCAAATATGGCCCTCAACATAAGTGAATACATAATAATCTAAGATATAAAAATGTAAATTCGAAAAAATGATCAAGCTGCTTATAAAGGATTAAATGTGCACATGATTCCTTCTGCACCAACTATCATTACAAATAAAGTTCCAGATTAAAGTGTAGATCTTCTTTCCTTTAAGTAGATGGTGCTCATAGATAAAACAGATTAATGAATTTCACAATAAAGTAGTCTTCTGTTGGGGTAATAATCTACAGACTAAGTCTGTTTTATTTCTAACGACTACCTAAGTTTTCCTTGCTACTTATGCTTTTCTCTGTAAGTAACAGAAATTCACAGAGCACTATATAATTCATCTCTTCATAGTTCATATTTATTGAGCATCTAATTTATACAAGATCTCTCCTTGGCCTGTGGAATAGAGAGCAGAGATAAAAGAAAATGTCAGCCAGGGTCTCCAGTAAATGCAATCTAAGGCAGAATGTGATAAATACACAAAGTATACAAAGTGCTAATGGCTCCCAAAGAAGAGAGAGATGATTTCCAGTGAGGTAAAAAGTAAACAGTCCATAAAGAGATAGGGCACTTGACCTAAATCTTGAAGGGTGGTATGGTTTTCACTGGCAGAAGCTGGAGGGAAAGGCATTCCTGAAATAGTTATTGGGTCCTAAGGCAAGAGTGTTTGTGGATATAGTAGGCCAAATCTTCAGAATTTTGTTGAAAGCTCACTTCTTATAAGCTCCTTAAACTTGTATTTTTTAATTTATAATTTTAAATGTAATACATAAAATACTAAAAGCCTGATCCTCCATTTTACTGCCATTCTTAAGTTCTTACCTATTTCTGCTGATTCAGATTTCTTCTCACATGACAAGCTTGTTCTCTATCTCACACAGTCAGTATGACTTTGCTAGGTAAGTGCCAAACTATCTTGTCTGTGATCAAATTTTGACCTCGGACTGCCTTGGATACACCACCATCTAGTTCCCCATTTTTCTTTCTTCTTACTGTGTCTCATAACTTCCCATTATATTTAATATATTTAGTGTTCTCAAGTTTAGGACTGAGTTGCTTTTCACATCAGATTTCTCAAGGCTGTGTTATTGTAGCCCAAATTGGGAAAAAATTAAACAAGTGATATAATTCATATATTATATATTCCTTCATTCTCTAAATGATAATTGATCCTTTAGTTATACACAGCAGCATAATGAATAACGACACATATAAGTTGCTAATGTATATACTATTACTTTCTTTTGCCACTTACCCCAGACTACTTACCAAAGTAAATCAGAAGTCTTATGTCATCATGGAGAGCCAGTGGGGCTAACCATCCTACAGCTTCTGCTCATAAGGGAAATCAAAAACCTGGTGGTTTCATCCCTGCCCACCCAACACCTTACTCCTCTTTCATCATCATGATACTTTTAATTCCACCTAATAGAATCCCTTATGCTTGTAAACCCCTTCCTACAACCATCTTACTTCCAAATGTTGACCAGTACCACAAAAAGCTCTGCCTTACTATATGTTTCATTTGCTGTTAAAAATAAGGTACTATTCATGAGTACTGATTTTATCTATAGTGCTAATACTGCTGTATCAACCAAAAACAGATCTATAAGTTTGATTGTGAAACCAGACTCCATATAGAACCAGTGCTATCAACCTCTACAGTACTTATAGACACAAACCATCCCTTCAAAATCCTTGCATCTTCATTTACCTTTTCATCCTCCTGAAATCAAGATTGCTTTTTTAAATAAAATGTACTCAAGATTATTTTTAATGATGGTACTTTTATTTTTTGATTAATGACTATAATCATTGTTAATACATTTTCTACAATTTCTCTATTTCATTTTAGCACAATGGTAGATTAAACCTTTGTAGGTTAGCCTGAAAACTCAGCCATCATGAGTAAAACCACTCTATGGGGGGAAAATTTCTGAGCTTTAAAAAATTAGACTAAAGCTAATTTATAGATTCTATTTGGAAGAGTGGAATTGCCTATAAAGAAATAATGGCCTCATGACGTAGAGGTCAAAAAAAATGGTATGGAATATCTTTTGAAATATCAAATTCAATTAAAAAGGTTACAAACTTGGGGGTTGTTTCGTGGTGGCAGGAGAGTAGAGGGGAAGTGTAATTAAAATGCACATCAGATTGTGGTAACTGCTATTAATAATGTACACAAAACCATGGTTACAGCACTTGATTCAGTCTAGTGGTATTAGAACACTTAAAGCAAATGACTTTTGGATGGTACACTACTGGGAAATTCAGACCAACCAGGCTACTGAGGACAACTAAAAAACACTTTTAAAAAAATCTGTTTGAAGGCATCAAGAGCTATTATGAAAGAAAAGAATCACCAGGCCAGAATAGGGAAATAAATGGCAATCCAGGGAGGAGAGTACTTGCCAATTTCTGAGGAAACAACTGATAGACTGAGTGGGATGTTTCTGATAGCCTATTGGGGCTATGGGTATTAGAATTTGAGTCTAAAGCCTACCAAGATTGAGTACCTCAGGAAGCCTCATCACATTGGGGTAGACCTTTGAAGAACTTACAACCTATAGCAATAGGCACTAAATCCTCTCAGTCTCTAAAACTGAGTTCATATGATCCTGTACTGGTTATTCCCCCAGATGCTAGCAGAAACAAACATAATCCTTCTCTTGATGTAGATGGCATCATCCTGGACCTCAGATTATTTCTACAAACAATTCTGCAGCTATAAGGTCTGGCACACAATTTAAATTTTTTTAAAACAGACACATGAGTAGACAAGTAAATATGAATAAAACCATAATTATAAACTTACCAACTGAGACTCCAGACATTAAAAGTATCAAATACAGACTTTACATAATTATCAAAGAGATAAAGATAAGAAAATTTTGGTATGGAATTATAAACCATAAAAAAGAACAAAAGGAAATCTAAGACCTGAAAAAATGCAATTACAAAAAATAAAAACTCAAGGGATGGGCAAAACAGCAGATTAAACTCAGCTGAACTGGAAGAGAAGTCAGAAAAATGAACAAACAAAAAAATGCATCCAGATTAAATCAAGGAGAAAACAAAAGATACTGAAAAGAATATAAGAGACATATGGAATTAACAAAATTGACAAACTCTTAGCTAGACTAAGAAAAAAGAACACTCAAATTAATAAATCAGAAATGGAAGAAGAGATATTACAATGGATGCCACAGAAATAAAAAAGAATCATAAGAGACTACAATGAACGATTTTATGCCAACAAATTGGATAACCTAGAAGAACTGAAAAAATTCCTAGAAACATACAGCCTACCAAGATGAAATTACGAATAACTGCAACTCTGCAGACATGAAAAAAAAAGAAATTATGAATAAGTAGAAAGTCTAAACAGATCTATAACTAGTACTGCAATTGAATCAGTAATCAAAAACCTCCCAACAAAGAAAAGCCCAGGACCAGAGGCTTCTCTGGTGAATTCTACCAAACATTTAAAGAAGAATTAATGCCAATCCTTCTCAAACGCTTCCAAAAAATTGAAAAAGAGTAAAGACTTCCAAACTCATCTTAAGAGGTCAGCATTATCCTGATACCAAAGTCAAACAAAGATACCACAAGAAAAGAAAACCATACACCAATATCTCTGATGAATACAGATGCAAAAATCCTCAACAAAATACTACCAAACTGAGTTCAAGAGCACATTAAAAGGATCACAAACCATGACCAAGTGGGATTTATCCCTGGGATGCAAGGATGGTTCAAGATATGAAAATCAATTGATGTGATACACCACATTAACAGAATTAAGGATAAAAATCACACAATTATCTCAATAGATGCAGAAAAAGTATTTGGACAAAAGTTCAACACCTTTTCATGATAAAAACTCTCAACAAACCAGGAACAGAAGGAAACCATCTCAACATGATAAAGGCCATATATGAAAAGCCCACAGCTAACATCATACTCAATGGTGAAGAAGTGAAAGCTTTTCCTCTAAGATCTGAAACAAGGATGCCCACTCCTACCACTTCTATTTAACATAGTACTGGAAATCCTAGCCAGAGCAATTAATCAAGAAAAAGAAATAAAAGGCATCCAAATTGGAAATGAAGAGGAAAATTTCCCCTGTTTTCAAACAATATAATCTCATATATAGAAAACCCTAAAAACTGCATTAAAAAACAGTTAAAACTAATAAGTTAATTCAGTAAAGTTTCATGATACAAAATCAACGTATGAAAATTGGTGCATTTTGAGATACCAATAATAAACTATCTGAAAAGGAAATTAAGAAAACAATCCTACTTACAATAGCACCAAAAAGAATAAAATACCTAGCAATAGGAATAAACTTAACTAAGGAGGTGAAAGACTTGTGTACTGAAAACTACAAAAGATTGATGAAAGAAATTAAGCAAAATACAAACAAATGCAAAGACATCCCATGTTCATGGATTGGAAGAGTATTGTTAAAATGGCTATACTGCCTAGAGCAACTTACAGATTCAATGTAATCCCTATCAAAATCCCAATAACATTCTTTACAGAAAGAGAAAAAACAATCCTAAAATTCATATGGAACCCTAAAAGACCACAAATAGATAAATCAGTCTTGAAAAGAAGAACAAAGCTGGAGGCATCACACTTCCTGATTTGAAAATATACAACAAAACTAAAGTAATCAAAACAGTATGGTACTGGCATAAAGACAGACATACAGACCAATGGAACAGAATAGATAGCACAGAAATAAATCCATGTATACACAGTCATCTGAGTGCCCAGAATACACAATGGGGAAAGGATAGTCCCTTTAACAAATGTTGCTGAGAAAACTGGATATCCATGTGTAAAAGAATGAAATTAGACCTTACCTAACACCACACACAAAAATCAACTCAAAATAGAATAAATACTTAAACTTAACACCTGAAACTGCAAAACTCCTAGAAGAAAACATACAGGAAAAGCTTCTTGATATTGGTCTTGGCAATGATTTCTTGGATACAGCAACAAAAGCTAAAATAGACAAGTAGGATTACATCAAATTAAAAACCTTCTGTACTACTAAGGAAACAGTCAACAAAACAAAAAGGCAGTCTACAGAATGGGAAAAAAATATTTGTAAACTGTATGTCTGATAAAAGTTTAATATCCAAATTATATAAGGAACCCCTAACTCAATAACAAAAAACCCCCAATCAGATTTTAAGCAGGCAAAAGAACAAAATAGACATTTCTCAAAAGAAAACATACAAATGGCCTACAGTATATAAAAAAGTGCTCAACATCTCTAATTATCAGGGAAATGCAAATCAAAACCACAATTAGATACCACCTTACACTTATTAGAATGGCTACCATCAAAAAAACAAAAGATAACAAGTGTTGGTGAGGATGTAGAGAAAAGGGAACCCCCGTACATTGTTAGTGGGAATGTAAATTGGTGCAGTCACTACAGAAAATAGTATGGAGGTTCCTCAAAAAATTAAAACAGAACTACCACTTCTGGGCATATACCTAAAGAAACTGGAATCAGTATGTCAAAGACATATGTTCTCTCCCATGGTCATTGCAGCATTATTCACAACAGCCAAGATATGAAGTCAACCTAAGTGTCCATCGATGAAGGAATAGATAAAGAAGATGTGGTATATATACACAATGGAATATTATTCAGCCATCACAAAAGGAATCCTGTCATTTCTGACAACATGGTTGAACCTAGAGGACATTATGCTAAGTGAAATAAGCTTCGCATAGAAAGACAAAAAAAAGTGCTCAACTTCTCTAATCATCAGGGAAATGCAAATCAAAACCACAATGAGATATCACTTAACTCCAGTGAGATTGGCTCATATCAAAAAATCCCCAAATAACAAATGTTGGCGGGGATGTGGACAGATAGGAACACTCATACACTGCTGGTGGGACTGCAAATTAGTACAACCTCTATGGAAAAGAATATGGAGATACCTCAAAGAATTAAAAGTAGAATTACCATTTGACCCAGCAATCCCACTACTGGATATTTATCCAAGAGAAAAAAAGACATTTTATAATAAAGACATCTGCTCTCGAATGTTCATAGCAGCACAATTCACAATTGCAAAGTTGTGGAAACAACCAAGGTGCCCATCAATACACGAGTGGATCAATAAAATGTGGTATATATATACCATGGAGTATTACTCAGCAATAAGGAACAACAGTGAATTAACACATCTGGTATTATCCTGGTTGGAGCTAGAACCCATTCTTCGAAGCAAAGTGTCACAGGATTGGAAAAACAAGCACCACTGGTACTCACCATCAAACTGGTACTAACTGATGAACACTTACATCACACAGGGCAATAACATTCATCTGAGGGCGGGCGGGGCGGGAGGGGGGTGGAAGGGATGGGAAAAACTCTCACTGAATGGATGTGGGGAGCACAGTTTGGGAGATGACCACGATTGTGGCTCTGACACGGGCAGAACAGGGGCAATGTGTATGGCCAAAGTGTTGTACCCCCATGATATTCTGAAATTAAAAAAATAAATTAAAAAAAAAAAAAAAAAGAAAGACAAATACTGCACTATCTCACTCACGTATGGAATCTAAAATAGTCAAACTTACAGAAGCAGAGAGTAGAATGTTGACTGCCAGGAAGAGGGAGAAACAGTATGAGTCAAAGGATACAAAGTTTCAGTTATACAAGATAACTGAAGATATAGAGATCTGTTAAGCATAGTTCCTATAGTAAACAATACTGTATTATATACAGCAGGTCTTCAACATCATTTCATTCAACATCATTTCATTAAAGTGTTGACGAGAAAAAAAATCAATTCCCAGCCAACTGTCTGTGTTGAGTTTGCACATTCTCACCATGTCTGCATGGGTTTTCTCCAGGTACTCCGGTTTCCTCCCACATCCCAAAGATGTGCATGTTGGACTCATTGGCACATCTAAATGGTCCCAGGATGAATGAATATGGGTATGGGTGTGAGTGCATCCCACGATAGAATGGTGTCCTGTCCATGGCTGGTTCCTGCCTTGCGCCCTGAACTTCCAGGATAAGTTCCGGCCACCTGTGACCCTAAACTGGAAAATGAATGAATGAATAAATACAAATCATTGTAAAATAAAATTTGTAAAGTATACGATAATCATATAAATGCATGGCAATAAACAATGTGGTATGAAAGTACTCAGTGAGCCCTCCATAATTGTTATTATTTGTTTCTGAATTGTGTGGTGGTAGAGGAGCTCCTTATAGTTTTTGCTTTGCAAACATTTATTCCTTGATTTAACCCACCACCACTGGGACTGCTGTTACTCACTGATTCACCAAAAATTGGGTAATAATTATCTTACTTGTTTTTATTAATTTTTCTTAAATGTATGTATAGCTCCCATTTATTTCAATGTTTAAGATTCGAAGTGTTTGGGGTCTTTATTTAAAAGTTTGATGATGTTTTTGTGACCATTCATATGCCACAGGAACTTAACTCTTGTTCAAATCAATTAGCCTATGGCAAAAATTGGTTTAATTATATGTCATTCGCTTGAAGTTGAAGTTTCCAAGAACCTATTGACGACATTAAGTGAGGACTTACTGTACTTAAAAATTTGCTAGTAGGGTATATCTCATGTTAAATGTTCTCATCACAAAAATAATAATACTAGCAATAATAAAGAGGGCAAGAGGAAACTTTTGGAGTGGATGGATATGTTTATGGCATAGATTGTAGTGACAGTTTCACAGCTATATGCTTATCACCAAATTTATTAAGTTGTATACATTAAATATGTACAGCTTTTATTATATCAATTATACCTCAATAAAGTGGTTTTAAAAATGCTTTAAAAAAAGAATAAATCTAACAAAATATATGCAAGATCTTTAAGCAGAAAACTATAAAACATTTTGAATAATATAAAAGAATATCTAAACAAATGGAAGAACATACCATGTTCATAGACTGAAAGATTCAACATTTTTAAAATGATAGCTCTCCCCAAACTGATCTAGAGACTCAGTAAGATCCCAACCAAAATTCCAATTCCAAATTATGTGTATGTAATTGGACAAGTTATAAAAATGTACATGGAAAGTATATGCAGAGTCAAGGATAGCCAAGAAAATCTAAAAGAAGAAAAAATGGGAGGACTTTCTCAATCAGATATCAGCACTTAATTAGATGCTTTAAGACATGTAATATTGGTTTAAGGAAAGCCAAACAGACCAAAGACATAGAACAGAGACCTAGAAACAGACTCATGTATATAGTCACTTTATTTATAACAAAGATGATATTGCCGAGCAGTGGAAAAATTATGGTCTTTTAAATAAATAGTGCTGAGAAAATTTCATATCCATATGTAGGGAAAAAAGGAAACCTGACCCCCATCTCACATCACACATTAATTTCATGCAGACTGTAAATCTAAACCTGAAAGGCAAAATAATAAAGCTTCTAGTAGAAAATGCTTTATGACCTTGGAGTACAAAAAAGACTTCTTAAATAAAAAGCAAAGACCATAAAGCCTTAAGAACTTCTGTTCATTAAAGAACATTTATAGCAGGGATCCCCAACCTATGGTGAGTTGTATAATTATTTCATTATATATTACAATGTAATAATAATAGAAATAAAGTGCACAATAAATGTAATGCGCTTGAATCATCCCAAAACCATTCCCTGCCTCCCCGGTCTGTGGAAAAATTGTCTTCCACGAAAACGGTCCCTGGTGCCAAAAAGCTTGGGGACCACTCATTTAGAGAAAAAGGACAAGCCAAAATGGGAAATGATATTTGTAACACACATGATAAAGAGCTTGTATTCTGGATGTATAAAAACTCCTACAAATTAATAAGAAAAAAACAAGCAGCACAACAGAAAACTGAGAGGAAAAAAAACCATAACAGGTGCTTCACAAAAGAGAATACTCAAATGACATTAAACATAACAAAAAGTGTTAATCTCGTTAGTAATCAGGGAAAAGCATTTTAAAACTGCAATAGCATACCACTACACATTCACTTGCATGACTAAAGTTGTAAAGGCTGACAAAAGCAAATGTTGGCAAAGAAGCAGAGAAAAGAGAACTCTCATACACTAACGGTAGGAAAGTTATTTGGTACAACTGCTCTGGAAAACTATTTGGCATTATCTATTAAAGTTAAAGATATACATATTCTATGACTCAATAATTCCACTCTTAGGTATATTCCCAATAAAAACATGTGCATGTGTGCTCCAAAATACATGTACTACAAAGTTCAGAGCAGTATAATTCATAATAATAAAAAAACTGGAGAACAACTCAAATAAATCCATCAACAGTTGGATGAATAAATAAGATAGTATATTCATTTAATGGAATATTATTCTGCATGATAAAAAATAACTAGTTATACATGACAGCATTGATGAATCTCACAAATGATACCGAGCAAAAAACCTAGACATAAAGATACATACTGTAGGATTCTGTTTATGTAAGTTTAAAAAACAGACAAAACTATAGAGTTTAGAGATACATAATTAACTGGCAAAAAGCAAAGATGTGATTATTATAAAAGTTAAGATAGATATTTCCTCTAGTGGGGAAAAAAAGATGTAGTGATTTGGTGGGTCCTGAGGCAGGGCTTCTGGGATGCTGGTAATGTTCTATTATTGACCTAAGTGATGGTTATATGGGCATTCACTTTGTGATAAATCACTAACCAGCACATTTCTGCTTTGTACATTTTTCTATTTGGTGCTATGTTTCACAAGAATTTTTTTTAATAGTGTCCCAAAGTATTTCCCCAGGAAGAAAAGAGGAATGGGGTAGAGGAGATGAGTGTAAGTAGTTCGTAAGTGAGCTGCTCCCACTGCATATACTGCACTTTTTTGAGTGTTACATTATAAAAAGCAATACATAGTAAAGAGATGGTAGCTCTTAGACCAGAGCAAGATAACTAGAAATGTTAACATACCTAAGAAGGAGTTTCCATAGACATGAGGCATACAGAAAAAGAAATAATAAAGTCACAGAAGCAGCCACAATGGTAATGACCATACAAGTATTTTCCAGAAGAAAGAGCCCATTTACCAAGAGACTTTAACCACTACATTTCCCCTGGCAAGGTAACATATATGGTGCTACTACAGAAACAGATGCAAAAGGCTCTCATAGATGATCTAATTAAATATTCAAATTATATAAATTCTTTCCATTCTGATCTCACATTCAAAACATAACCTTCTCATTATAATGTGTCTTTCTATGTTTGCCTACAGATAGAGAATCTACTTGTCAGGGCCATCTAAGCATAATGTGCATTGGACAGCCTTATACATGGGTTTCTTATGAACTTTGTTAGCACTGAGAAAGAAAGGTGGCTTAGAGCAGTCTGAGGAATGTAAGGTATGCAAAATTTATCAGGCCATGAATATGGGACATGAATATGGGACTTCAGTCACGCAGGAGACAACACACACACACACACACACACACACACACACACACACACGCTCTCTCATCCTGGGGGTAATTGTTTAAAGGCATTTTGTTTTTTCTTTCCTTCCCTATAGTTCCCAGACTTGCTGATAAACTACCTAAAATGTTACCATAAGTTGGACAATGTGACCCCCACCCACTATCATCATGTGAGTTCCTGAAATCTGTGATACAAAAAAGAATGTATAGTCAATCAATTGCTTATGTTATTCTAATGAACCAATGTAAATTCTTGATAAACAACTTAAGAACTGCCCCCAACCTTTTTCCCCCTTAAAAACCCACTTGTAACTGCTACTGATCAGAGCATAATTCAGGGCAACTTGAATCTATGACTGCCGGGCTGCAGTCCTCAACCTTGGCCCAAATAAACTCTCTACTTATGTTAATTTTGCCTCAGTTTCTTCCTTTAGGTCAACAGTATCTATCAATAATCATGAATACAAAATATTCTGGGATAAAGACAAGATTATGTTCATGTATCTTTAAGACTAAAGACCAGAGCCCGCATGGTAAATCAATTCACCAAGGTAATAAATAAGACCTCTTTGCCTTCTCTGGCCATATCCCTTTGTGACACATGCACTACACATGTTTTTCTACTCAAAACTTCTACACATGGCTGGAGTATACAGTGCCAGTAAGTGAGTCCAAAAAGACGCATGGAAAACAAACTGAAATGTTTACACACAAGCCTATTTAAGTTTACCTATGGAAATAATATTTGCCAGTGTTCTGAACACTTGCTATTTAAATTATATTATCTCACTTAATCTTTATGACATCATTATCACTATGTGAGTAGTATTAGTATTATCATTATCCCAATTTTAATTATCCCCATTTTTCAGATGTAGAAACTAAGTGGCTATGTGACATGCCCAAGGCCACACAGGTAGTAATCAATGAAACTAGAATTTGGACCCTAACAGTCTGATTCCAGGTCTTGTTCTTAACCATCAAATTGTTTTCTCTGTTACAGTCTAAAATTACTTAGTATAAAAGGCCATTTATTCAATAAATATTTATTTAGGGTATACAGAGAAAGACTCTAGGAAGATGGCAGCCTGAAAACATAATTGCTGCCTCTTCCAAACCAACTAACTGTCTCTCTTAGTGGGTGAGGCCGGTAGGCAGGTAGGGCCTAGAGAGTGTAAGTAGAACCTCTGCTTTGGTGGGATCACAAACAAAGAAAGCTGGCAAAAGACTTTTTCTTTGCTAAATCAAAGGATACATTGAGGACCAGTGGCAAAGAGCCATGGAGCAAGAATCAGAACTCAAGATTCCTAGGAAAAGCTTGGTCTTGAGAAATTTATGGGCCCCTGTGGTAGACAGAATAATGCCCCCCCGGCAAAGATATCCACATCCTAATCTCCGGAAACTGGGGATATGCTACCTTGGATGGCAAAAGGACATTGCTGATGTGATTAAGTTGTTGATGTGATTAAGTTAAGAATCATGAGATGGGATTGCTAACCTATATTATTAAGGTGGGCCCTAAGTAATCACAAGGGTGATTACTTAGGTGATAAGAAGGAGACAAGAAGGGCAAAGGCAATAGTAGAAGATGTAATGGCAGGAGTGTCAGAGTGATGCAGTGTGAGAAAGACTCATTGAAGACGGAGAAAGGGGCCATAAACCAAGGAATGCAGGTGGCTTCTACAGAAGGTAGAAAAGGCTAAGAAATGGATTTTCCCCTAGGGCCTCCAGAAGAAACACACACCTGCTGACACCTTCATTTTAGCCCAGTGAAACTGATTTCAGACTACTGACCTCCAAAACTATAAGACAATAAATTCATACTGTTTTAAGCCACTAAATTTGTAGTAATTAGTTACAACAGCAATATGAAACTATTAATAGTATATTCCTCAAGAAAATAGGCAGAGCTGGATGTTTGTATATGAACATGCTTGTCTCCCTGGCCCCAGAAAAACTGATGAGAGACAGGCTGAAAAAGTGTATGACATCCTGCATGCTCCATGGGATGGCACAGAGCCTGTGCATCTATGGCGATGAGAATGCAGGGAGCATCACACAGTACCTTTAAATGGAATTCAAGAATATCAGTGCAAAGTAAGGAATAAAAACCTAGTAGTCTGAAGCAAAAATTACTACACAGTTTTTCTTTTTAAACTTAGGTATTAGGGAAGGGGGTATTAAGTATTAAGGTCAGACATTGGGAGACAGCAGAAGAAAAAGCATTTAAAGGTTTCATGGTGGGGAATCAAGAAGTAAAAGCACTCTAAGTAAAAGCAAATTTATTGGTAAGGGAAGAAGAGAGGGTCTTGGTGGGTAAAATAATTGGAATTTTATTTTCTTATAGTAGTAGAGAAATGTGTATTTATTATACATGTTGGAAAAATGGAAAAACCCCACCAACAACAAGAAAAAAGAAAAACTTAACTATTTGGAAATTAAGAAAGACTTTCCAAAATGCTTTGATAAAAAGAAAATAAAAACTGAAATTACAAACTCTCTAGAAAACAATGAAGGGGAAAATGTTTCATAGTAAACTTAATGGGACACAGTGAAAGCTGAACTCAGAGGAAACCTTAAAACTTCAAAAGCATTTCTTATAAAGGAATAAAGATGAAAAAGGAAATTAACCTACTGTTCCCTTTAGCAACTAGGAAAAGAGCAATTAAATACACAGAAAGTAGGAAGAAAAAAATGATTAAAGGCAAAGCTTCAATTAATGAAAGCTACACATCTCAAATAGTAAAACGAACAAATCTAAAAACTGATTCTTTGAAATGATTAATAAAATAAACATCCCTCAATTCCAATTAAAGAAAAATGAGAGCAAAATATATAAAAGATTAGACGTATTAAAAAAATCATAAGCACAGATAAGAAAGACATTAAGACAATTATAAAACAATAGTAATTGCAAATTTGGGGTCCCAGTTAACAACTGCTGCATAACAAACAAACTTAGTGGCTTAAAACAACAATTATTTGATAATATCATGCTCACAGATTTTATAGGTCAGGAATTCAGGAAGGGCTCAGCTAGGCGAGGGTTTTTCATGTGACTATATTGAGATGACAGGTGGGTTGCAGTTATGTGAAGGTTCAAATTAGACTGTCTAAGATGGCTAACACAACTGGCTGGCAACAGATTCTAACTGATGGCTGGGAGCTCAGCTTGGGCTAACAAGGTAGATGCTTACACACAGCCTCTCCAACATGGAAGACCCAGAGTTATAAGACTTCTTACATGGCAGAAGAGTTCCCCAGAGTAAGCCTCCCTAAGAACTGGAAAAAGCTGCACAGCCTCTTCTGAACTAGCCATGAAAGTTACATAGCCTCACTTCTGCTATATTCTATTGGTTGAAGCAGTGATAAGCCTGTCTAGATCCAGGGAGAGTGGACATAAACCCACATCTTGATAGAAGTGTCAAAAATTTTGCATAAATGTTTTCAAATCACCACAGCAGCAAATTTGAAGCCTAGAGGAAACGGAAACATGACCCAAGAAGAACTAAAAAACTTGAATAGATCAAATGCCATAGAAAAGATAGGAAAAGTGATTAAAGATCAACCATTAAATAAATGCATATGGTAGTTATACAGCTGAATTCTATGAAACTTTTAAAGAAGGGAAGTGTAATGTTATTTAAACCAGGTGCTCTTACATTTTAGTGAGCATCAGCATAACCTCACCAGCTAGTAAACATGTAGATTCCTAGGCCCCATCCCCAGATTCTGATTCAGTAAGTTTAGAGTGTGGAATGAGGATTTACATTTCTAACAAGCATATAGGTAATGCTGATATCACTTGTCCACAGAATACACTTTGAGTAGCAGTGATTTAAACCAGGGCCAGCAAACTATGGTTAGTGGTCAAATCTGGCTGTCGCCTGTTTTTATAAATAAAGTTTTATTGGAATACAGCCAGGCTGATTCATTTGCATATCGTCTATATTTGCTTTTGCACTACAATGGCAGAGTTGAGTAGGTGTGACAGAGACCATATGGCCCACAAGGCCTAAAATACTTACCACCTGGCCCTTTACAAAAAAAGCTTGCCACCCCCTGCCCAAACCACTACCTTATTCTACTTCATTCTACCTCAGTACATTTTCCCTTTTCCAAACTTCAGACTTTTTGGACCTTCTGCTGACATACTTATTCTTATGGTTAAGGTGCAAAACTAGTAAGACAAAGAGGTTTCATCTCACATGGTATCTGCACTCAGATACCTGGATCACTATGTTGAAGGGGATGTGAGACTGCCCAAGCTCAGCAGGAAAGTATGTTATGATTGATTAGAGATGTCCACCATGGGCATTGAAAGGGGAAACTTGCAGCATGCATGCTGTGTATTTGCTGAGCCTTTCTGTAAAATATATAAAGTTTAAGACTCTTTTCAAAAAACTGTTGAATAACTGCAACAAAATATGGATATAATGCACACATTTTTAACTGCACCATTAGAAATATATCAGATTTTGCTCCAAAGCCTGTGGAAGTTATTATAATAATATGCAAATGTTTCACATTCATAAAAAAGTACAGAAAAACTAAAACCATTTTGTGATTTTATCAGAGCATAATACAGACCAATTTTGTCATGTTTGTACACAAGATTTCTGAGATTGATGTCTGCTCTTGAAAGAATACTAATAATGTTTCAAATGCTATGAGCCTATATTTTATCAGTTGAAAATGCCTCTATTATTAAGATGTCTTTCAAAGATCCTAACTCTAAACTTTAGAGTTAGTTTTGCACATTAACACCATTTTCCCATAATGTTAGTTCCAAAATAGTAACCCAAAACATATCAATAGAAATTATTAATATATTTTAAGATTTCCATATTTACATTATTTAAAAGAAAAAAATGTTTGTTGTTCTAGGTAAAAGAAAAATGGCACAAGAAAACATATGTGTATGTTTGTTATCCTAGGCAGACGAAAAATTACAGGTGAATACTTCTGATGTGAGCAAGAAATAGTTAAATACCAAAACCCAGTAAAGCTGGAAGTAAGCAGCAGGGCTGCCACAGAGAGCACTGCTGGTGGCACCAGAGAATTAACCCCAGGGAAAGATCCTAGAAGAATGAGGCAAGGACCGGCCAGGTATGCCCAGATGTGGAGTTTTTCTCACCATTGTAGTCCCCATATGAACCAAGCCTGGCACATAGAAAAAAACTCCATTAATATTTATGGAAGGAAGGATAGAAAGCATGAAAGATAAAAGGAAGGGAAGTTCACACCAAAAAGCCAGAGTTTTCTAAACCATTCGAACAAAGCTGTGGCTCCATTTTAATAACCAGATGGTAGCTGTACACAAGAGTTGGGGATGGTGACTGGTAGTAAGTAAGTTTTTCCACCAAAAATGAAGATGACTGAGGAATCAGCCTGCAGCTGCTAAAGGACTGACTTGCTAAGGACTGGAGCAGCTCTGCAAAGGACACACAGGCTCTTAACACATGAGAAGCAAGTGTTTGTCTCTCCCAGTTCCCTATGCACTGGCTCTACATATTATAAAGTCAACCATACACCCAGGAAAAATAAAGATCCTTGAGATTTTTAACCTTGATATGCAAGATAAAGTTTTATTTATTACATGGTTTTATTTGTTTACAGTTTTATTTATTATGATTTTAATTATTAAATGGTTTCTCTGATAACCATGTATTAAATAATACTTAGTAAGAGGCAAGGAGAATGGGCAGAATATCTGCTGTACAGTTGATGATATTTGTCCAGGCATGCTGGGTGAAATGTATCAACAAAGCACGATAATTCCAAATCTAACATAGAAGCTTTTAGAATTAGGGAGTGTATGTTTATGCCCCAAAACTGTAAATCTCCTGAAAATACAGGCAAAAATGTGTATATGTGGCATTTTTCTGAGAACAGATTCCAGTACTTTCATCAGAGTCTCAAAAGGATTCAATACCCATCCCACACTCCCAAAATATTAAGAACAACACTGCATTGTTTTTATAAACTACAGGTCATTTGTGGGGCACACATTTTAAAATTAAATAGAATAGAAGTATAAGAGCGTAACACTGGTCATAAGGGTATTATTTCTTCAAACTTGCTCCATCAGTTGTGTGTGTGTCTGTGTCTGCATGTATAGCAAGGTAAATTTTTTCATACTGAGGTCTGGGTCAAAAAATTTGAAAGTCACTGTTCTAAGGCATGAAAAATGGCTAGATCAGCGAGTTGTCAAGAATTCAACTTTGTAACATATTAAATAATCATCCATTCAAAACAATTAAGTGGTCTGTGGTTCCAGTGGGCATTATACTGTCTTGAGTTGCATATGATCCACCAAAATGAAATTGCTATTATCAGAGAAATACACTCTACAATACTCAGAAATGAAAGTGTATCTCTACAAGGTCCTATTGATCTTAAGGAGACCAGGGACTATGAAGAAGTTGCCACTGAAAGAACTCTAAACACCAGGTGTCTCTGGGAAAATATTAAACACTGAGTGAAATGTTTAGGAATGAAAAGAGTACAAATATTTCCCTGGAATAATGGAGGCCTCTAAGTCCTCTTGGAAAGATATCAGGAAAGGGAAGAGTATGGAAAGTCATCCCTGAGCCCAGGAGTTTGAGGCTGCAGTGAGCTATAATCATGCCACTGCATTCCAGCCTAGGGGACAGAACGAGACTCTATCCCCCCCCCAAAAAAAAGTCATCCCTAAACTTGGTCTAAACCTGGGATAGCAATGAGTTTTGGAAAAATTATTTTCTTTACACAAAAGAAACAAAAGAGCATGGAAATTCTCCCATGACTGCTTGGGTATGGGAGTGTCACTTTAGTCCCAATTATAACAGTGTCTGATACTGTCTTCTGCTCTCTTCTAAGCCTCAATATAAGAAACGCAAATGGTCCAGGTATTGAGATATTGGGCTTATTATCTAAAATACTACTAAAGCACTTCACAGGTTTGAGTTGTTCCAGTCAATGCAAAATTTCAAGTCATTAAGCTCTACGCTAGACCACAACCCAACCTACAAAAGACTAAAAGTTATCCTCTCAAATAGGTTCTGACTTGGGGTTCAAGTATATCTGGGATCAAAAGCAAAGCACCATACTGAGATTCCCCAATCCTCTTCCCCTCGTTGGCTCTCAGAATGCTCACTGCAGAAACTGCCTGCCACAAGAAAAAAGACACACAGACACTGACACACAGGGATTCCTTCCCCACAGACCCCAGAAAAAAAGCTTAGAATCCTTACCAGGTCACTTTCACTATTTGATATAGAGCTTCTGATGGAATTTTTAAAACAGCTCATTCTTGAATTGGAAAAGACAGGCAAAAGTGAAAGAGAACAAAACAAATGGACAAAAAAGAACTCAAAGAACACAGAGAGAGGGCAGGAAGCAGAATTATACATATATAAAAAATATCTTCTGAGAGTTAAAAGATGTCATATCCATTAATTAAGAAGCTACACAAAAGAACATTCAGAAACTAGAAAATTAAACTTAAAATTTAAAAGTAAAAAATTAAGCAAAGAAATTAGAAGAAAAATTGGGGACTGTCTTAGAAAATAGACCAAAATGACAAAAAGATGGAAAATGGGAATGAATAGATGAAAAAATTGAAGAATTGGTCCAGAAGGTCTAACATTTGTATAACAGGAGTTCAAGCAAAAAAAAAAAAAAAAAAGAAAGAAAGAAAGAATAAAGAAAATAAAAGGGAAGAAATTATCAAAGAAAAAAATACAAATAAACCTTCCTAGGAGCTAAGAACATGAATTTACAAATTGAAAGGGCCCCACAAATTTCACAGTGAAATTAATTTTTTAAAAAATCTACATCAATAATCATTGTAAAAGTTCAAAACACCAAGAATAAAGAGAAGAAAGATTGGTGGGGGAATTTCACAATGGAGGGATTAGGCTGATATTATCTAAACCCATGAATTAATATTAGCCTCATCAAAAGTAGGACAACCAAGGTCTGGGTGTGGTGGCTCACGCCTGTAATCCTAGCACTTTGGGAGGCCAAGGGGGGAGGACTGCTTGAGGCCAGGAGTTTGAGACCAGCCTGAGCAAGAGTGAGACCCTGTCTCTATAAAAAACAAAAATTAGCTGGGTGTGACAGCATACACCTGTAGTCCCAGCTACTCAGGAGGCTGAGGCAGGAGGATCACTTGAGCCCAGGAGTTGGAGGTTGCAGTGAGCTATGATGAGTCCACTGCAATCTAGCCCGGGTGACAGAGTGAAACTCTGTCTCAAAAAAAAAAAAAAAAAAGTAGGCCAACCAGACACTGTTCTGTGCTCCTGATGTAATACAACAGGAAATACACAGCACCAGCTAAGAGGTATTATTGTTTAACAATTTAACTAGAATTTAATCAAGCCTAAATCTAAATACTAGTACATTTTTTATTTTTTGGTACAAAATTTTCACTTGGTTCTTCTTGAGATGTTCCATTTTTTTCTTTTGTTTCAAGTGTGTTCATGATTGCTCACTGAAGCATATTCACCACGTCTGCTTTAAAATTCTTGTCAGGCAATTCCAACACCTGTGTCATCTCAGTATTGGTGTCTGTTATTGTATTTTCTTATTCAAGTTGAAATTTTCCTGGTTCTTGGTATGATGAGTGATTTTCTACTGTATACTGAACATTATTGTTTAGACTAACATGAGGGAAAAAAATGGGCATGCAACTGATGAGTTGGGGTAGTTTCCTTGAGTAAAAAAAAAAATTATTAGGGTAATAACAACAAAAACTAATACTTAAATAGTACTTACTATGTGGTGGGCACTATACTTATTATTACATATAATAATATGTAATATGTATATGTATTTTACATACATATGTATTTTATACATATTAACTCATTTAATACTTACAAAAACCCTATGAAGTACTATAATTAACTGCATTTTACAAATGAGGAAACTAAGGTTTAGTAACTTGCCTACAGTCACACAACTAGCAAGTGGCAAAGCTAGAATATAAATCCAAACAAAATCTGCCTCCAAAGTTCATGCTGTTGAAATCACTACGCCATAATGCCCCCACTATACTTTTATTTATTTATTACTGTATTTCTATTTGTGTAAAATTCTGGGGAAAAAAAATCAGTAATGACTTTCTGAAAAAATAAAATTTTAGATAGTTTTGTTAAAAAACAAATGCAAATCCAGGTAAAAATTTAAGATTCTCAACTAGCCCATTATCATAGAGACTTACATTGCTATTGAGCCCAGTCCTCCACGGACTTGATGGCAATCTCTGGATACTATGCTGTATCTCAAAAGTTGTTCTCTCAGCAGAGGTGCTGGATCTTTTTTGCCCTGGTCTGATGAAGCCATGAGTGATCATTGGCAAGACAGTGTATCAGTGAATAAAATGAGGGAGTAAGCTAGTTGGCCAACATGAAGATTAAATACTGACCTGGAAACTCACTACAACTAAACTCTCAGCAAAAACAGGTTATATTCTAAAAACAGGTAGGAATCTTTTCACCTTCAGCTTGAAGCAATGAACACCCCAAAACATCAATACCAATAAGAGTAAACTACCCAATAGTTCTGGAATGCAACAGGACAGCAAAGAATTTGGAGAATCTACCTGTAATTCCTTCTTTACATTAAAGAATGACCCTTCACAACTGATGCAATAATTACTCAGCATTAAGATAGTCATGTGATCTATTTGGCATTTAACTATCATGAATATACATAGAGGAATTCAGTAAAGTTACAGTATGACCTTAACAGCTAACTCATAACTAAACTGTAATATGCAAATAGGGGCTAATAAAAATTTTAAGCGTCTATAAATTGATAATCTTTGCTGTATCATCTTTCATTGAGCCACAAACTAAAGGATAGATTATATGATCAAATTAGGTCCAAAATCCCTAGTATACTGTTGGTAGGAATGTAGATTGGTACAGCCATTATGGAAAATAGTATGGAGTGTCCTGAAGAAATTAAAAATAGAACTACCATTTGACCCAGCAATCCATCTTCTGGGTATGTACCCAAAAGAGATGATATCACCACCTTCTAAAGACATCTGCACTCTCATGTTCATTGATTGCAGCATCATTCACAAGAGTCAAGACATGGAAACAACCTAAATATCCACCAACAAACAAATGGATAAAGAAACTGTAGTATATACACACAATGGAATATTATTCAGCCTTTAAAAGGAAGGAAATCCTGCCATTTGCCACAACATGGACACAGAGGACATTACACTAAGTGAAATAAACCAGATGCAGAAAGAAAAATATTGCATGATCTCACTTACATGTGTAATTAAAAAAAAAAAAGAGCCCAAATACACAGAGATAGAGAATGAAACAGTGATTACCACCAGCAGGCCGGGGGCAGGGGTGGGGAGGGGTGGCAGCGGTGGGAGAAGAAATGAACAGATATGGGTCAAAAGATAGAAAATAGCAGATCTGTAGGGTGAACAAATTTAGAGATCTAATGTACAATGTGAAGACTAAAGTTAACAAAATTGTATTAGGGATTTTTGTTAAATAAGTAGATGTTGGCTGCTCTTATCACAAAAAAAGTAATTATGTGAGATGATAGATATATGAATCTGCTTCACTATAGTAACCATTTTACTATCTATATATCTCCCATTATATTATCTATATGTTTTAAAATCAAATATACACAATAAAAATTTATTTTGTACAAAATTTAGGGTCAAAACAACATTTTACAATGGAAGATAGATGAAGCAATTAAGGGACTCTAAAGAATTCAGTTATTATACCTTTAAAATATGAATTGGATTAAATTATATCAATTACTTGAGAAATATGTACATTTCAATGAGCATATTATTTAAAAACTGACCTCATTTACTAATGAAAGAACAAGAGGCTTTTCAAATTTTTCCTTTTCCATACAGGGTTTTGAAAAAATAGTTCTCGGTTTCTGACTCAGTACTATAATACAGTTTTACATTTCTTGCTTTATCTGCTGAAGCAAGATAACTAAGTAGCTATTGTCCAGGTAGATTTTCATTTAACCCAGACCATAGTTTTATACAAAGTAAATTTCCTAACTTCAGAGAACTTAACAACTAATCCTAATCAGAAACTCTCAGGCAATGCCAAGAAAAAGTCTAATGAAAGAAATTCTGTTTGAGTACAGTATGAACAACTCCTTACAAAATAGCTTTTTTCACCAACTCCAGTGCATTAAGTGCATTCTGTGCATATCTTTATATCACTGTATATTTTGAAATAAAAATATATAAAACTATACAGTCCTAAATTATAGCTATAGTTGCTATTTTACTTTTCATTTGTTCAAATGTTTCACAACTTAAGACCGATATTACAAGCCTCTCCAAAAGACTTAAATAGTAGTAAAATACTACTTTCAATTTAAAGGGCAAAATATCTGGAAAATTAAGGTCACAATGTTAGAAAGTCTAATAGAGTATGGATTTCTGCTTGAAGTACTTCAACCAGAAACCTCAGCAATCTTAAATTTGTCTCTCCTGGATATAATAAGTTTTAAAGCTTTGAATGAATTTTCAGACTATGTTTCACATCTCTCATAACTTCAGAAAAGGATGCAGCAGAGAAGCAAAAAGAATAGTCTCTGTAATAATGGAATTTTTACACAGTACCAATAAGTTATAGAGCCTTTAAAACAAAAGATGAAGAGGATCATTCTTAAAGGAGGAAAAATAACAAGTGTTAGGTTTCTTTGCAAGAATTTGTTCTTAGATACAAAGTACTTTTCAAAAGATCAAGAAATAGTAGGTTCTTTGATTCAAGATATCATAAATGTTATAGAATCACAATTAAATCAACCATTAATTTTAGATTATAAGGGTTTCATTTCAGTATTTCTATGATAAATACAGCTTGTTCCATATGCCATTATAAAACCTATGTCAATTTTCAGATAAGACACTGCCCACTAAATACAGACAGACAAAATCACATGAAATATGTACACATTTGAAATAGGGAAACAACATAAAATACGTTTTTTAAAAATGTGCTTTTAAAATGTTTGTCATCTAAACCAGTGTTTCTCAAACAGGAGTGATTTTGCCTCCCAGGGGACATTTGGCAATGTCTGGTGACATTTTTAGTTGCCACAACTGGGGGGTGCTATTGGCATCTAGAGGGTAAGAAATGAAGGATGCTGCAAAACATCTACAATGCATAGCAACCCCACAACAAAGAATTATCTAGTCCAAAATGTCCATAGTGCCAATGTTGAGAAATCCAGACCTAAAACAATCCCAAGCACATGATCAAATATGCTTGAATGATGAAAAAATACTTGCTGAATGAATGAATTTTAACAAATGGAAAGATTTAGTTTCCACTTTTTATAGCTTATTACCTCCATCAATTTGATGCTGCCTAATACAGACTCTGTTTCTGTTCTCAAGATCTTCATCTACTCATTCATCAGATTCCTCTATGATGTCAAACATGACCAAACAGATGAAAAATCACATATCCATTAAGGATCTTGCCATATGATATTGTTCTAAGGAATCTAAAGAGGGACACACATTGGCCATTTAATTGTCATTCAAATTAGCAGGTGAAATCATTTCAAATGTCTTCAGTGGTTAAGAGCTCAAAAATATTTTTTAACTATGGAAATTAAAACACTATTATTTTATTTAGCCACACTTATTGATTAACCAAGATATTTCAAATTTATAAGTCAAGACCAAATAACTAAAATTGAAATACTTCAGAAAATACTCCTTGTGTGAACAATGTAACTAGAAAAGGTTAAAAGGCCCACATGATCTTTCTAAATAGTAATCCACAATTTACACTTCAAAATAATCTTAAAGGAATTTTTAAAATTATGGTGTCCCTAATTTAATCTAATATGAAAACTGCCCCCAGAGTGGAAATAGATTTTTATGTCTAATTTTATCCAGATTTACATATATCCTTAACAGTTATCTAGCTAAAGATTGATTTTATTAACAAATACTTGGAATGATGATTGTCAATCAAAGGAAGAATTACGAATAATTTTTATTTTTTCTTTATACCTTTTAAAAATTTTTTCAATTGTTTTACTGTACACATAATCATTTTGTAAAGAAAGAGAATGATATATTCAAAGAAAAAGAACCTCTGATAATTAATATATACTCATTAATTTATATAGAATCATTATTACAGGGTTAAATTTGAAGAATAGTTAATCATAAAGATATGGAATTCCCAAATGATTTCCCTTTAAAGAACCTACCATTTATATAAGGGGAAAAAGTGAATATAACTAGAAGAGACTTATAAAGAAATGCTTCTAGCCAAAACAATAACATTAAATGAATTACAAATACTAAGTCAATCATAAATGTTTACACATTATTCTGCTACTGTACTTTGTTTTAGTTGTCCTTGGAGACAAATGTTTCTATGAGAAATATATCATTGCCTGTTATATTTAAATATTGCCCCGAGAAAATGTTATTCCAATAAGAAATACTCTAAGAATTGCATCAGCTAAATCCATGACATAGTCCTACTTACAGTCATAGATTGAAGAGCCATCTAAAAAGGTGTTCAAATGTTTATTCAGAGAGAAGTGAAGGGCACAACTTCTCAAAGAAAAATGTTTTTTAATAAAAACTTATAAATAGGAAGTTGTCTGCCAGAAGTATAAGTTGAAATGAACCAATGAATAAAGAAATTCTTTGTGGGATTATTCCAAGATCAGAAGCTACATGTACTTGGAAACCCAAAACAATCAAAATAAGTACATCACCTAGACATGCTTTCAAATCTATTTCTCTCCACTAGGAATCAACAACCAGAGAGGGTGTTGATTTGTTCTTTTCATTCTTTTTTACAGATAAATGAGCAAACCCTCAAAAGAGAGGCAAAAATAGAAATGACAGCAGTATTTATGAATCTAAAATAATCTGTCTCACTGAAAGGGGAAAAAAAGACATAAATATCTCAATCGAGTAGTATCCTTTTATAAGAAAATATGAATTTAGGATTACTAATGTTCAAAGGATTTATGTACATATCAGTCCCCTGATGCATTTGTGTAAAGATCATCAATTACTCTTTCACTAGCCACCGACAATTAACCTATAAATTCCTTCAACAAATTTTTATTGAGAGCCTACCATATGCAAGGGACCGTATTAGGCACAGTGAAAGAAGCAAAGATTCATGACAGGCTCTGGCCTCAAGAAGTTTATAAGTCTAGTTATGAAGATAAGATATGCCCAGAAATAACTTCAAAATAAGGGAGATGAATAGCCAACATAATCTTGAGCAAAAAGAACAAACTTACAAGAATCACACTTCCTATTTTCAAAATACAGTCAATGTGTCACTTAACAATGGGGATACATTCTGAGAAATGCATCATTAGGTGATTTTATCATTGTGTGAACATCATAGAGTTATACAAACCTAGATGGTCTAGCCTACCACATACCTAGGATATATGGTATAGCTTATTGCTCCCAGGCTACAAACCTGTACTGCATGTTACTGTACTGAATATTGTAGACAATTGTAACACAATGGTAAGTATTTGTGAATCTAAACATCAAAACATAGAAATGGTCCAATAAAAATACAGCACAGAAGATAAAAAATGGTATACCTATGTAGGGCACTTACTCATGAATACAGCTTGCAGGACTGGAAGTTGCTCTGAGGGTGTCAGTGGGTAAGTGGTAAGCAAATGTGAAGGTCTAGGATATTATTGCACACTACTATAGACTTTACAAACACTCTACACTTAGACTACGTTAAACTTATTAGAAAAATTTTCTTCGATAAAAAGTTAACCTTAGCTTACTGTAACTTTTTAAAATACACAATAGGACACAAGCTATCAAAATCTATGGGACGCAGTGAAAGCATTCCTCAGGGGAAAATTAATAGCCTTAAATTCCTACATCAAGAAGACAGAAAGATCACAAATTAACAACCTAATGTCACACCTCAAGGAACTAGAAAAGGAAGAACAAACCAAACCCAAAGCCAGCATTAGAAAAGAAATAATGAAGGTCAGAGAAGACCTAATGAACTGGAAAAAAAAATACAAAGGATTAACGAAACAAAAAGTTGGTTCTTTGAAAAGATAAACAAAATCGACAGACCTCTTGCTAGATTGCCAAGAACAGAAAACAATGGACCCAAATAAGCTCAATCAGAAATGAAAAAGGTGACATTACAACTGATACTGCAGAAATACAAAACATCATCCATAAATACCACATAAACCTCTACATACATAAACTAGAGAATGTATAGGAAATGGACACGTTCCTGGAAACACACAACCTCCCAAGACTCAACCAGGAAGAAAGAGAATTCCTGAACAGACCAATAACAATCAGTGAGATCAAAACAGTAATAAAAAACCTACCAACAAAAAAACCCCCTGGATTCATACCCAAATTCTATCATTCCTACAAAGAAGACCTGGTACCCATAATACAGAAATTATTCCATAATGTTGAGAAGGAGGGAATCCTCCCCAATTCATTCTATGAAGCCAGTATCACCTTGATACCAACGCCAGGAAAGGAAACAACAAAAAAAAGAAAACTACAGACCAATATTCCTTATGAATATAGATGTAAAAATCCTCAATAAAATACTACCAAACCGAATTCAATAGCACATCAAAAAAATTATCCACCAGGACCAAGTGGGCTTCATCCCAGGGATTCAAGGATGGTTCAACATACATAAATCAATAAATACGGTTCACCACATAAACAAAAACAAAACTAAAGACCATATGATGCAGAAAAAGGCCTCAACAAAATCCATCACCCTTTCATGATAAAAACCCTCAACAGATGAGACTGGGAGAGTTCAGGGTGGTATGGCTATAGACAAAGATATAACAATCCTAAATATTTATGCACCTAACACAGGTGTGCCCAGATTTGTAAAGCAAACCCTACTAGATCCAAACAAAGTGATAAACAGCAACTTTGTAATTGCAGGGGACTTGAACACCCCACTGACAGAACTGGACAGATCCTCCAAGCAGAAAATAAATAAACACTGGACTTAAATGGGACTCCAGAGCAAATGAGTCTAACAGACATTTACAGAACATTCTACTCAAAAACTACTGAATATACATTCTTCTCATCAGCACATGGAACATTCTCTAAGACTGATCACATCTTAGGCCACAAAACATGTCTCAACAAATTCAAAAAAAAAAATTATACCATGTATCTTCTCAGACCATAGTGGAATAAAATTAGAAATCAACTCCAACAGAAACACTCAAATCTACACAAAGTCATGGAAATTAAGCAACCTACTGCTGAACAATTACTGGGTCAAGGAGGAAATTAAGGTGGAAATCAAAAGATTCCTCGAATTAAATGGCAAAGGGGACACAAGTTACCAAAATCTGTGGGATTCAACAAAAGCACTCCTAAGGGCAAAAATTCATAGCCTTAAATGCCTATATCAAAAAGACAGAAAGATCACAAATCAACAATCTAATGAATCATCTCAAGGAACTAGAAAAGGAAGAGCAAACCAAACCCAAACCCAGCAGAAGAAATAACTAAGGGCAGAGTAGAACCAAATGAAATTGAAAACAAAAAAATAATACAGAAGATAAATGAAACAAAAATGTGGTTCTTTGAAAAGATAAACAAAATTTATAGGCCTCTCACTAGATTAACCAGAAATAGAAAAGAAAGGACACAAATAAGCTCAATCAGAAATGAAAAAGGAGGGAAGCAGCCCAGATGGCAAACTAGAGACGTCGCTAGTCAGATCATCCCAGATGGAAGGTAGTATATTGGACTGAGCAAAGCGGAGAAGTTGCAGCCCAAGTATGGATTGCAGAGAGAGACAGCAGAGACATCCGGGGACCCAACTGAGAAAAGCGGTGAAGCTGGGAGAGAGGAAGAGAGAGAGGAGAAGAGAGCAGCACGGACCAAATCTGGAGAGGCTCAGGGAGCCCAATGAAAAGGTAAGGGGGGGCTTCCCCTCCCCCACCCAGGTACCTTTGGTGGAAAGCAGGACACAGAACATACTGGGGGCAATTCTACCCTCCACGAGCCCAGACACGGCAGCTAAAGAGGAATAGGAGGGTGAACCAGGAGATCAGGTGTTAAAAAGGGACACTCCAAGGGAGAGTGCCACAAGAGACCAGAGTGCCAGCTTTCTTGCACCTGGACACCTCCTCCTCTGCACCTCCTCCAGTCACGAAATCAGAGAAAGTAATTTTGGCTCAGGCCGGCTGGTAGCAGAGGCCCCTCCCTCCCCATTGCAACCCCAAGAATACTCTGAACTGAAGAGCACACAAACAGCAGTTTCTCTAGGATGGCTGCACATTACCAGCCGAGCCTGCCACTGAGAGTGGGGCCACTGCCATTTGCAAGCTTCCTGTCTACCAGTGTTTCACAGGATTGTATGCCGGCAGCTTGGACAGGTGGGCCAGAGCTGATGCGCCCTGGAGCAGTGCAGGGGTAACATAGGGGAGAGATCGCGATCCCAGACTTGGGTGACAAGGAAGCCTTCACGGACATATCCAACAGAGGAGTGTGGAGAGGCACTGAGGAATGAAGATCTATGAGCATGCCCATCCTCCATCCCCGCTGGATAACTGCCATATTGGATAGGGGCATGGCATTTGGAGTGAATTAGCCTAACCCCTGGTTCCCATGACAACTGAATACCCTAGGTGCATCGGCTGAAGGGGAGCAATGGCCCCTTCCCCCACTCATTACAGTAGGGAGTGCAACTTGAGCCAAGAAACTTACCAGTGGCTGCTTCTCCCCAGCAGAAGCATACCCCTGGCAGAGGCCCCTGTGGACTGACAGGCCTACCTCTCTCCCCTTGGGGTCTTGTGGTGGAAATGGCATGCACAATCAAGGACCACCTTACTCACTAGTGCCCTGCGGAGATGCACGCCAGTGGGTCAGACACATGGACTGAGGGGTAGTTCTAGGCCAGTCTCACGCAGTGAGGGAACCCATGCAGACTGCTCTGATCAGATAGTGCTGTGCAATTTCAGGGAGCGAATAAGGAGGGCACTCACCCCACCCCACAGACAAACTGCACTAGTGAACAAGGGCAGAAAAAGCCTGGTCTGGGGCCTTAGCACACAGGCAATGAGGCCCCTCCCAGCTTGGAGAGATTGCCCTGAAATTCGTATCAGTGGCTCCCCCTAGCGGCTGAATAAGCAAATTCTGAGCTTTGTTGAGGCTTTGCAAAGCCTCTCAGGTTCTCGCAATCCAGCCATGATTTGTCATGCTCCTCTCCCCACCTCAGGGGGACTAAAGATGAAGCAAACCCCTGGGGGTTACAAGGTGCCTCCTAAAGCTTGGGGCATTTGTGTGCCCCACCTGGGGGACCAGAGCTTACCACAGGAACAAAAGACCATCTCAGCAGCTGGCTCGTCCATGCAAACTTAAATCAACAACAGGGGGAACAACCCCATAGCTAAGCATAGTACCTTCAAACTCAAGCAAGCAGAGAGTGGCTGAGTCACACTCACAAGTACCACCCACCATCTGGGAGATTAAGCTAGGAAACCTAAATCACTATACACTGTTGGGAAGAGGTGAAGACATCAGGTCAGAGGTAACACAAGAGGTTCATCAAGCCTCCCAGAACACCCCATAGGCAACTCAGGACCAGCATCCCACTTCCTGACATGCTCAAGGACTGATCTTCAGGGACCTGGACACAGGCCACCCGTAAGCCAGGCCTAGCATACCCAGGTCTGGACCAAGAGGCCAGATGAGAAGGAACCAGTGAAATAATTCCAGAAATATGAAAAATCAGAGCAAAAGGACACACCCAAAAGGAAACAATAACTCCTTACCAATGGATATCAACAAAAGCGAAATGACTGAAATCACAGACTGAAATTTCCAACATGAACTACAAGGAAGCTCAATGAAATACAAGATAAAATCAAAACCCAACCCAAAGAGACTCCAAAAACAATATAGGACATGAATGAAAAATTCTCTAAAGAAAGCAAATTATTTTTAAAAAATCAAACAGAACTTCTGGAAATGAAAAATTCATTCAAGAAAATACAAAACACAGTGGAGAGCATTAACAATAGGCTAGATCAGGCAGAAGAAAGAATCTCAGAGCTTGAAGACAACATCTTTGAGGTAAACAAGTCAGTCAAAGAAAAAGAATAGACAATTAAAAGGAATGAACAAAGCCTACAAGAAACACGGGATTATGTAAAGAGGCCTAACATAAGAATCATAGGCATGCCTAAGGGCAAAGAAGAAAATACACAAGGGTTGGAAAACCTATTTGGGGGAATAATTGAGGAAAATTTCCCAGGCATTGCTAGAAATCTAGATATCCAGGTACAAAAAACTCAAAGGACTCCTGGGACATCCATCATGAGGAGGCAATCACCATGACACATAGTCATCAGACTAGCCAAAGTAAACAAAAAATACACATTCCTATGACACATAGGGTGAAAAAAACCAGGTAACTTACAAAGGAAAACCCACCAGGCTAACTGCAGATATCTCAACTGACACCTTACAGACAGAACAGACTGGGGCCCCATTCTCAGTCTTCTCAAACAGAATAATGCCCAGCCTAGAATTTTGTATCCTGCAAAACTAAGTTTCTTATACAAGGGACAAATAAAGACTTTCTCAGACAAGCAAACACTGAAGGAATTAGTCAAGACGAGACCTGTCCTGCAGAAAGTACTCAGAACTGCATTATACACAGATCAGTACAATAGACACCCACCACTGTAAAATCACCCAAAAGCTAAAGGTCAGAGCCCAGATACCACAACGGCTCAAGAAGTAAAACAAAGCAATAAAGTTCTACTCAACAAGAAGAACAGAAACCCACCCCACTTGTCAATTCTTTCAATAAATGTGAATGGCTTGAACTCCTCACTCAAGAGATATAGGCTGGCTGAATGGATAAAAAAATATAAGCCAAGCATCTGCTGTCCCCAGGAAACACATCTAACCCACAAGGACTCATTCAGACTCAAGGAGAAGGGATGGAAAAACAATATTGCATACAAATGGAAGCCAAAAGAAAGCTGGTGTAGCCATTCTTATATCAGATAACATAGACTTCAAATCAACAAAAGTAAAGAAAGATAAATATGGTCATTATATAATATAATGGTGAAAGTAACAATTCAACAAGAAGACATAACAATCCTAAATATTTATGCACCTAACACAGGTGCACCCAGATTTGTAAAGCAAACCCTCCTTGATCCAAACAAAATGATTAAAAGCAGCATCATAACAGCTGGGGACTTCAACACCCCACTGACAGAACAGGACAGATCCTTCAAGCAGAAAATAAGCAAAGAAATGAAGGACTTAAACAGGACTCTAGAACAAATGGGCTTAACAGACATTTACAGAACATTCTACCTAAAAACTACTGAATATATGTTTTTCCCATTAGCTCATGGAATATTCTCTAAGATTGATCACATCCTAGGCTACAAAACAAGTCTCAACAAGTCTTTAAAAATAGAAATTATACCATGTATCTACTCAGACCACAGTGGAATAAAAATTAGAAATCAATTTCAACAGAAACACTAAACCCTACAAAAAGTCATGGAAATTAAACAACCTACTGCTGAATGATTATTGGGTCAAGGAGGAAATAAAATGGAAATCAAAACATAATTCAAACTAAATGACAAAGGGGACGTAAGTTATCAAAATCTGCAGGATTTAGCAAAAGCAGTGCTAAAATTCATAGCCTTAAATGCCTACATCCAAAAGACAGGAAGATCACAAATCAACACTCTAATGAATTGTCTCAGGGAATTGGAAAAGAAAAGCAAACCAATCCCAAACCCAGCAGAACAAAAAAATAACTAAGGTCAGAGCAGAACTAAATGCTGTCGATAACAAAAGAATCGTACAGAAGATTAATGAAACAAAAAAGTTGGTTCTTTGAAAAGATGTGCAAACTCAACAGGCCTCTCACTAGATTAACCAGAAACAGAAAAGAAAAAACCCTAATAAGCTCAATCAGAAATGCAAAAGGAGATATTACAATTGATACCATGGAAATACAAAATATCATCTCCTAATACTATAAAAATCTCTATGCACATAAACTTGCAAATGATGAGGAAATGGACAAATTCCTGGCAACACACAACCTCCCTAGGCATAATCAGGAAGAAATAGAACTCCTGAACAGACCAATATCAAACAACAAAACTGAAGCAGCAGTAAAACATTTCCCAACAACAAAAAAAGTCCAGGACCAGATGGTTTCACAGCCAAATTTTACCAGACCTACAAAGAAGAACTTCTACCTATACTGCAGGAATTATTTCATAACATCAAAAAGGAAGGAATCCCCCCCAACTCGTTCTAAGAAGCCAATATCACTTTGATACCAACTCCAGGAAAAGACACAATAACAACAACAACAAAAAGAAAACTACAGACCAATAACCCTTATCAACACAGACACAAAAATTCTCAATAAAATCCTAGCAAACTGAATTCAACTGCACACCAAAAAAATAATCCACCATGACCAAGTAGGCTTCATCCCAGAGATGCAAGGATGGTTCAATATACACAAATCTATAAATATGATTCACCACATGAATAGAAGCAAAAACAAAGACCACATGATCTTCTGTATAGACACAGAAAAAGCATCTGACAAAATTCAGCACCCATTTATGATAATAATTCCTAACAAAATAGGCACAGATGGCCTCAAAATTTAAAAAGCCATATACAATAAACCCACAGCCAACATTATACTGAACAGGGAAAAATTGAAAACATTCCCACTTAGATGGAACCAGACAAGGTTGCCAACTGTCACCACTCCTATTCAACATAGTTGTGGAAGTCCTAGCCAGAGCAATCAGACAAGAGAAGGAAATGAAGGGTATCCAAGGGGGAAAGAAGAGGTTTAACTATCGCTCTTTGCTGACAATATGATCTTTTATCTAGAAAACCCCAAAGATTCTGCCAAGAAACTCCTGAAATTGATAAATAAGTTCAGCAAAGTCTCAGGTTACAAAATCAATGTGCACAAATCAGCAGCATTCCTTTACACCAACAATAGTGAAGCTAAGAATCAAATCAAAGATTCAATACCTTTCACAATAGCACCAAAGAAAATAAAATATCTAGGAATATATTTAACCAAGGAGGCGAAAGACCTCTACAGGGAGAACTATGAAACACTGAGCAAGGAAATTGCAGAGGATGTAAACATCCTGCTCCATGAAAAACACCATGCTCATGGATCAGCAGAATCGACATTTTTAAAATATCTGTACTACCCAAAGTGATTTACAGATTCAATGCAATCCCCATTAAAATACCAATTCATTTTTTGCAGATAAAAAAAAAATTCTATGCTTCGTATGTGAACAGAAACAACCCCAAAATAGCCAAAGCAACCTTAAGCAAAAAGAACAAATTACAAAGCATCACTTTACCAGGCTTCAAACTATACTCCAAGGCTACAGTAACCAAAACAGCATGGTACAGGCACAAGAACAAAGATGTAAAACAGTGGATCAGAACAGAGAACCGTGATATAAAATCATATTCATATTGCCATCTGATCTTTGACAAAGCAAACAAAAACATACACTGGGAAAAAGAATCCCTATTCAATAAATAGGAAAATTGGACAGCCACATGCATAAGACTGAAACAGGATCCACATCTCACCACTCACAAAAATTAACTCATGATGGATAACACACTTAAATCCAAGGAATGAAACTATAACAATTCTAGAAGAAAATGTTGGAAACATTTGATAGATATCAGCCTATCTATAGGTAGGTAAAGATAGATATCGGCCTATCTTATAGATATTGGGCTATCTATAGGTAGGTAAAGAATTTATGAAAAAGACCCCAAAGACATTCACAGCAACAGCAAATGTAAATAAATGGGAACTGATTAAATTAAAAAGCTTTTGCACAGCTGAGGAAACAATCAATAGAGCAAATAGACAATCTAAAGAATGGGAGAAAATATGTGCATGCTATACATCTGATAAAGGGCTAATAACCAGAACCTACAAAGAACTCAAGCAAATCAGCAAGAAAAAACCCAAACAACCTCATTTAAAAATGGGCAAAAGACATAAAGAGAAGCTCTTCAAAAGAAGAGAGACTAATGGACAGTAAACATACGAAAAAATGTCCAACATCATTAATCATCAGAGAAATGCAAATCAAAACCACAATGAGATATCACCTAACCCCACTGAGAATGGCTTTTATCAGAAAGTCCCAAAACAATAGATACTGGCATGGATGCTGAGAGAAAGGAACACTTATACACTGTTGATGGGACTGCAAACTAGTGAAACCTCTATGGAAAATAGTTTGGAGATTCCTCAAAGAACTAAAAGTAGACATACCATTTGATGCAGCAATCCCACTACTGGGTATTTACCCAAAGGAAAAAAAGTCATTTTATCAAAAAGACACTTGTACTAGAGTGTTTACTGCAGCACAATTCACAATCACAAAGAAGTGGAATCAACCCAAGTGACCATGAATTCATGAGTGGATTAATAAAATGTGTCATATTTATACCATGGAGTACTACTCAATTATTAAAAAAATGAATTAAAATCTTTTGCAACAATCTGTGTGGAACTGGAGACCATTCTGCTAAGTGAAGTATCACAAGAATGGAAAAACAAACACCACATGTACTCCTTATTAAATTGAAAGTAACTGATCAGCACTCATGTGCACAGATGGAATTAAAACTCAATGGAAATCATGCAGGTTGGGAGGGGGAGGAAGGGATTGGTGAAATCACACCAAACAGGTACACTGTACACTATCTGGGTGATAGGCACACATATAACTTTGACTCAAGCAGTACAAAAGTAATCCATATATCCAAAACATTTGTACCCCTGTAATATTCTGAAATTAAAAATAAATAAATAAATAAACCCTAAACAAACTAGGCATAGAAGGAAAATATCTCACAATAATAAAAGCCATATATGACAAACCCACAGCCAACATCATACTGAATGGGGTAAAGTTGAAAGCATTCTCCTTAAGATCTGGAACAAGACAAGGATGCCCACTGTCACCACTTCTATTCAACATAGTGCTGGAAGTCCTAGCCAGAGCAATCAGACAAGAGAAAGAAATAAAGGGTATGCAAATGGGGAACAGGAGGTCAAACTATGGCTCTCTGCTGACAATATGATCTTGTATCTAGAAAACCCAGAAGATTCCACCAACAGTCTCCTGGAATTGATAAAGAAATTTAGCAAAGTCTCAGGATACAAAAGCAATGTACATAAGTCAGTAGCATTTCTATATAGCAATAATTGTCAAGCCAAGAGTCAAATCAAAGACTCAATACCATTCACAATAGCTACAAAGAAAGTAAAATACCTAGGAATATACCTTACCAAGGAGGTGAATGATCTGTACAAGAAGAACTATGAAGCTCTGAGGAAAGAAACTGCAGAGGACACAAACAAATGGAAAAATATATAATGGTCATGGATAGGTAGCATCAACATTGTTAAAATGTCCATACTACCCAAAGTGATCTATAGATTCAATGCAATCCCCATCAAAATAACTTCACAGATCTAGAAAAATTAATTCTACACTTCATTTGGAACCAGGAAAGAGCCCAAATAGGCAAAGCAATCTCAAGCAAAAAGAACAAATCTGGAGGCATCACATTGTCAGACTTCAAACTATATTACAAGGCTACAGTAACCTAAACAGCATGGTATTTGTACAAAAACAGAGACATAGACCAATTGAACAGAACAGATAACCCTGATATAAAACCATCCACCTATAGCCAACTGATCTTTGGAAAAGCAGACAACAATGTACACTGGGGAAAAGAACCCCTATTCAATAAATGGTGCTGGGGAAATTGGATAGCCACATGCCGAAGAATGAAACAGGGCCCCTGCCGCTCATCACTCACAAAAATTAATTCAACATGGATAAAAGTCTTAAATCTAAGGCATGAAACCACAAGAATTTTAGAAGAAAATGTAGGGAAAACTCTTCTAGATATCATCCTAAGCAAAGAATTTATGAGTAAGACCCCAGTGGCAATCATGGCAACAACAAAAATTAATAAATGATATTTGATTAAACTAAAAATCTTCTGCACAGCTAAGGAAATCATCACAGAGCCAATAGACAGCTTACAGAATGGGAGAAAATATTCGCATGCTACACATCAGATAAAGGGCTAATATCCAGAATTCACAAAGAACTCAAACAAATCAGCACAAAAAAACAAACAACCCCATTAAAAAGTGGGCAAAAGACATTAACAGAAGCCTCTCAAAAGAAGAAAAACAAATGGCCAATAAACATATGAAAAAATTCTCGACATCATTAATCACCAGGGAAATGCAAATTAAAACCACAATGACATATCACCTTACCCCAGTCAGAATGGCTTTTCTTAAAAAGTCCAAAAACAATAGATGTTGCCATGGATGCAGAGAGAAAGAAACGTTTATACACTGCTGGTGGGACTGCACATTAGTACAACCTCTATGGAAAACAGTATGGAGATTCCTCAGGGAACTAAAAGTAGACCTACCATCTGATCCATCAATCCCACTGCTGGGTATTTACCCAAAGGAAAAGAAGTCATTTTATCAAAAAGATACCTGCACTCGAATGTTTATTGCAGCACAATTCACAATTGCAAAGATGTGGAATCATTCCAAGTGCCCATCACTTCATGAGTAGATTAATAAAATGTGGTATATGTATACCATGGAGTACTACTCAGCCATTAAAAAACATGAATTAATACCTTTTGCAACAATATGGATGGAACTGGAGACCATTGTCCTTAGTGAAGTATCTCAAGAATGAAAAAACAAACACCCCATGTACTCACTATTAAATTGGAACAAACCAATGAGCACACATGTGCACAGAGGGAAGTAGAACTCAGTGGAATTCAACCAGAGGGGAGGGGGGAGAAGGGGAGGGGCAAAAACCTACCTAATGGGTACAATGAACACTATTTGGGTGGTGGGCACACCTATAGCTGGGACTCAAGCATTACAAAAGCAATCCGTGTAACCTAAAACATTTGTACCCCTTAAATATTTTGAAATAATAAATAAATAAATAAAATACACAATAATTGTATATATCTATAAGGTACATATGAGATTTTGATACATGCATATAATGTGTAATGATCAAATCTGGGTAATTAGGCTATCCATCATCTCAAACATTTATCATTTCTTTGTGTTAGCAACATTCCAAATCTACTCTTCTGGCTACTGTGACATATACAATAAATTATTGTCTACTATAATCACCCTACTGTGCTATCAAACAGTAGAACTTATTCATTCTATCAAACTGTATTTTTATACCCATTAACCAACTTCTCTTCATCTCCCCACCTCCCACCTACCCTTCCCAGCTTCTGGGAACCATCATTCTACTCTCTATTTCCATGACATCAACATTTTTAGCTCCACATATAAGTGAGATCATGCAGTATTTGTCTTTCTGTGCATGGCTTATTTCACTTAACATAATGACCTCCAGTTTCATCCATGTTGCTACAAATGACAGGATTTCATGCTTTTTTAGGGCTGAATAGTATTACATTGTGTACATACCACAGTTTCTTGGTCCATTCATCCGCTGATTGACACTTAAGTTGATAAGTTGATTCTATATCTTGGCTATTGTGAATAGTGCTGCACCAAACACAGGAGTACAGGTATCTCTTTGATATACTGATTTCCTTTCTTTTGGATATATACCCAGCAGCAGGATTACTGGATCTTACAGGAGATCTATATTTAATTTTGGAGGAACCTCCATACTGTTTTCCATAATGGCTGTACTAATTTAAATTCCCACCAACAGAGCATTCCCCTTTCTCCACATCCACACCAGTGTCTAATATTGTTTTTTTCCCTTTTTATGATAGCCAGTTTAACGAGGATGAGATGATCTTGTGATTTTAACTTGCATTTCCCTGATGATTAGTGATGTTCAGCATTTTCTCATGAACATGTTGGCCATTTGTATGTCTTCTTTTTAGACATGTCTATTCAGGGCTGGGTGCAGTGGCTCATGCCTATAATCCTGGCACTCTGGGAGGCCAAGATGGGAGGATTACTTGAGCTCAGGAGTTTGAGACCAGCCAGAGCAAGAGCAAGACCCTGTCTCTACTAAAAATAGAAAAATTAGCCAGGTGTTGTGGTGCACACTTGTAGTTCCAGCTACTTGGGAGGCCGAGGCAGGAGGATCACTTGAGCCCAGGAGTTTGAGGTTGCAGTGAGCTACAATGACACCACTGCACTCTACCCAGGGTGACATAGCAAGATTCTGAAAGAAAGAAAAGAAAGAAAGGAAAGGAAAGGAAAGGAAAATAAATGTTTATTCAGGTCCTTTGCTCATTTTCTAATCAGGTTATTTGTTTTCTTGCTACTGAGTTGTTTGAGTTGCTTACATATTTTGTACGTTAGCCCCTTATGAGAATGTGGTTTGCAAATATTTTCTTCTGTAGGTTGTCTCTTCAATCTGTTAGTTTTTTCCTTTGCTGTACAGAAGCTTTTTAGCTTGATGCAACCCATTTGTCTATTTTTGTTGTTGTTGCTGCTTATGCTTTTGAGGTTTTACCCAAAAAATCCTTGCCCAGACCAATGTCCTGAAGCATTTCCCCAATGTTTTCTTCTAATAGTTTCATGATTTCAGGTCTTATATTTAAGTCTTTAATCCATGTTGATTTGGTTTTTGTACATGGTAAGAGAGAGGGATCTAGTTTTATTCTTCTGCATATGGATATCCAGTTTTCCCCGTGCCATTTATTAAAGAAACTGTCTTTTCTCCAGTGTATGTTCTTGCAGCCTCTGTTAAAAATCAGTTGGCTGTAAATGCATGATTTCTGAGTACTCTATTCTGTTCCATTGGTTTATGTGTCTGTTTTTATGCCAAAACCATGCTGTTTAGTATAGCTTTGTAGTATATTTTGAAGTCAAGTAGTGTGATGCCCCCAGCTTCATTCTTCTTGCTCAGGATTGCCTTGGCTATTCAGGGTCTTTTGAGGTTTCATATAAATTTTAGGACTGTTTTTTTTCTATTTCTGTGAAGAATGTCATTGGTATTTTGATAGGGATTGCTCTGAATCTGTAGATCACTTTGGGTAGTATGGACATTTAAACAGTATTAACTCTCCCAATACATTAGCATAGGATATCTTTCCTTTTTGTGTCCTCTTTAACTTCTTTCATCAGGGTTTTATAGTTTTCATTGTAGATCTTTCATGTATTTGGTTAAATTTATTCCTAGGTATTTTTTTGTAGCTATTATAAATGTGATTGCTTTCTTAGTTTCTCAGATTGTCTGTTGGTGGTGTATAAAAATGCTACTGATTTGTGTATGTTGATTCTGTATTTTGCAACTTTACTGAATTCACTTAACAGTTCTAACAGTTTTGGGTGGAGTCCTTAGGTCTTTCTAAATATAAGATCATGTCTTCTGTGAACAAGAATAATTTGACTTCCTCCTTTCCAGTGTGAATGCTCTTTATTTCCTTCTCTTGCCTAATTGCTCTGCATAACACTTCTATTATTATGTTGAATAAAAATGGTGAAAGTGGGCATCCTACCCATGTTCTAGATCTTAGAGGAAAGGCTTTCTGTTTTTCCCCACTCAGTATGATATTAGCTGTAGGTTTATTGTTTTGAGGTATGTTCCTTCTATACCCAGTTAGTTAAGAGTTTTATTATGAAGGGATGTGAATTTTATTGAATACTTTTCCAGCATCTATTGAAACGATCATATAGTTTTTGTTCTTGATTCTGTTAATGTGATGTATCATGTTTATTGATTTGCATATCTTAAACCATCCTTGTATACCTAGGATGAATCCCACTTGATGAAGGTAAATGATTTTTTTAATGTGATGTTGAATTTGGTTTGTTAGTGTTTTGTTCAGTATTGCTGTTCATCAGGGATATTAGCCTGCACTTTTGTGTTTTGTTGGTGTCAGGGTAATACTGGCCTCACAGAATGAGTTTGGAAGTATTCCCTCCTCTTTAATTTTTTGGAATAGCTTGAGTAGAACTGGAATTAGTTTTCTTTAAATGTTTGGTGGAATTCAGCAGTGAAGCCATCAGGTCCTGGGCTTCTCTTTGATGGGAGACGTTTTATTATTGCTTCAATCTTGTTATTTATTATTGGTCTGTTCAGGTTTTATCTCTCTTCGTGGTTCAACCTTGGTAAGTTGTATGTGTCCAGGAATTTACCCATTTATTCTAGGTTTTCCAATTTTTTGGTGTATAGTTGTTCGTAATAGTCTCTAAAGATCCTTTGTATTTCTATGCTATCAGTTGTAATGTCTCCTTTTTCATCTCTCATTTTATTTATTTGGGGCTTCTCTCTTTTTTTCTTAGTCTAGCTAAAGGTTCATCAAATTTGTTTATCTTTTCAAAAAACCAACTTTTCATTTCATTGATCTTTTGTATGTTTTTAGTCTCAATTCCATTTATTTCTGCTCTGATCTTTATTATTTCTTTCCTTCTACTAATGTTTTGGGAGGTTTGGTTTGTTCTTGCTTTTCTATTTCCTTGAGGTACATCATTAAGTTGTCTATATGAAGTCTTTCAATTTTTTTGATGTAGGCATTTATTGCTATCAACTTCACTCTTAGAACTGCTCTTGCTGTATCCCATGGATTTTGGTATGTTGTGAAAGTTTCCATTTTAGTTTGGAGGAAATTTTTAATTTCCTTTTTGATTTCTTCATTGACCTATTCATTGTTGAGGAGCATGCTGTTTAATTCCCATGAATTTGTATAGTTTCCAACACTCCTTCTGTTATTGATTTCTAGTTTCATTCCATTGTGATCAGAATAGATACTGGATTTCAATTTTTTTTAATTTGTTAAGACTTCTTTTGTGACCTAACAAATGGTCTATCCTGGAAAATGTTCCATGGGCTATTCAGAAAAATGTGTATTCTGCTGCTGTTGGATGGAATGTTCTGTAAATGTCTGTTAGGTCCATTGGTCTACAGTGCAGTTTAACTCTGATGTTTCTTTGTTTATTTTCTTTCTGGATGATCCATTCATTGCTGAGAGTGGGGTGCTGAGGTCCCCTACTATTACTGTATTGCAATCTATCTCTCCCTTTAGGTCTATTAATATTTGTGTTATATATTTAGGTGCCCCAATGTTGAGTGTACATATATTCATAATTGTATCCTTTTGCTATATTGACCATTTTTATTATTATATAACAGCCTTCTTTGTCTTTTTCTTTTTTTTAATTTTTTTAATTTTTTTTTAATTTATTTTTTTAATTTCAGAATATCATGGGGGTACAACACTTGGGCCATACACATTGCCCCTGTTCTGCCCATGTCAGAGCCACAATCGTGGTCATCCCCCAAACTGTGCTCCCTGCATCCATTCAGTGAGAGTTTTTCCCATCCCTTCCACCCCCCTCCCGCCCACCCGCCCTCAGATGAATGTTATTGCCCTGTGTGATGTAAGTGTTCATCAGTTAGTACCAGTTTGATGGTGAGTACCAGTGGTGCTTGTTTTTCCAATCCTGTGACACTTCGCTTCGAAGAATGGGTTCTAGTTCCAATCAGGATAATACCAGATGTGTTAATTCACTGTTGTTCCTTATTGCTCAGTAACACTCCATGGTATACATATACCACATTTTATTGATCCACTCATGTATTGAAGGGCACCTTGGTTGTTTCCACAACTTTGCAATTGTGCATTGTGCTGCTATGAACATTCGAGAGCAGATTTCTTTATTATAAAATGTCTTTTTTTCTTTTGGATAAATACCCAGTAGTGGGATTGCTGGGTCAAATGGTAGTTCTACTTTTAATTCTTTGAGGTATCTCCATATTACTTTCCATAGAGGTTGTACTAATTTGCAGTCCCACCAAGCAGTGTATGAGTGTTCCCATCTGTCCACATCCCCGCCAACATTTGTTATTTGGGGATTTTTTGATATGAGCCAATCTCACTGGAGTTAAGTGATATCTCATTGTGGTTTTGATTTGCATTTCCCTGATGATTAGAGAAGTTAAGCACCTTTTTATATGTTTGCTGGCCATTATTCTGTCTTCTCTGGAAAAGTTTCTGTTCATGTCCTTTGCCCAATTTTTAATAGGGTTGTTTGATTTTTTCTTGTTGATTTTCCTAAGTTCTGTGTAGATTCTGGTTATCAGCCCTTTATCAGAGGTGTAGCATGCAAATATTTTCTCCCACTCTGTAGGTTGTCTGTTCACTCTAGTGATAGTTTCCTTGGCTGTGCAGAAGCTTTTCAATTTGATCAGGTCCCATGTATTTATTTTTGTTGCTGCTGATTGCTTTGGGGGTCTTCTTCATAAATCCTTTGCCTAGGCCAATGTCCATAAGAGTTTTTCCAACGTTTTCTTCAAGAATTCTTATGGTTTCATGTCTTAGGTTTAGATCTGTTATCCATTGTGAATTGATTTTTGTGAGAGGTGAGAGGTGTGGGTCCACTTTCAGTCTTCTACATATGGCCATCCAGTTTTCCCAGCACCATTTGTTGAATAGGGAATCTTTTCCCCAGTGTACGTTTTTCTGGAATTTGTCAAAGATCAGGTGACTGTATGAGGTTGGTTTTATATTTGGGTTCTCAGTCCTGTTCCATTGGTCTACGTGTCTGTTCTTGTGCCAATACCATGCAGTTTTGGTTACTATAGCCTTGTAGTATAGTTTGAAGTGTGGTAGACAGATGCCTCCCAATTTGTTCTTTTTGCTTAAGATTGCTTTGGCTAGACGGGGTCTTCTCTGGTTCCACACGAAGCACAGAATTACTTTTTCTAGATCGGCAAAAAATGATGTTGGTATTTTGATAGGGACTGTGTTGATTCTGTAAATCACTTTAGGTAGCAAAGCCATTTTTACTCTGTTGACTCTGCCTATCCAAGAGCATGGTAGGGCTTTCCATCTATTTACATCCTCTGCAATTTCTTTTCTCAGTGTTTCATAATTCTCTCTATATAGGTCTTTGACCTCCTTAGTTAGATATGTTCCTAAATATTTAATTTTCTTTGTTGCTATTGCGAAAGTATTGCATCTTTGTTTCTCGGCTTGATAGTTACTAGCATATATGAAGGCTATGGATTTGTGTGTATTAATTTTGTATCCTGAGAATTTGCTGAATTCATTTATCAATTCCAGTAATCTCTTGGTTGAATCTTTGGGGTTTTCTATGTATAATATCATATCGTCTGCGAATAGTGAAAGTATGACCTCTTCTGCCCCCATCTGGACGCCCCTGATTCCTCTGTCTTGTCTAATTGCTGTGGCCAGGACTTCCAGCACTATGTTGAAAAGAAGTGGAGATAGTGGACAACCTTGTCTGGTGCCAGTTTTAAGGGGGAATGCTTTCAATTTTTCCCCATTCAGTATGATATTGGCTGTGGGTTTATCATATATGGCTTTAATAGTTTCTAGGAATGAGCCATCTATGCCTATATTGTTAAGAGTTCTTATCATAAAAAGATGCTGGATTTTGTCAAAAGCCTTTTCTGCATCTATTGAAAGGATCATATAATCTTTGTTCTTGCTTTTATTGATATGGTGAATTACATTTATAGATTTGCGTATGTGGAACCATCCCTCCATCTTGGGAATAAAGCCCACCTGATCATGATGGATTATTTTTTTCATGTACATTTGAATTCGGTTTGCAAGGATTTTATTGAGAATTTTTGCATCTATATTCATAAGGGATATTGGTCTGTAGTTTTCTTTTTTTGTTGTGTCCTTTCCTGGCTTTGGTATCAAGGTGATATTGGCTTCGTAGAATGAGTTTGGGAGGATTCCATCCTTCTAGATATTTTCAAATAATTTCTGCAGTATAGGCACCAGTTCTCTTTGTAGGCTTCGTAGAATTCAGGTGTGAACCCATCTGGTCCGGGACTTTTTTTTGTGGGTAGATTTTTAATTACTGCTTCAATTTCGGTGCTTGATATTGGTCTGTTTAGAAATTCTGTTTCTTCCTGGTTGAGCCTAGGGAGGTAGTGTGTTTCTAAGAATTTGTCCATTTCCTCCACGTTTTCATGTTTGTGGGCATAGAGATTTTTGTAGTATTCGAAGATGATGTTTTGTATTTCCATGGTATCAGTTGTGACTTCTCCTTTTTCATTTCTAATTGAGCCTATTAGAGTCCTTTCCTTTCTGCTTCTGGTCAACCTGGCAAGTGGCCTGTCTATTTTGTTTATCTTTTCAAAGAACCAACTTTTCGTTTCATTGGTCTTCTGTATTGTTCTTTTGTTCTCAGTTTCATTTAATTCTGCTCTGATTTTGGTTATTTCTTTTCTTCTGCTGGCTTTAGGATTGCTTTGCTCTTCCTTTTCCATTTCCTTAAGATGATTCGTTAGTTTACTGATTTGTGATTTTTCTGTCTTTTGGATGTGGGAATTTAGGGCGGTCAGTTTTCCTCTCAGGACTGCTTTTGCTGTATCCCACAGATTTTGATAACTTGTGTCCCCATTATCGTTTAGTTCGAAGAATCTTTTGATTTCAATTTGAATCTCCTCCTTGACCCAATAATCTTTCATCAATAGATTGTTTAGTTTCCAAGTTTTTGGAGGCAGATGTGAGTTTCTGTTGGAATTGATTTCTAATTTTATTCCGCTGTGGTCTGAAAAGATACATGGTATGATTTCTATTTTTTTGAATTTGTTTAGATCTGTTTTGTGGCCTAGGATGTGGTCAATTTTAGAGAAAGTTCCATGAGCTGATGAGAAGAATGTATATTCAGTGTTATTTGGGTGGAGTGTATCTGTTAGGCCCAAATGTTCTATAGTCCTGTTTAGGTCTTTTATTTCTCTATTTGTTTTTTGTTTGGAGGATCTATCCAGTTCCGTCAGTAGGGTGTTGAAGTCCCCTGCTATTATGGCATTGCTGTTTATTATGTTGTCTAGATCTAGTAGTATTTGCTTTATGTACCTGGGTGCTCCTGTGTTGGGTGCATAAATGTTTAGGATTGTTAAATCCTCTCGTGAGATTTTTCCCTTCACCACTATATAGTGTCCATTTTTGTCTTTCTTTACTTTTATTGCTTTAAAGTTTATGTCATCTGAAATGAGGATGGCTACTCCGGATTTCTTTTGGTTTCCATTAGCCTCGAAAATTGTATTCCATCCTTTCACCTTGAGTCTGAATGCGTCTTTGTGTGTAAGGTGTGTTTCCTGAAGACAACAGATACTTGGTTTGTATTTTTTTATCCATTCAGCCAGCCTATGTCTCTCCAATGGGCAGTTCAAGCCATTTACATTTATTGAGAGAACTGATATTTGGGGTAAATTTCTGATTATTCTATTGGGTGGTATCTTTTGTTTTACCTCTTGCATCATTGTGGAATCTGGTTTGTGGGGTTTTAGCTTTTGCGTAGTTTTACATAGGTGGGTGTCTGTTGCTCTGTTTAGTGTATAATGCAGGTCTAAGCATTTCTTGCAAGGCCAGTCTGGATTTCGCAAATTCTATCCGTGATTGCTTATCTGAAAACGTCTTTATTTCTCCCTCATATAAGAAGCTTAGTTTGGCAGGATACAGAATTCTGGGTTGACCTTTGTTTTGTTTTAGGAGATTGATGATGTCTCCCCATTCCCTTCTGGCTTTTAAGGTTTCAGCTGAGAAATCTGCAGTTAATCTGATCGGTTTCCCTTTGTAGGTTACCTGCTCTTTCCGTCTTACAGCTCTGAGGAGTGCCTCTTTTGTGTTAACTTTGGTCAGTCTAATAATTATGTGGCGTGGTGAATGCCTTTTCACGTTGACTCTCCCAGGAGTCCTGTGTGCTTCTTGTACTTGGATATCGAGATTTCTGGCTAAGCCATGGAAATTTTCCTCTATTATTCCTTCAAATAAGTTTTCCAGCCCATGCGAATTTTCTTCCTCTCCCTCAGGGATACCTATGATCCTTATGTTTGGCCTCTTTACATAATCCCACATTTCTTGTATGCTTTTTTCCTGCCTCTTGTTTTTGTGTTCTTTCTCTTCGGCTGATTTATTTAGCACATAGGAGTTGTCTTTCTAGCTCTGAAATTCTTTCCTCTGCATGGTCCAGCCTATTCTTAAGGCTTTCCACTGTGTTTTGTAGATCCTTGAATGCTTCTTTCATTTCTAGGATTTCTATTTGATTTTTCCATAATATTTCTATTTCTTTGGAGAATTTTTTGTTCATTTCTTGCATTTTTCTTGTGGTTTCTTTGTGCTGGGATTCAATTTTCTCTTGAATTTCATTGAGCTTTCTTATAATCCATAAACGAAATTCCTCTTCTGTCATTCTACCCATTTCATTTGGGTTGGTATCCATTGCTGAGGAACTGATGATTTCTTTTGTGGGTGACTTTTCACTCTGATTTTTCATGTTCCCTGAGTTCTTTCGCTGGTTTTTTCTCATCTGGCCTCTTGGTCGAGAGCTGGGGGTGTTAGGGCTAGTTTATGGCCCTGTCTCTAGGCCCACGATTTTCGTTCCTTGGCAGAGCCAGGGAGAGAAGTAGTGGCCTGTATTGCCTTAGGTGTATTTTAGCAAGTTTGGTGGCTCTTGAGTTAACTCTGACCTGTGGTCTTCTCCTCTTCCCAGTGGAGTGTGGTGAGAATGACCTCCCAGCTTGGGCTCTGAGCTAATGAATTGTACTTGAGGATATGAGTCCTCCACTCCCTATTAGCTAGGTATTCTGTTATGTCCGTGGCAGACTCTGATTCCCCAGTTGGGGTATGCGAAAACCCCGTGCTTTGGGAGGGGCCTTGTAGCTCCTAGGGGTTACTTTGACCCTGTTCCTCCTGAGGTGCAGGTAGAAACACAATTTCTTTTGGCTGCAGTGTGAGAGCTGAGTTGGGAAAATTCTACACAGCTCAGAGATTGCTCACCTACCCACGTGTGTCTGCCCTTCTGATGTGTGTCTCCGCGTGATACTGGTTGATAGGGGGATCTCCAATTGTACACCCCTTTTCCACCACTAGACCCCAAGGCGAGGTGGGTGGCCATCTCTATCCCCAGCAGTCTCCACCGGGGGGATGTTCCCATGGGGAGGGGGGAGTAGTGGCCGCTGGAAGCGCTCTTGGATGGCGCGACATTCCCTATTGAAGTGGGCAGGATTATGGGGAGCTGCTCTGGTTCAGCCTGTGGCTCTTGAGGTATTTGGTTGTCATAGGAACCAGCAGTTATACCAAATGAGTCACTATAGCCAGCAACCTTCAAAATGAGTGATCTCTGGGGTATAGGAGGGCTGGGATCTGAAGGGTGGGCACTAGGACCAGCACGTAGCAGACTTTTCGGAGGCCAGAGCCGGGGTAGCGGAACCAGATGGACGAGCTGCAAACTGTTTCCAATACCCAAAGGTTCCGCCGCTACAGTTCCAGGATCTCGTCCCACCTGGAACCCACGGATGCAGCTGTCCCTGGCCACCACAGGCAAAGCCTGTCTCGCCCCAGCAGAAGAGCCCCGGGCCGGGCCGAGGCGGAGCTAGAGATGCGGCTCACTGCTCCGCGCGGGCGGCTTTAAAGATGGCTGCCGCCGCCAGCCTGGCGCACAACCGGGCTCCGATCGCGCCGGGAGCGCAGTTTTTCTCCGCCGGCCGCAGCGGCAGTTGCTAGCAGCCTCTAAGGGCGTGTCCCGCTCTCCGTTGAACTCCTGGGCCCAGTCCCGCTGACTTCTAGTGGCGCAGTGCTGGCCTGCGGGTTCCCGCGCACTGTCCCGGGAAGCTGTATCTCGGTCCCCGCCCAGTTCCTCCCCAGCCCTCGGCAGTCTCTGTATATTGCAGTTGCGAGTTGTGTCTGGCTCTCGCAACTTCCTCCTCTCCACAGGGCTCGCCGTCCCTAGCAACCGCTCTGTCCCAACTCTGGGCTTGTCACTGACTGCGTGTATGGGGAGGCGCATAACCGCTTGGGGGGCAGGTCGCGCTGCGCCAACCTGGCGAGTGCGTCCTTCCCGCGCTCTGGGCTCTATTGTGTTCCGTGCGCCCTCTGATCTTTGTGAAAATTTTGTACCTGTTTTCTTGGGCTGGGCGTTCGGCGTTGTTTCTCTGTAATTCGCAATGCTGTTTTCGGAGTGAGCAGTTCGTGCTCGCAGGCAGCCGCTGGCATTCTTCACCTCCTTCCCTGGGAGCGGTGCGGTGGGAGGACTCTATCACATCGCCATTTTTTTTTTAAATCCCCTTTGTCTTTTTCTTTAATCATTCTTGACTTAAACTCTATTTTATCTAAGTATAGTTACTCCTGTTCTTTTTTGGTTTCCATTTGCATGAAATATCTTTTTCCCATCTCTTCACTTTCAGTCTGTATGTGTCTTTTTAGGTTTAAAGTAACTTTCTTGTAGACAGCATATAGTTGGGTCTTTTTTTAAAATCCACTTAGCCACTCTACATCTTTTAATTGGAGAATGCAATCCACTTATATTCAAGGTTATTATTAATTGTTAAGGGTTTTCTACTGCCATTTTGCTACTTGTTTTCTGGTAATTTTGTAGTTCCTTTCTTACTTTTTCCTCTCTTACTCTCTTCCTTTGTGGTTAAGTGATTTTCTCTAGTAGTGTGTTTTGATTCCATGCTATTTATTTTTAGTGTATCTATTATAGCTTTTTTTGTGGTTACCATGAAGCTCACAAAAAACATGCTATAGTTATAACAAGTTATTTTAAACTGATAAAAACTTCAATCACAAAGAAAAATATCAAAAACAAACTTTACACTTTAACACTATCCACCCCCCACAAGTCTAACTTTTTGATGTTTCACTTTACATGTTTTTATATGGCCTATCTCTTAACCAATTATTATAGTTATTGTTGTTTTTAATAGTTTTATATTTTAGTCTTCATATTTAAGATGTAAGTGGTTTACTTGCCACAATTACAGTATTGGAATATTCTTAATTTGTCTGTTTTCTTACTTTTACCAGTGACTTTTACCTTCAGATGTTTTCTTGTTACACATTAGGATCTATTTCTTTCAGATTGAAGATCTCCCTTTAGAATTTCTTATAAGACAGGTCTGGTGTTGATGACTTCCCTCAGCTTTTGTTTGTCTGAGAAAGTCTTTCTCTCTCCATTATGTTTGAAGGATAGCTTTGCTAGCTACAATATTCTTGGCTGGCAGGTTTATTTTTTCTTCAGCACTTTGAATATAGTACCCAACTCTCTACTGACCTGCAGGGTTTCTGCTGAGAAATCCACTGAAAGCAGTATTGGGGCTCCACTGAATGTGATATGCTTCTTTTCTCTTGCTGCTCTGAGTATTCTTTGTCTTTGATTTTTTTCTAACTTTATTATGATATGCCTTGGATAATTCCTCTTTCGGTTGAATTAGATTTGTGACCTATGAGCTCCCCGTACCTGGATGCTATCATCTTTCTCCAGATTTGGAAATTTTTCAGCCATTATTTCCTTAAATATACTTTCTAGGCCTTTTTCTCTCTCATCTCCTTTGAGAATTCCAATTATGTGGAGGTTAGTTCACTTAATGATGTCCCATAATTCTTGTAGGCCTTTTTCACTCTTTTTATCTTTTTTCTTTTTGCTTCTCTAATTGGGTAATTTCATATGGTCTGTCTTCAAACTTGCTAATTATTTCCTTTGTTTGGTCAAGTCTACTGTTGGAGCTCTCAAATGAGTTTTTTAGTTCAGTTATTATATTCTTTATTTCTAGGATTTTTATTTGGCTTTTTAAAATTATTTCTATTTCTTTGTCAAATTTCTTCATTTTGTTCTGGGATTTTTTTTTTTTTTTTTTTTTTTTTTTTTAGCAACAGGGTCTCACTCTGTCACCCACGCTGGAGTGCAGTGGTGCAATCGTAGCTCACTGTAACCTTGAACTCCTGGGCTCAAGCAATCCTCCTGCCTTAGCCTCCCAAAGTGTTGGGATTACAGGTGTAAGCCACCGTGCTCAGCCCCGAATATCATTTAGTTTTCTATCTGTATCTCCTTGCAATTCCCTGAACTTCATTAAGAGGATGATTCTGAATTCCTTGTCATACATTTCATAGATCTTCCATTCTTCTAGGTCCACTACTGGAGCTTTGTTAAGTTTCTTTTGGTGATGTGATATTTCCTGGAGTTTTCACAATCCTTGTGTCTTTACATTGATGCTTGTACATTTGAGAAAGCAGTCACCTCTTCCAGTTTTGGGAGACGTTCTTTGGTGATGTTATACCTTACTTCTTAGTATTGGATCTTAAACCCTTGCCTGCTATTGCTTCCCATTCTAGGGAAGACTTATAGTGAGCACTAGAACTAAAACACTACACTGGAACTAACTCATTGCTCTGTCATTTTTCCCAGTCTGGAGAAGACTTACAGTAAACACTGAAACTAAAATGCTGCCCCAGAACTATATTGCAGCCCTGCTGTTGTTTCCCAGTCTAGGGAAGATTTAAATGGGTACCAGTACTTAATCCCAGCCTTTTAGTTGTTTCCAGGCCAGGGGAAGTCTCCATGAAGCACCTAAGCTTTGTGGAAAATCCAGCTAGGGATTCAGGCCTTCCTATGGATTGTACCCTCTGCAGCACTATGGCACTGTCCAGTCTCTTCAACATGACATCCCCACTGATCAGACAGCTAAAGAGCCACCAACATCTGTGGGCCAGTCACTGTGATCAGCACCCTATTCTTTGCCTCTAATTCACCCCAGGTGGTTCAGCACTCCTGGCACTCCCAGTGGTTCCTGTGGGACAAGACCAGAGTGGGCTTCGCACAAAGAAATGACCTTTTCTCTTACTGGTCATAGTTTCTCTCGATTCTGTGAACCCAGGGGGTTTCCCAGATTCTCCCTGAATTACTGTGTATTCAGGGTAGTATTCTTATGTGTTTCTAGTTGTATTTTTGTGGGGGGAATGATAGTGGGGGATCTTCTGCTCTACTACCTTGCTGATATCACCTTGCTTACTATGACTTTTTTACTTTATAAACTTTTTAATTCTTTTTAACTTTTTGACTCTTTTTAATAATTCTTAAAACACAAACACATTATACAGCTTTTTTCTATTTTAAAGGGTTTTTTTTATTTTTAAACTTTTCTGTTAAAAACTAAGACACAAACACACACATTAGCCTAAGCCTACACAGAGTCAGGAACATCAATATCACTGTCTTCCACCTCCACATCTTGTCCCTCTGGAAAGTCTTCAGGGGCAATAACACTCATGGAACTGTCATTTCCTATGATAACAATGTCTTCTTCTGGATTATCTCCTGAAGGACCTTCCTGAGGCTGTTTTACAGTTAACTTTTATTTTATAAATGGAAAGAGTACACTCTAAAATAACAATAAAGAGTACAGCATAGTAAACATATAAACCAGTAACATATTTATTATAACTAGCAAGTATTATGTACTTTACATAATTGTATGTGCTATACTTTTATACAACTGGCAATGCAGTAGGTTTGTTTATACTAGCATCACCACAAACACATAATGCATTGTGTTATGACATTACAAGAGCTATGACATCACTAGGTGATAGGCATTCTTCAGCTCCATTATAATCTTATGGGACCACTATTGTATATGCCTCCCATCATTGACCAAAACATCATTATGCAGTGTATAACTGTATGTTATAAAGCTATAAAGCTATTTATAATCAAAACAGCATGCTACTGGCATAAATCAGACACATTGACCAATGGAACAGGATGGAAAGCCCAGAAATCAACCCACCAATTTACAGTCAACTGACTTTTGTAAAAGGTGCAAAGAACATACAGTGGGGAAAGCACAACCTCTTCAATAAATGGTGGTATTAAAACTAGATATCCACATTCAGAAGAATGAAACTGGATCCTTATCTCACACTATATACAAAAATCAACTCAAAATGGATTAAAATGTAAGACCTGAAACTACGAAACTACTAGAAGAAAACATAAGGGGAACGCTCCACAACATTGGGAAATGATTTTTTTGGATATGACCCTGAAAGCTTAGGCAACAAAAGCAAAAATAGACAATTGGGATTGCATCAAATTAAAAAGCTCTTGCACAGCAAAGGAAATAATTAACAAAGTGAAGAGACAACCCACAGAATGGGAGAAAATATTTGCACACCACACATCTCATAAGGGTTTAATACACAAAATATATAAAGAACTCAAACAACTTAATAACAAGAAAACAACCTGATTTAAAAATGAACAAAGGACCCAAATAGACATTTCTGAAAAGAAGAAATACAAATGGCCAACAGGTTCACGAGAAAATGCTCAACATCACTAATCATCAGGGAAATGCAAATTAAAACCACAATGAGATATCACCTCACACCTGTTAGAATGGCTATTATCAAAAAAATAAAAGATAAGAGAATCCTTGTACACTGTTGGTGAGAATATCAATTAGTATAGCCACTATGGAAAACAGTATGGAGGTTCCTCAAAAAACTAAAAATAGAACTACCATATGATCCAATCCCACTCCTAGGTATACATCCCAAAGGAAATGAAATCAATATGTCAAAGGGATATCTGCACTCCCACATTCACTGCAGCATTATTCACAATAGTCAAGATATGGAAACAACTTTAGTGCTCATCAACAGATGAATGGACAAAAAATGTGGTTTATATACAAAATGGAATACTATTCAGCCTTAAGAAAGGAAATCCTGTCATTATCCAATAACGTGGATAAACCTGGAGGACATTACATTAAGTAAAATAAGGCAGGCACAGAAAGACAAACACCAGGGCCTGTCTCCCAGAAGGGTTTGGGGGTTCCTTTTCTCTTAAGCCAGGGTGAGAGACCAAGCCCAGCCCTTGAGGGTCACCAGGACCGTCATGAGCTGGGAAGCCTTATTTTCCTACCTCAGATATTTAGGGAAAAAAAGATCACATAATCTCACTTACATGTGAAATCTTAAAAAGTCAAAATCATGGAAGTAGAGAGTAGAATGATGGTTGCCAGAGGCAGGGGCGGAGAATGGGGAGTTACTGGTCAAAGGGTACAAAGTTTCAGTTAAACAGGAGGAATAGGTTTTGAGATCTATTGCACAGTAGGGTAACTACGGTCAATAACAATGAATTATACATTTCAAAATAACTAAGAGTAAATTTCAAATATCTCACCACAAAAAATAAGTGAGGTGCTGAATATGTTAACTAACTTGATGTAATCATTCCACACTGTATACATGTATCAAAACATCACATTGTACCCCATAAATGTATACATTTATGATTTATTAATTTAAAATAATATTGATTTTTTTTTTAAAAAAAAAAGAAGGGAGAAGTGCCTAAAGGACAGTAAGAATAAAATCCCATAAGAAGACAAAAGAGAAAGAAGTTACTTCCATCTGGGCAATCAGAGAAGACATTGAGACTGGATGGTAACATTGAGATTGGATGGTATTTTTTTTATTTATTTATTTATTTATTTATTTATAAATATATAACTGGAAATTTTATATATATAAATATATAAATATAACTGGAATATATATATAAATATAACTGGAAATTCTTAGAAAGAGGTAAACAGATTGTAAGGGAAGAGAAACAATGCAAACAAAAGTGGGCATTTGAGAAAGCACCCATGCTCATCCAGAAGTTCTGCTGGCTAACAGAGAGTACTGTAGAAAGAGGAGTAATCAAAGTTGAAGCAGGATATTGAAACTATGGTGGGCCAATTTGGGAGGGCTTGACCATGAGGCTGAGAAGTCTGGATTTTATTGGGTAATTTGAGGGCTGGTAAAGATTTCTGAGCAGGAAAAAGCATTATCAAAGTTGTGCCTTGGAAAGATCAATCTAGCAGTAATTGAAGTAACTGAACATCAATCAAATGCAGATGATATAGCACAGTGAATATAATGTAAGCCTGCAGAAATTCAGGAATTCATTTACAAAAATGTAATTTATATGTATCTTTTCAATAACACAGCTCTATGAACTGTCTTGCTCATAGTCTAGTACCTAATTATATAAGCATCTAAAAAGGTCATAAGTACTATAAAATGATATCACAAAACCTCTTGCCTCTGCCTGGAAATCCTTCCACCCTCTTTCCCTTCCGGTAAACTCCTTATCCTGTAGGTTTCAGTTTAAATGTCACTTCCTCAGTAAGGCCTTTTTTAAATCACTTTTCCAAATTGGGTCCCCCTGTTTTTCAAAGGAACTTGTTCTTTTTCTTCATAGCACTTATCACAATTTATAATTATATATTTTGGTTACTAATTAATTAAAGTCTATCTCCCACACTAGATTGTAAGAGGTAGGACTGTATTTTTGCTCATCATTATAGTCTCCAGAGCCTAAAATGATATAACACATAATAGGCACCTAACAAATATTTATTCTATGAAGAATGGTGCTCACTTTGGCAGCACGTATACTAAAATTGGAATGATACAGAGAAGATTAGCAAGGCCACTGCACAAGGATGACATGCAAATTCATGAAGCATTCCATATTAAAAAAAAAAAGAATTAATGAAGAAGAGAAGAATAGATTTTAAGGTCACCACTGTAATGCCCCTCTTTGTTAAATGTACTTACTATTGGCTGAGATACTTTCTTTCAAAGAGAAAATTAAAAGAAACCTTAAATTTCAAATTAAAGCCAAATCCCTATGTGCTAAAATCATAATAAAAGTCTATACTTCTACAAAGAAAACCTTAAAGCAAATATGCAAGTCAAAATATACATTCCTATATCTCATATTTTTACAGAAATAATTCATAGTGCAACTACTAAGTGAACGAGAATAAGGAATAGAATATGAGTACAAGGAAAGCATTCTAAGATATAAAGAAGGCAATTATAGACTTGTAACTCTTTGATCCACGTATATCATGTTAGAAACTCAAAAAGGAACTCCAACATTCAATGTGAAAGATTTTATTATACTTTAACCTAAATCATCACTGGGGTAGATAAAAATCCTCAAAGAAAGATACCTTAAAAAAAAAACTAAGCGAGTGGATCAATAAAATGTGGTATATGTATACCATGGAGTATTACTCAGCAATAAGGAACAACAGTGAATTAACACATCTGGTATTATCCTGGTTGGAGCTAGAACCCATTCTTCGAAGCGAAGTGTCACAGGATTGGAAAAACAAGCACCACTGGTACTCACCATCAAACTGGTACTAACTGATGAACACTTACATCACACAGGGCAATAACATTCATCAGAGGGCGGGCGGGCGGGAGGGGGGTGGAAGGGATGGGAAAAACTCTCACTGAATGGATGTGGGGAGCACAGTTTGGGAGACGACCACGATTGTGGCTCTGACACGGGCAGAACAGGGGCAATGTGTATGGCCAAAATGTTGTACCCCCATGATATTCTGAAATTAAAAAAATAAAAAAATAAAAAAAATAAAAAAAAAAAACCTAAGTTTTTTTTCGTAAATAATTCATTTCCAAATAATAAATACTTGATTTTCAATCACATGCTATTCGTACCGATGTACTTCACACCACAAACTTGGTGCAAGGTTTTCTTCATATAATAATAAACATACAGAACATTAGCAATGTAATGAACATTAAGTCATGGAAGTCTGAGAAGTCCAAAGGAGTTCAACATGAGGCATTTGGGACGTTATCTCAAGATGCAGCCCTTCGTAAAATTTTAATTTAGAAAATCACCCAATTCACTAGTACAGATGAACTAGGAAGGCCTAAACAACTACCAGTAAGAAACTAGAGTGGTTTAAAACCAGGAATGTTAAGCTAACTTGGTACAATGGAAAACCTGCAACAAAAGGACAAATACTATTCCCATCATTCATTTGGGGGGTGTTTGTGCAAGTGAATTTTTCAAATCAGGTGCATTACATAAACTTAAAATGAAAAGAGAAAAAAGACCAGCATAGATTTCTTCAAAGAGGTAGTTAGTTTTCCCACAGGGAAACACGTATGTTCCTAAAAATCACTACAGTATGCAAAAATAACACAGTAGAAAACATACGACTTGTGAGGGAAATGTAGTTAGGAACACAACACTCCAAACCTTAGTCAGTGACACACACACACACACACACAAAATAGGAATGAAATAAAAGGTGCAGCACAGTTTTATACATGTTAAATTGTTAGGACGTATAAATATGGCACCTTACCTTGAAAAAGACCTAAAGTTTGCTTGAGGGTGGGAGTGTTTGAAAGGTTGCAGCTTGTGAGTAAATTGTGAGGTGGTGGAAGGAAGGTTATCTGAAATCAGAAGGAAAGCTGTGACACCAGTTGAGGGTGGGTATGGCTCATAATACACTGTGAACTGAGGCAGCTGGTAGATATTCTAGGTGTGTGCGTGTGTCCGTTTTGTGTGTTCCTATGCAGCTCAGTTCAAACGAGCACAGTATTCTGTGTTTACCTGGTGCTTCTCACTGACAAAATCATTCAAAAGCAAACACGAAATTTATTTATGCTCAAATTTTTTCCTAATATATCAACAGTGTTGCAACAAGTTCACATTTTCAAAACAAATGTTAACAGAAGAACTGACTGTGTAGATATTCAAATTCAAACAGTCAATGCCAACCAAATACTGCAATCATCTCCCACTGGTCAAGTGTCTTGAGCTCAATGGAATCACAAGATTTTGAAGAATCACAGACTCCCCAGTAGACAAAAGTCACAATTTCTAAACAAATTTGTATAAATCATATGGCCAAACTGAGCGGTCTGCTTACCTCCATGAAAGTACGGTCTACTTCATAAAATCACTGCCTTTTTGGCAATAAGTATATAGTGACACAAAATCTAAACATCACTGGTAAATATAGCATTTGATCAAATCTAGTTTTTGGTCACAAATACAGGATCTGCTTTTCCTGTCATCATCAGCATTATCATTAACACACCTTCTCACAAATTCCCAACACCTTCAGCAGCCATTATGACAACCAAAGTGCAAAGCCAACAAACTGGTGTAACCAAATTCACAAACCTTTAAGAAGCATATGTTCCTGCCCTTGGTCATAGTTTCTAGGTTGGTATCACAACAACGGCCATGTGGTAAAAATAGTGTTCACTAACAGATTTCATTTCATCTGGTTTTAATTAAGAAAATTCAGTCTCTAGGAGAAATGTCTGAATATTTATTTATAGCATTTATCAAGCATTATCTGTTCCACAGGCTTATAAGCATCAAGAGCTCTCAGTTTAGTACTTCATGCAAAGTAGGAGTTGACTAAATTTTTTTTGAAAAAACATTATTTGAACTTACTTGATTTGTTTTACTATTTATTCAAAATAATTTCATTCCCAAAACATTAAATTCCATATTCAAAAGCAACATAGTCACTACCAGTTAAAAGATTATTTTTGCTTTTAATTACCATAAAATTAGAAAATAATTGCTGTAATAAAAATTGGAAGAGTCCAGAGGGTATAAAATAAAAATAAAAGTCTACAGCATCTCCATTCTCTACCTCAGAGAAAAACTACTTTCAATGGTTCTTGTGTAATATTCTAGAAATTTTCTGTGCACATAAATAAATTATATAATATTTTTAGTAAATAAGGTCATATTGTATCTATTCCCACATAACTTACTTTTTTCCATAAATATTATAGCCTGAGCATTTTTTCATTATCAGGATATATATATGTAAAATAAATATATATTTATACATCTTTTAATGGCTATATAATATTCCAAGATATATAAGCCCTCTAAATTATTTAACAAGTTTGTATCAATAGTCAAGTAAATTGTTTCCATTTTGTTTCTGTCATAAATAATGCTATAAGCAACAACTTTTATATATATCATTGTACACTAAGATGAATATATTTGTAGAATATATTCTTAGCAGTAGGCAGAGATAAATGTGTGAGCATTTACAATTTTGATAAATACAAAATTGCCCTCAAGAAAGGATATGAGAGGTGCCTATTTTATCATATGCTTTCTATTATTAGATATTTTCAAACTTTTTCATCTTTGTCAATTTGGTAAATGTAAAACAGCATCTCATTTTAATTTCTACTTTCTTAATTATAAGTAAGGTTAAATATGTTTTCAAATTTTTGCTATTTTTATTTTTCTATAAAATATCTGTTCATGTTGATTTTTGCTCATCTTTTTCTTGTTGATTTATCATTGATCCATGAATATTAATGATATCAATCCTTCTTCTATCAAATACATTGCAATTATTCTTCCCCACTTGGGTTTTTGTTCATTGATTCTTACCATGTCAATTTTGCCATGCAAAACAAAATCTTTTAGTTTTTATGAAGTCAAATTATTAACCTTTTCCTTTATGGTCCCCGGGTTTAGAGTTATGCTTAGAAAGACTTTCTCTATCCCAAGATTATAAAACTACCCATGTTTTCTCCTTAAAATAATAATAATAAATAATGGGTAGTTTTTGTTGAATGTTTACTCTGGACCAGGTACTATTTATTCTAAGCATCTCAAATGCATTATTGTATTTAATCTTCACAACAACCCTAGTAGGTGGGTAGTATCATTATCTCCATGATACAGAGGAAGATTCTGTAACTACATATGAGATTTAAATTTATCTGAGGTTGCACAGCTGTTATGTGGCAGTGCCAAGGTTTCAACTCAGACCAGCAAATTCGTCAGTGTTAGAATATATCTACAAACTCTCTCTCCACTAAGATAAATGAAGAGTTCATGCTCTTTTACATACCTCTACCTATTCTATCTTCCCCACTTTTTATCTGTTCTATAAATCCTTTATTCATTATTAATTTTAGAGCCTTTACATTTTTGTCTCATAGTATGCACAGATATTTGGACTTGACTTAGCCTATATTTAAATAGATTCCATATGCCCTGCCAATCCTCTCATACCTCTGCTTCTCCATTCTCAAGTTCTTTCTCTGTATTTTATCATTTAAATGACTTATTTTATTCATGAGGCAATTTGGGAGAGACTAGGTCCTTGAATGTTTGAGAATATTGTTTGTTACATTTATGCATAAATAAAAGCTTGACCAGATATCAAATCTGTGGATCACACTATTCCCTACCCACACACACCCCACCAAAGCTGTAGAGACACTGTTCTACTGCCTCCAAGCTTTAGCTGTTACCATGATTTTTGCGGCTAGTCTGATTTGCCCCCTTTTGGGTGACTTGCTTTTTTTGCCTGGATGCTTATAGGATTCTTTTTCTAATTGTGAAGCACAACTAACTTTACTGTTATATGCTTACTCGGTATTGACTATCCTGTTTCAGTTTTTCTAGAAATCTGTGTCCTTCTGATCTAAAGATTACTAATTCCTTTAACCTCTGAAGGTTTTTTTTCCCCATTATATATCTGAAATGTTTCTGCTCATGTGTTCTGCATTCTTTTATTAGACACACCAATAACACATATGTTGGATATTCTCTGCCTGTCTTTATTTTATATATATATATTATTTAGATGGAACTCTTAGTTTCAAGCCTATGAGAGAAACCTAACTTAAACTAGTTTAGATAAAATGAACTTATTGGAAGGACACTGGAGTACCTTATATAACTCTAGGAAATGCATACAGTGCAACTAGGCCTCAGGAACAACCAGAACCATCAAGACTGTTTTATCTCAACTAGGCCTATTTATCACTTGTCTCTTATTTCTGCGTCTGTGTGTTGGCTTGGCTCTCTCTATCACAGACAAACCAACTTCCTCCACAAGGCATGGAATATGGCTGCCAACAGCTCTAAAGCCTCACATCCCATGATTCTCACCACCAGAGAGAGATTGCCTTGCTTCCCTTAATTCCAATTTTTAAAAATCCTATATTCCCCTTTAATTTCTTTGAGTGATATAGATGTATTTTTCTGGAATTTCTGTTTCCCAAAATAATCCTGAATCTGAAATATACTTTATCTGCATGCTTAACATAGTTTGGCCAACTTTGCTTTGCCAATTTATTGCTTATTCATTTCTGTTCATTTGATTCTGGTCAACTGCTGCAAAGCTCATTGTCATTTCTTCTTTATTCCTCTCCACTTGACTGTAGGTCAGAAGTCAAAAAATACTGTCCCCTTAGCCTCACCTCTCTCTCTCTCTCTCTCTCTCTCTCCTCTCTCTCTCGTTCTCTGTCTTCTGAGATATAGCACTGGCTCCCGTGGGGATTTTCCAGTTTTTCCCATTGCCTGTCCCAACTCTTAAACCTCATAGGATGGGGCACTTAGGATGGGGCACATAGGATGGCCCCCTCACTTACTTTCAATGAAATTTGCACTCTGTTTACAATCTAAAGAGGTATGTATCGGCTTTTAGCATCCTCCTTTGATTTGATCCATATTTTACTATACTCCTTAGATACCAGATACCAGTCCATAACTTGGAACTGAGCCATTTCCCAGTTTCATAGAATTTTACTTTTTGTTTTTCATTCTACTTGTTGATTTTTAATTAGTTTCTTGATAGGGAATATGGTTAACATGCCTTTACTTTTCTAAATATCTTCTGAATTCTTAGAAGTAATAGTTACTATTAAAATTCTACTTTATAAAACTTAAAATTCATTCACTCATCAAATATGCATGGAATGTTAACTATGTGCAAGGCACTTTGAGAGGCACTAAAGATATAGCAATGAAGGAGACAAAAATATTTCCTACCCTCCTGGAGCTTATATTATAGTGGGGAAGATAGACTATTATTATAAACAAATAATCACAAGAATAATAGATCAATAAGTAAAAAGATGGTTGTTTAAGCACAGATTAGAGTATCCAAGAGCTATGGATTATATTGTTTTAGCTAGAGAATCTCTGAGCTGCTTCTCAGTTCAAGGAGAGGCAAAAGCCTCATTGAAGCTCATTTTGTTTATTTTGTAAAGAGTCACAAGTTGCCTCCCATAGTAACAGATCACAAAATGACTAAGTACCCTGTATCTGAGTAGAATAGAACCTTTCTTGGATGTATGACCTTCAATAACTACCTTTTTTCTCAGAATCCAAAGCCCATAGGCCTTCTGGGAGTGTTCCTTGGGATTCAAAGTTAACTACTGGAGTAAATCTAACATTGCCCTGACCAAAGTCTTCCTGCAAGAAGGGATATAAATGTCTCCAAAAGAGTACTCACTAGGCAAGAGCTGTCTAGGTTGATGAACCAAGCTCAATCCAGCCCAAGTGATCATGAGGAAGGATGACTCTAGGCCAACCTACAACCACCATGACACGAGATTATCTTTGAGGAACAATGACCAAGCATATGAACACAAATCTGCACAGATATGAAGGTAAAATGTACATTCTGCATCTTGGGCAGGTTGTCACAAATACAGTAGGTAATCTATCCCTTTGGGCTGTGCAGGACCATTCTTCAATAGCAATAGTCTATCAACAACAGCTATATTGTACTCATCAAATTTCCAGTTCACTCCCCACATAGTACATGGAATTTATCTTTTGGTACTCCCAGGTTCTTAGACAACACACAACATAAAGGGAGAAGGAGATACTGAACTTCCTGGCAATAAAAGCACCTAGAAAATAACGCAACTAACTTGATCTAATATTAAAAGAGCTATGACTACATTGGGATTTCCCAGAAAGAGTGACACAAGCAGAGATCTAAAGGACAGAACAGTTAGCTGGGGAAAGCAAAGAATGTATTCCAAAAAGAGGATCCACTAAGGAACTTGGCAGATTTGAGGAAATTAAAGAGGACCAGAATGGCTGGACTGTGAAGAAGAAGGGCTATACTGTTGTCGGTCAAAGATGTGAGATAAGCAAGGGGCCATAACCTAAAGGGCGCCATTAGCTACATTAAAGATTTGAGGCTCTATGCTACAAGCAATGCAAAGTAATAAATAAATTCTAAGTGAAGAAATGGCATGATCAGATCTGTATTTGTGGCTGGGCGCAGTGGCTCACACCTGTAACCCTAGTACCTTGGGAGGCCGAGGCGGGAGGATCACTTGAGCTCAGGAGTTCAAGACAAGCCTGAGCAAGAGCAAATGAGACCCCGTCTCTACTAAAAATAGAAAAAATTAGCCAGGCATGGTGGTGTACACCTTTGGTCCCAGATACTCAGGAGGCTGAGGCAGGAGGATCACTTGAGCTCAGAAGTTTGAGGTTGCTGTGAGCTAGGCTGACACCATGGCACTCTAGTCTGGGCAACAGAGCGAGACTCTGTCTCTTAAAAAAAAAGATTTGTATTTGTAAAATATAACTTTAGTTTCAGGATATAAGAGAGTCAAGAGTGGAAACTAGTAGGAAGGCCAGTTGGAAAGCTATCTGAGAAGTAGGTATATAGATTTGGTTGTAGGGAATTCCCGTCAAATGGCTTCCTTCCCTATGAAACAGTAAGTAGGAGAGAGAGATGACTTTGGGCATTGATAGATCAAACAAGGATAAAGAAATTTAATCCCAAAAGCCTTGTGGAAGAAAGTAGGCACTCTGGACTTAGAGAATTCTGCTGAGCCTTCTCTGCTCAGAAGGAAGTCTGGCACTTGTGGGTCCAGTGTTACATTATACTGGTACATTAAAAATTCTGTATTATTTTTTCAGAATAAATCAAAGTTTTACCCAAGAGATTAAAAGCTATATAAAGAGAAGAACTTTCCATTTACTTGCCCTTGTACAGCATGTGGATGTAACTCTTTCTAAGTATCACCTTCAAGCAACTTCAGAAGAAAAGAGTGAAGAAACTTGGGAAATACTTTTTGCAGTTGACCACAGATAGACCCTGGCAAGACCACAAAAGAAAGGGCCTTATTAAAAGCATTCTTAGCTGATGGACCTTTCACCATTAACCAGTCACTTAGGTCAAAAAACAAAAGATAAATGCAATTCCCCAGGTCTAGCACCACCATCAACATGGAAGAAATGATGAAAGTCCCAGATTATAGGGGAAATTCAGCAACGGGTGCCTTTGGGAGAAGAAAGCTGACATTCTGTCCTCGTCCCTTCAAAAACATATCCCAAGCAGAAAGAGATCTAGGATCAAAGCTATCTTTAAAGGACTAAAAGGTCTCAGAAGCACTGCTGCCTGTAGGTATAAAAATAAAGTGACAAAAGTATACTGACAGACCAAATTAGTGATCCCTAAACTTCCTTTTAGGTTTGCCCACTACTCTTCCTATTAAGACTCTAGAAAGCCCTTGAGAGGGCACCTCCAAGAGCGTCATTTATGAAAAACCAAGCCAACAGAGAGAACACCTACTAAGATAATTAGTGGATTTTAGGAGGGAAAAAAACAACAAAGTAGTGAGAAGTACAAGAGATAGATTCACTACCTTCTAATCAGTGCCACATGGAGCATATAGGTTTTCACTGTGATTTGTAGGCAAAGGGTAAGATAATTCATATTTTTCAACCAAAATATCCCCACCCTAACCTCCCTGGAAGTTATAACCTGCTTTTGTTGTCATTGGGGTTTACCGATGGCATTAATTTCCCATTGGATATAAGCCTATGGCCATCCCTACACTGCAGGTAGCATAAAGCTGGGGCAAGAAAAAGTACCTTCAGTGTCAGAAAGCAGAGTTTCATGACTGGAGTCACAAAGCCCTACATTCAAATCTCAGTTCTACCATTTACAAGCTGTATGACCCCAGGCAAGTTATTGAAACTCATTGAGCCTCAGTCATCCTGTCTGTGAAAAGAAATTAGAAGCCACCTCACAAGATTATTATAAGGAAAAAATGAGAAAATGCACAAAAAGCTCTTAGCACAGTACCTCACACATAAATAAATACACAATAAGAGAGAGAGGTACCGTTAGAAATTATTAACTGTTACCTTTGTGTTCATTTGTTCTCTGCTGTCTTTGAACACTTCTTAGGTCTTAGATCCAACTTGTTTACCTAGAACCCCAATATCCTGTCTGCTTCTGCCTATCTCTATCTACAGGACTTCCTGTCCCTCACTCTACCAACAATCCCCTGGATTTAACTTATTATTTGTCCAGACTTACAAACTCTGCTAACTCACCCCTCCCTGTCCTGGCCTCTTCTGCATGTTGCCATTCATTTCCAGTGTGACAAATCTGAAGTCAAGTCAGATTATTTCAGTTAGCTTGAGGGCTGCCTAAAAGGCTTTATTTAACCTACAAGAGCCAGAACCATCACTTACATATAACTAACATCACTGGTCAACTGATTAATTATGCTGTACTCAGGACCCTTCTAGACTCTCCAAATAGATTTAATCCCTCCAAAATATGACTCTCCTCTTTTACAAGCACAGAAATTACCTCAAAATGTTGCTTCTAAATAAAAACTCTTAGTTTCTGCATCTTAATTTAGTACCTTATTATTTGTAAAGCTTTAGAGCTAAGAAATGAAAGTCCCTAGGTTACTTTAAAAAAAAATTCTTAAACCCATATTGCCTTAAAATTATCAGAGTATCTCTTAGTGGACACTAAATCTTTTCACTATTTCATTACTCGCTGGGTATATTTTAAGTACTTGACTTAATTAAATAAGTCAAGAAAAGAAATTTGAGGCCAGGTGTGGGGGCTCATACCTATAATCCTAGCACTCTGGGACACTGAGGTGGGAGGATCACTTGAGGCCAGGAGTTCAAGACCAACCTAAGCAACATAGAAAATCCTGTCTCTACAAAAAATAGAAAAATTAGCCAAGTGTGGTGGCACATGCCTATACTCCCAGCTACTCTGGAGGACTGCTTGAGCCCAGGCAGGAGTTTGAGGTTACAGTGAACTATGATGATGCCACTGCTCTCTAGCCCAGGCAACAGAGTGAAACACTGTCTCAAAAAAAGAAAAAAAACAAAGAAATCTGGAGCACTAGTAACCCAAAATTGGTTTAATGTTTAACATGTGGTTAATTTAGAGGCAACAAATAAAGATCAAGGTCATTATCCTTTTCTATGCCAGAAAACATCTCACAGGATATCCTGATTACATTCTGCAAATATAATCTATTGAGCCAATATTGTGTCTTATAATAGTCATATATGTTTTTATTACTATAAAGATGTCTCCTTATTACGTTTCTGATTCAAAATTTATTCTACTACCCAAGTCTCTTTCATAGCATACTACTTTAATGTAGTTAACTTGAAATTTTGCACTTCTAAGAGCAGAAAACAGTATTTATATTGCCAGGTGATAGGCTGACCTCTAGTGGAAATTTTTGAAATTACTAAACAAGCTTGTTGAGAGGTCTTTAATACAACTAACAGCTGTCTAACCTACAGTGTTAAAATGTTTAAAACACTGATAATAAAATTTACTTCTTAGTCATTTCAAGCTAGGCACCATGGAATAGGGTTAAGGGCAGAGACTCTGGTTCATAGCTCACCTCCATCACTTTGTAGCTGTATAATATTTATCTGTTTCCTCATCTGTAAAATGGGAAAACAAATATTACCTACTTCATGGGGTTAGTGTGAGGATCAAATGAGTCAAAATATGAAAAGTATCTAGAACACTGTTTGGTACATAGTTCAGTGCTATAAAATTATTAGTTATTCTTATTTTTGGCTGGAAAAAATCATGGCTAGAGGCAAATCGTAATTTCAGAGGATATAAAGAAAAGCAAAAGAATCCTTATAGGAATACATCTCTTTAGGGATTTCACTATAATAAACCAATATAGCACCAATGCAGTTAGCCCTCCCATTTCCAGAAATATATAAGCTATTCCTGTGCATAACAGAACAATGGGGAAAATCAGAAGCAAGTAACTACACCTGGACAACATTTTGTGGGAAATATTGAGAAGTCTTTTTGTTGTCCCAATATGGGGATGATGAACAACAGATACTATCTTTTAAACCAAAAGCAAACTTAAAGCTCCAGCCCACGTGGATCTTTCTAGGCTTTGAACTCCTGTTATACTTAATGTCTACAGCACATACAGTTAGCACCTAGCTACACATTAAATCAGTCATCAGTCTCAGAGTTACCTAAATCATACAAGGTAGCACTTTTCTACAATTAACTTATTCTTTAATTGGGCTTATATTGCAGGACTCTAAACTTTTTTAAAACAATATTCAACTGCTTCTACAGCAATATATCTGGTTAATGACTAAAAAAATGCCTTCCTACAAAGTTAGTAATATAATTTCCATCTCTTTTCCCAAGGAAAGTCCAAATCAGCAATTAATTTCAGCTGACAGGAATGCACATAAAATTGAAAAATGATCTATAATTCCCAGGTACTTCTTTACTACAAAATAATTGCCATCCAGAGCAAAATAGCCTGTTTTATCATAAAGCAATATGATCACTAAATAAAATATAGATCTTAGTTTCTTCCATCACTGTCCTGAGGTGCCCTAATTCATTTTAGTAATTCACATTTTTTATTCCAGGAATACTCCAAGTTGAAATTAAAAGTTGCTATTCAGTTAATCAATACAAGCATGAACCCATTAAAATGACATAAAATTTCCTCTAAAATCTTATTCATAATATTTACATATATTTACCACAAGAGACTAAAAAGAACTTATTTATGTAACTGGAATCACAAATTGTGGATAATGTATTATATATGCAAAACCACAACTCAAAAATAATTACAAATATGAATACCACAACATAGTTAGACAAATTCTAGAAAATATCACACATATCATAATATAATTTTCTCTGCTATTAGAAGTCACTAACATATGCAATACTATTAAAACATAGATTTCAAGATAACAGCAAAAATTAGGCTATTTGAAGTTTTTAGAAAACTCAAGTTTATTTGGAAATATAAAAGCAATACGGCTGTTTATTATAGTATTTGATACTTCACTAAGTACAGTTCCATAAAACTGTGTCCCTGAATATTTCCCTAGTACCTGTCTAGGAGACATAATGCAGCAGAAGGAAGAGTAATTCTGAGAGGAAAAATCTCATTCTCTCACACATCCTTTGTAGACGGACCTTAATCCATTATGTACTATATTACCTTCTTGTTTTTCTTGTACTAAAGCAATACTTATATTCTTAAGATTGAAAATATAACAATTCAGTTTTGTCAAAGACACAAAAGCAGACAAGGAAACTATGTACCCAGGCAAAGAACAAAAGAAAAGTATTTATGCTAAAAAGTTTCCTTTTTAGAAGTTGTAAGATCTAGACATTCAAACAGAGTAATGATCAGTATGCCTAAAGAATACTATCTGGAGAAAGCCCCCACAATGACTTCTAAGAAACATCACAAGGTATAAATTTATTAAGGTCTATTCTGTGATTTTCAACCTGGCTTCACATTTTATAGAAATTGACAAACTGGTTCTAGAATGTATTGGTAAAGGCAAAGGTCCCAGAAAATCCAAAACAATCTTGAACAAAACAAAGTTGGATGACTCACACCATAAAGCCATAGTAATCAAGACACTGTGGTACTGGTGTAAGGATAGACAAATCAATGGAATAGAAGTCAACTGATTTTTGACAAGAGTAGCAGAGCAATTCAATGAGGTAAGAAAAGTCTTTTCAACAACTATATTTTCTATATCCATATAGGAAAAAAAAAGTGAACTTCAACTCCTATCTCACTCCACACATAAACATTAACTTGAAATGGATCATATATGCAAATGCAAAAACTAAAACTAAAAACTCCTAGAAGAAAATACAGAATATTTTCATGAATTTCAGATATGTTAGAGATTTCTTAGAAAGAACATAGAAAACATTAGCCATAAAAGAAAAATTGATAAATTAGACTTCATAAAAATTTAAAACTTCTCCTCAAAAGACACCATTAAGATAATGATTAAGGGAGAAAATATTCACAGTACATATACTTAAAAAGAACTTGTATCCAGAATTAGAAAGAACTCCTACAACTCAATAATAATAAGACAAACAGCCTGTTTCAAAAAAAGAAATGGGAAAAGAACAGATACTTTACAAAAGATATGTGAATGTTCAAAAAGCATATGAAAAAAATTCACAAAATATAATCATTAGATAAATGTAAATTTAAACCACAATGAGACATTCCAACACACACTCTAGAAAGATTAAAATTAAAAAAGACTGACAAAACCAAGTATTAGGGAGGATGTGGAGCAACAAGAATCCTCATCTGTTGATGATGAAAGTGTAAAATTGTACAACCACGTTAGAAAACAGCTTTATAGTTTTCTATAAAGTTAAACATATATCTATCCTATGAACAAGTGTTCCAATCCTAGGTATTTACCAATAAAAACTGAAAATATATGTCTACAGAAAGTCTCATACAAATATATAAGCAGCTTCATTGTAACAGCCCAAAACTGGAAACAACCCAAATGTCCATCAATAGGTGAGTGGATAGATTACAGTTGTATCCACACAAGGCAATACTACTTAGCAATAAAAATGAATAAATTACTGGTACACACAACATAGTACTGTATAATTCCATTTATATAAAATTCTAGAAAATGCAAACTAATCTATAATGATAGAAAAGTGATTAGGGGTTGCCTAAGAATGGGGAAGCGGGTAGAGAGAGGCAGGAGGGAGGTATTAAGGGGGCATGAGGGAACTTTTGGGGGTGATGATATGCTCATTATCTTGATTGTGGTGATGGTTTAACAGGTGTACATGTATATCAAAATTAATCAAATTTTACACTTTAAGCATGTATAGTTATATCTCAATAAAGCTGTTAAACACATACAGAGAGGAGATCTCTGCTTCAGGTCAAGATGGAATGAATATGGTATAGATCTACCCTTCTGCCTTAAACTTCTAGAAAACTGGACAAAATACATGATACAATGGTTTTTAGACAATCACACAACAAGCAACACAGGACTCTGATATCCAGGAGAGGGAAAACAAACATGGTGAATTCTATTATTGTACCGGTTTACTCCCTAGAAGCAGTTTCCAGAATGCAGCATAGGGAGTGGGACTCCCCAAAAGCCCAGCAGTCTAGCTTCATTGAGGGAAAAAACTGCACAGAAAGAGAACTCCAGAGATCTACAGAAGGATACATGTGAGCCTCTGGCTAAGAGCTGATACAAGCATGTGTGAGACTAAAACTACTCAGATGGAGGAACCTTGAAAACACTATGGTAAGTAAAATAAGCCAGATACAAAAGGATAGACATTGTATGATTCCACTTATATGAAATACCTAGAATAAGCAAATTCATAGAGACAGAAAGTAGATTAGAGGTTACCAGGTATGGGGGGATGAGTTATTGCTTAATGGTTACAGAGTTTCCGCTTGGGTGATAAAAAGTTTTGGAAACAGATAGTGGTGATGGTTGCACAAAATTGTTAATGTAATCAATGCCATTTAATTATATACTTAAAAATTGTTAAAAATGGCAAAATTTATGTTATATGTACTTTACCACAATAAAAAAATCAATTAATTTTTTTTTAAACTACCCAAAGCTGGCGTGGGGTGCGGTAGGGAGGGAGATGAGGAAGGGAGACACCTTTGTAAGAGAAAGATAGAACAACTCCCAGACTTCATACAGGATTGGGAAGAGTTTCTGTTCCTACCAGCCAGAGAGGAAAGGTCTCGTAATACATAAGGCAGCAAGTAGAATCCTCAGAAGGATTTCATATTAGTAATAGAGATAAATTGGCCCTAGACTAAAGACTGCTCCAGACCTACCCTAACTAAGCTTAAAAGCAAGTCTCAAAAGGCTTCAACGGATTCCAAGCTACTTAACTGCAGGCCAGAACAAATCCAACACTGTGTAAAGGAAGTCAACTAAATCCACCAACCAACAACATAAAATTCATGTCCGGTAACCAATTAAAAGTTAACAGGCTTGCAAAGATTTGGGGAAATATGGCCCAGAAATAACAGAGATGATATAACTAGCAGACAAGAATCATATAAATATGCTCCACATGTTTAAGAAGGTAGACAAATATGTAAACATGATGAAGAAAAAATGGAAGATATTTTTAGATGACCAAAATGAGATCTCTACAGATGCAAAAAACAATACCTGAAATGAAAAATGCAATGGGTAGGATTAACAGCAGATCAGATCCTTCCAAAGAAAAAATCAGTAAAGGCATAGCAATAGGAACCACCCAAAATGAAACAGAGAGAAAAAAAGAAAAAGCCAAGAAAAAAATGAACAGAGCTTCAATGACCTGTGGGACAGTATCAAGCATTCTAATACACACATACTAAGTGGAAGACCAAAAAGAGAGAAAGGAGGGTAGAAAAATATATTTAAAGAAAAAATAGCTGAAATTTTTCTAAATGTGATAAAAACTACAAACCCACAGATCCAAGAAGTTCAACGAACTACAAAGCTCATTCAAAATGAAACATTAAAAAAAAAACAAAAAAACAAAAACAAAAACAAAACCCAAAAAACAGAAATGAAACATAAAAAGGAAAAACTGATAATCTGGACTTCATCAAAATTTAAAACTTTTGCTCTGCAAAAGACCCTGTTAAGGATTAAAAAGGCAAATTACAGACTGAGAGAAAATATTTGCAAATCACATATCTGACAAGGGACATGTATCTAGAATATATAAAGAACTCTCAAAATTCAACATATTAAAAAAATTAGAAAATGGGAAAAATACATGAATAGACATTTCACAGAAGAACATATACAATGGTAAATATGCACAAAAAAAGATGATCAACATCATTAGCCAGCCATTAGGGAAATGTGAATTAATATGACAATGAGATATCATTAATCAGAATGGCCAAAATAAAGAATAGTGACAATACCAAATGCTGGTGATGATGTGGAGAAACTGGATCACTAACACACTGTTGCTGGGCATGTACAATGGTACAGCCACTCTGGAAAAGAGCTTTTCTTTTAAACTAAAAGTTTCTTTTAAAACTAAAAGTGGACTTTACCATATGATCCAGTAAATTGTACTCTTGGGCATTTATCCCAAAGAAATGATAACTTATGTTCACATAGAAACTTGTACACAAATGTTCATAGCAGCTTTATTAGAAACAGTCAAAAACTGAAAACTACCCAAACGTCCTTCAACAAGTGAATGGTTAAACAAACTGTGGTACATCCATACCAAGAGTATTACTTGGCAATAAATAGAAACAAACTCTTGATACATGCAATAAACTTTGATGAGCCTCAAGGGAATTATACTGAGTGAAAAAAACCAATCTCAAACGATTACATACTGTATGATTCCATTTATATAATATTATTGAAATAACAAAATTATAGAGATGAAAAACAGATCAGTGCTTGCCAGAGGTTACAGATGGGGGGAAGGGTAGGTGTGGCTATAAAGGAGTAGCACCAGGAAGCCTCATTGTGATGGTGCAGTTCTGTATTTTGACTGGGGTGATGGTTACACAAGCTATACATGTAAAATTGCACAGAATTATATACATACACATATACTCACACATGCAGAAATGAGTGAATGCATGGAGAAGTCTGAATCAACTCTGGACTGTACCAATGTCAATTCCTAGTATTGATACTATACTACAATTATGCAAGATGTTAATATTGGGGGAGGGTGGTTGAAGGGTGCATGGGACCTCTCTGTGCAGTTCTTTTCAACATTCTATAAATCTATAATTACTTCAAAATAACAAGTTAAAAGAAAGAAAAAAAAGATAATCTGAATAACCATAGATACTTGTTTCTTTTTTAATAACCATAAATACAAAAAAATTAAATTTATAGTTGAAACTTTTTGACAAAGAAAACTCCAGGCCCAGATAGCCTTGCTGGTGAATTTTACCAAACATTTAAAGAAAAAATAATACCAATTCTATAAAAACTCTTCAAGAAAATAAAAAAGGGAACATTTCCCAATACATTACCATGTTACCAAAACCACACAGACATTACAAGAAACTGCATACCAATATCCCTAATGAACCTCGATGCAAATTCTTAAAATTTCAGCAAATTAAATCCTCCAATATATAAAAAAAATAATGAAATGGCTTCAATTTTTCTTAATGAAAATGACAAGTATTGATGAGGATGTGGAAAAATTGGAACTCTCGTACATTGTTGCTGGGAATTTAAAATGGTATACCATTTTAAATGCTGCTGTGGAAAACAGCTTGGCAGCTCCTCAAAAAGCTAAATATAAAATTACCACATGACCAGCAATTCCACTCCTAGGTATACATGCAAAGGAATTGAAAGCAGAAACTCAGATACTTGTACACCAATGTTCACTGCAGCATTATCTACAATAAGTCAAAAGGTGGAAACAACCCAATTGTCCATCAACAGATGAATAAACAAAATGTGGTATATACACACAATGGAATAATATTCAGCCACAAAAAGGAACAAAGCTCTGATACAACATAAATAAACCATGAAAACATTACGCTAAGTGAAATAAGTCAGACACAAAAGGATAAATATCATATGATTCCACTTATATGAAATATCTAAAATAGGAAAATTCATAGAGACAGACAGTAGATTAGAAGTTATAAGGGGCTGGGGAGAGAGGGAGCAATAGAGAGTTTACTGCTTAATGTTATAGAGTTGCTGTATGGGGTGTTGAAAAATTCTGGAAATAGTGGTGATAGCTGCACAAAATTGTGAATATAATTAATGTCAATGAAGTGTACCCTGAAAATGGTTTAAATGGCAAATTTTATTTTATATATACACATATATATATATGTATATATCATCACAATAAAAACAAGGATAATGTATCATGACCAAGTAGCGTTCATCCTAGGAATGCATGGTTGGTTTAACTTTCAAAAATCAATGTAATTCACCATAGTAACAGACTAATAAAGAAAAACCACATGATCATCTCAATAGATGGAAGCTGAGGAGGGTGGAAGAAACTAAGTCATGGGGTATTTTATATGTCTTAAGAAGCTTAGAATGTGTTCTAGAGACTATAGATTCCCCACCAAGGGATGGAAAGGGAGATATTAAGGAGACTAACTTAATCTAGTTAGCCAATCAATAACAAACCAACATTTGTAGATGGTATAGAAAACATTTGTAGGATGATATGCCAGAAGGCAGCAAACAGAAACCAGGCATCTGTGATGAGGAAAATGAAGACAGACCTCTAAAAGGAGGATTGAAGGGGAACAGAAAACAAACAGCAGTAGTTTCCTAATCCTACTCATGACTGCCTCACTATCAGCATCTGACCAGTGTCTGCAAAATTCACATTAGTGATCATAATTCCTATGGGAAACAAAAGAACAGTCTATGTTCTAAGGTGACCTCTCTGATTCAAAACATCAACAATCAAGACAGTGTGTTCCTAGGCCTTTAAGATTTCATTTCCTTTTAGCACTTTCCAAACTATTTGATGTTCATGAAACCATCTAATGCAATAAGAGGAAATAAATAAACCTGAAATCCATTTTCAGATTATAGATAAAATTTTTATGATACGTTACTATCTATCTAGCTATATGTATGCCACAAATTGTACTTCAACTGCTTGATGTGTGAATATACCAGATGTTAACTTTCACGTACTGAATAATAACAGCTAATATTTATTAAATATCTTTTGTGCCAGGAACTGGCCTAAGTACTTTTGGGATATTATCTTACTTAATTCTTATGCCAATTCTATAAAATAGGTTCCATTACTATCCCCACTTTATAGATTATGAAACCAAGACACAGAAAGGTTAGACAATTTGTACAAGGCCACAGAGCTAATAAATGATAGAGACAGGCTTCAAAACCAGGAAATCTGCTAGCAGACCAAACTCCTAACAGCAATGCTACTAAATGAAGCAAGTGGTAGATGCTCCAGAGTTATATCAATTCACGAAAGACTACTGGATGACTTTAAACAACCCTGAATAGAACATGAAAGAATTGCTCTATTTCCCTGGAATTTAATGTTCCAAACAAGACGTTGGTTGACTAAATTTAGCAAAACCATTCTATACATCATTTCAGTACTACACACCAAAACTCAGGCACAGCCAGGACACCATAAAAAATTAAAATTTATCATCAAAGTTTTTAAAAAATGGACTTAGAAGATATGCTTGCAGACCCTTTTCTATTCCATGAAATGTATTTCATTCAATAACAACATTTTACATACAGATACCACTCTGGGCACTGGAAATACAAAGTGAAAAGACAAATAAGGAGCTGGGCATGGTGATGCACACCTGTAGTTCCAGCTACAGCTACTAGGAAGGCTGAGGCAGCAGGATCGCTAAGCTCAGGAGTTTGAGGCTGCAGTGAACTATGATTGTGCCACTGCACTCCATGTAAAACTGGTGAAATCTGAATAAGGTGCATGGATTGTATCTATGTCAATTTTCTGGTTGTGATACTATGTTATAGCTACGTAAGATATTACTATTGGAGGAAACTGGGTGAAAGGTACATGGGATCTCTGCATTATTTTTACAATTGCATGTGACTCTACAATTATCTCAAAATAACATTTTTCAAAAAATAAGGTGAATATCAAGTATGTACTTAGGAAGCATCAGAATGTTGCCAAGAAACTGCTTTCAAAAAATTTCATTCACTAATCCATTTTGTTTAACTTAAGAACAGTCCTCATCAAAAAGAGTAAAACAGACTCTGAGACTTATAGATAGAAAAACTGGAAAATATGCATTTTTCATATAAGATACATCTGTAATCTCAATCTGTGATCCTACTGTGAATGTACTTTAACCTTCATCATTTTAAAAGTAGGACTCAGGCCAGGTGCAATGGCTTATGCCTGTAATCCCAGCACTTTGGGAGGCCAAGGCAGGAGGAGTGCTTGAGGCCAGGAGCTTGAGACCAGCCTGGGTAACATAGCAAGACCCCATCTCTACAAAAAAAAATTTTTTTTTAATTAGCCAAGCATGGTAACATATGCCTGTAGTCCTACTATTCAGGAGGCTGAGGTGGGAGAATTGCTTTAGTCCAGAAGTTGCAGGTTGCAGTGAGCTATGATCGTACCACCCTACTCCAGCCTGGGCAACAGAGTGAGACCTTGTCTCTAAAAAAATAAATTAAAGTAAAAGTAGGACTCAGAAAATCAGCTTATACTGTTGAAAGAAAGCAAGTCAAATGCACTAATATAGGCAATGAGAATTTCAGGCTTTCTGCACATGTTTTGTAATTAAACAATGTTAGCAGTATGTTTTTTTGTGGGGGGGAATACTTTTTTTTTTTTGGACTCTGTTGCCCAGGCTGGAGTGCAGTGGCACGATCATAGCTCACTGCAGCCTCAAACTCCTGGGCTCAAACTATCCTCCTGCCTCAGCCTTCCAAGTAGCCAGGGTTACGGGTGTGCACCACCATCCTAATTTTTTTTATTTTTTGTAGGGAAAGGGGTCTCACTATGTTGCCCAGGGTGGTCTTGAACTCCTGGCCTCAAGCGATCCTCCCACCTTAGCCTCCCAAAGTGCTGGGATTACAGGCGTGAGCCATGGTACCCTACCTGGAAAATACATTTTTGAAACTAGAAATTATAGATAATAATTTAACTTTAAGTGGGAAATATCTCTCAAGTTTCAGAATGTAAAAGTTATTACTCTATATTCTTAAGTATAGAAGAAAAATTACTGGGGAAAAAAACAAATTAAATAAGCCAAGAATCTCCTTTTTTTTTTTTTTAAAGAATTCTATCATACCAATTTGAGAAAATTATAAGAAACAACCAAACTAGAATGTACTATGCAGTATAACTTTAAGTAAATAATCAACTATTTTCATACAAATCACTATGGTTCATTCCCACTCCTTGATTAAAAATAAATGACCAAGAACAAAGAACAGACTGATGTAGCACTCACGGAAGCTACTTAATCACAGAGACCCAGAGAAGTATAGTCCCGTGGGTGGATCCCACCCCTACTGTACTATTGAACATTCAGTGTTCCTGAGCAAACTATTTAACCTTTGTACCCTAATCTTCTGAGCTGTAAGATGAGAATCATGATACCTACCAACTAGCGTATAGGGATACGGAAGCTTAATGTAAAATGCTGCATTTATTCTACCACAACCAAATAGATCCAGCAGTTCTTGCTCAAGCAAAACTTCCCAACCAGGCGCGGTGGCTCATGCCTGTAATCCTAGCACTCTGGGAGGTTGAGGCAGGAGGATTGCTTGAGCTTCTGGAGCTCGAGACCAGCCTAAGCAAGAGCAAGACCCCGTGTCTACTAAAAATGGAAAAATTATCCAGGCATCGAGGTACGTGCCTGTAGTCCCAGCTACTTGGGAGGCTGAGGCAGGAGGATTGCTTGAGCCCAGGACTTTGAGGTTGCAGTGAGCTAGGCTGATGCCAGGGCATTCCACCTGGGGTGGCAGAGTGAGACTCTGTCTCCAAAAAAAAAAAAAAAAAGAAAAACTTCCCTAAGTACCAAAGTGAACCCCAAACTTGTTGCTCTCCATTCCATTTCCAAATACCTGCATAAACATTATCACAATCTAAATTATTACTAAAACATTTAAAAACTAATGCCTGACTCAGAGACATGATAACTTTGTAACAACAGTTGGTTTAATGGTGTTTTCATAAATGGATTAATTTGAATCAAAATATAAATTCCATAAGAATGTCACAGCCAATAAAAGAATGAAATGGTAATAAGCTATTATATGTATGACCACATTCTAAAAATGTATGTTAACTCCTATTTTGTTTCTCCTTTTTCAGAAAAAAGAATGTGCAGAACATAAAAAGTAAAAAGTAAAGTGCAAATAGACAAAGCAAGAGGAAAAAGGACATAAACATTCTAGGCCCAGCTGAAGTAAATGCTAAAGAAAGTTTCAGACACAGCATCAAAGCCAAAAATCAGTAAATTTTGAGAAATTGTGGCAAATAGGAAGAGATCTAGGACAGTGATAGTGAAGTGTTATACAAATGAGAGTATCTACTCATTTCATTTTATAAACCAAGCAACATGAGTTATAAACTGCTGGAAACCTGTGTATCAATTAGCCAACCCTGGTCTAATCAAGAGTTTGAGAGTGGGCAGTCTGCAATGACAAGAACTCAGATGCGGCAGAAAAAAAGCTGTGGGACAGGAAAATTCATTTAGAAGAAAATTCGGGAGGATAAGAACCCTGAAACGTGTCTAGCAAAGAGTTACGGGAGAGTCTACTGTAATAGCTAATGTGATACAGTTACTAAAATATGGTAGCATTACTCTTTCACATTCAATTATTATGTCTCAAATAGTATACAGTCTGGATAAAATATTTTAAAATCTTTGTCAATCAAAGTGACTTCAGTCTGCATTCTAGAGTTCATTAACTATAGATTCTAGAGCTAATAACTAAGAAAGAGAAAATAGCCAGAGAGAAAAACCAACAAAGATACTTCAAGAACACATCATTAATAAATTAGAATATTAGGAGAGCAAATCAAACTCAGTCTTAACTCAAATGTCAAAGTCCAGATGACTTTTCACAAACTTCATTTATTATTTACTATTTATGCTACATGCTATAAGGAGAATAATTTTAGATGTTTCTTGATTTTGCCATGTCACCCTCCTTGAGCTTATTTATATAAATAAATTATTTTTCTACACTATATATGTTCTTTTCAAAATATCTAGAACAACTCCTGGACATAGGAATTGCCCACTCAATAACACAGCAAAATGTAAAGTACTGTATAATATTAACATTTACCTTTATATTCACTTTATAGTGAATGCAGAAGCTATGAAGACATACATATACATACCACTTGCACTCCATTCTATCTTACAACTCTGCCATTCTTTATATAAAGCTTACTTTGGCTTTCTTCATTTTACATATAAATACTAAAAATTCCCTTTTGCCTATTTTCTGGATATACTCAATGGCAACAGAGCCATTATAACCATTTTTATATGGTAACTTTCTTGAACAAGAATCATACTGTAATCCTAACAAAGGTCAAATGCATCAGTGCCTCTTCAGGGAAGCCCTTCCATGCAGCAATAAGTTATTTTTCTTTAGGAATGAAAGTTTCACTCTGTTGAGTAAATGTCTGCTCATATGCAGACATCTCTCACTCCAAGTCAGTCAACTATGCCATAACCTTCTCTTTTCTCATTTTTAAAATCTACAAGCCCTTACATATATATGATTACAGTGCCTGATATGGAGCCCTGCTGACAGAAAAGCACTCACATATGTATGATTTATTACACACCTGTACTTGGAATAAAAAAAAACTTCTGTATTAGTAAGAAAACTCTTCCTATAGTGAATTTTACCATACTCATAACAATCCCCTAGTTTTTTAACATATTCAGTAAATATATACATGTACAAAATAACTCATATTCAAAGTTATTCATTACAATGTTGTTTGTAATAGCAAAGTATTGGAAAACATTCAAATGCTCTTCAATAGGGGACTAGTTAAATAAATTGTGGTACATCCATACAGCAGAATAGTATGTAGCAATTTTAAAAATGAAGAAGTTTTTTTAACTGGAACAATCCCCAAGATATTTTTAGGCAAAAAAAATCAAGGTGCAAGACAGTACCTATAGTATATTACCATTTGTATAAAACAGGTGAAATTTTATTTATATATGACTTATTATATGTATACTATATACATATATTTTATATATTTAATTTACACACACACAGAACGAACATCTCTGAAACTCACTGTTGTTTGGCTCCAGGGAAGTGAAATGAGTGTCAAGAGGACATGGACAAAAGGAAGACTTTTCCACTAGATACCCTTCTATTTTTAAATTATGTACCAAGTACAACTATTATATATCCAAAAAATAATTAAACTTTAAAAGAATACATAGGGTAATTGTTATATGCAGAGGCTCTGTGGATAAGAAGATCTGGGTTTAAGTCCCAGCTCTGCCATTACTAGTGTGTAATGTTAGGCAAGTTCTCCAAGCCCCAGTTTCCTTACCTGTAAAATGGGGGTAATGATAGTTACTGTGAGAATTAAATCAAATCAAGTATATAAAACAATTAGCACAATGCCTGGAAATTATTATTATTTAATGCTGTCTTTTAAATGGTACTGCAGACTTGGAAATCACCAAATTACAGCCACCACCAGTCCCTTTTTCTCCTTCTTATTCTCAGTGAACAAATTTTGCTAGTTCTTTCAAAACTGCATGTCATTCAACCATTTCTGTCCATTTTATAACCGCTAGAGATTAGCATAGACCCCAAAGAATCAGCTAGAGTATGAATTTTATGAGTGAGGCAATTAGGAGCCATCACACATTTGGTATAGGTTTTATATCAAATCTAAACCTTTCAGTCCAGCTTTCCTTGCCACTATATAGAGACATATCTACATAGTCTCTACTACACTAAATACCAAATGTCACCAATTTATATTTGTAGTCCTACTTTACCATTTATAAGGTATTTTCCAACACTTTAGTTCAATTCCTGGAATAAGAATTTCAGAAATAGAAGGTCCCTTAAAGGACAATGTAATTTTTCCAACAACTATGCAGGAAGCAGAGCATATATTTTTAATCCCTCTTTTGTGGATGGACATTTTTACTTTAAAAGCAACCTATTAAATATGAATTTAAGTGATTTTAAAATAACGAAACAAATAAATAAAATAAAAGCCAAAGAAGAGGAGTGACTTGTCAGAGGCCACACGCTTTATAAGAAAAAAAAGCTTCCTAGAATTCAAATCGCATTTCACTGCTCATTTCCTCACATTCTTACCAGGAAGTGTCCATTCTTACTAGGAAGTCATTAGCATGCTATTCTTCCCTCACTTAGAGTGCTCTTGGTTATGTAACCCAAAACCTGGTTCACAGAAGCTGTCCTGGATCTGGTAGCCTCAAGTCTCTCCCCTCTGAATTCCAGCTACTAGCACTTCATCACAGGTTGTCTGCTATTATCTGTTACCATTTCATGTTGGTATCGTCTCTCCAGCTGTAAGCAATCTGGAAGCAAATTGGTCTGGTGGAAAAGGCACTGTAATCCCCATCACCTACCCTCCTTCCCCTCACCCCATTATCCCTGACATTTCCCTCCACTTGGAAGTTCAGACTTGCAGCCTCAGCTAAGCAATGGTATCTGCTGCTTCATTCATCCCTCCCTCTAAATTCCTCCTTAGATGCCTTTTCCTTCCTCCCCACCAAGTCACATTCCTCACCTTGAGCCAAACCTTCACCCGTAGTCCTCCTCACACAGAAAGCCTCAGCTAATTTCTAGAAAGCTTTCTGCAACTGATGTGCACAATGTTGTACAATTTTCTTGCTCACATTTCATGACATTTCTGCATAAGTGCTCAGAAATATATATTTCCACATATAAGATAACTTGTATCTTTGTCACTCCACCAGCATGATGACTTTGTTTTTCACAATACCAAATAAAAGGTTTAATAGCACCCACATTGAGCTAAGGTTCATCCCTGAAAAGATTTCTCCACTGACTTGAGAAAAGAGACCAAACACTTAGAGGAAGCCTTACCACTTCAGAAGAAAGTCTGTCCTGAAAGAGAACTCTCTGTCCCTGAAGGATTGGTATATTTCAAAGAGAAGATATGTAACTTCCCCTATTTTATTAATTTATTGTCATGATAACTTTCATCAATTTAAAGGCATTTCATCTACAATGAGCAAACTGTTTGAAAGCTAAATGCACTAAATCTTCTTTCATGGGACCTGTAAGTATTTTTTGAACTCTTAGTGGTTTGCACTTAATGCTTTATTTTAGAATCAGATTTAATCATTTCATATAACTAGTAATTCTTCAGGAAGATGGATTTCATTTTACTCTACATCTATTACCCCAGGTCAGACTTGCAATGAATTGTAATGCCATTTGAAACCACTAATACACCACTCAATAATCCAATTAGTAAGTGAGTCTGAAAACACAATTTTCCAAAATGTCTATAGTGCTCCCACTTCCTACTCTTAAATATCTAAGACACTAATTGAATGTCCATACTATTTTATTTATAGATCATTCTCAAATAATCTCATAATAAAACCACCAGTCTTTTAACTCCTACTTCCACAAAAGCTCTTTGTTGGCTCCATTTTGCAGACTTAACAGACCTGTATTTTTTAAAAATCAATTGGATAAATAAAAATAAAATAAAAAACATTTCCTTATGATACTAGACATCTCTACAGCATATAGCTTCATATTTTATAACAACAGGAACAAAAGACAAAACTAAAAAAGTATAATAACTCTCAATTATATAAAACAAATAAGAGTATATAAGTATATATGTGCACATGGTATATACCTACTTTATGAATTATCTTAAAAAAATTAATGTCAGACATTTTCATCCACCACCACATCATAGCCTTCTGGGCTACTATATGTTTAGGAGTATAAAAACCAATCATATCGTTACGTACAGTCTCGGCAACATTACTCCGGTTTTGCCGTTACAATATAAATCACTAAAGAAAAACCTAGAATAGAAAAGTAGCCACATCCTAGCATCAGTAGTAGCAAGGCAACCACAGAATCAAAGAATTGCAGAGTATCTGAGGACATCTTGTATGGCATGGAATTTCTTTCATAGAAGATGTGATGGATGCTGACATGGATACTGTTTATATTTTATATTTTTTCCTTCTTTTATTCTTTTGGGGGTTTTTTTGTTTTTCTATTTTATAAACTTTTTTATTTCAAAATATTATGGGGGTACAAATGTTTTTGGTTACATGGATCACTTTTGTAATGCTTTAGTCAGGGCTATAAGTGTGCCATCACCCAGATAGTGCTCATTGTACCTGTTAGGTAGGTTTTTGCCCATCCCCTCCTCCCCATCCCTCCTGCTTGATTTCCACTTCCATCTGTGCACATGTGTGCTCACTGGTTAGTTCCAATTTAATATCAAGTACATGTGGTGTTTGTTTTTCCATTTTTTAGATACTTCCCTTACGATAACTCGTCTCCAGTTCCATCCAAATTATTGCAAAAGGCATTGATGCATCCTTTTTTGTGGCTGAGTATTATTCCATGGTATACATATACCACATTTTGTGAAACTACTCATGAATTGATGGGCACTGGGGTTGATTCCACATCTTTCAAATTGTGAATTGTGCTGCAATAAACATTGGAGTGCAGGTGTTTTTTTGATAAAATGACTTCTTTTCCTTTGGGTAAATACCCAGCAGTGGGATTGCTCGATCGAATGGTAGGTCTACTTTTAGTTCTCTGAGGAATCTCCATACTGTTTTCCATAGAGGTTGTACTAATTTGCAGTCCCACCAACAGTGTATAAGCGTTCCTTTCTCCCTGCACCCATGCCAGCATCTATTGTTTTTGGACTTTTTAATAAAAGCCACTCTAACTGGGGTAAGGTGATATCTCATTATGGTTTTAATTTGCATTTCCCTGATGATTAGTGATGTTCAGCATTCTTTCATGTTTATTAGCCATTTGTCTATCCTCTTTTGAAAAGCTTCTGTTCATGTCTTTTGCCCACTTTTTAACGGGGTTGTTAGTGTTTTTCTTGCTGATTTGGTTGAGTTCTTTGTAAATTCTGGTTATTAGCCCTTTATCGGAACATAGCTTTTGAATATTTTCTCCCATTCTGAAAGTTGTCTATTTGCTCTGTTGATCATTTCCTTAGCTGTGCAGAAACTTTTTAATTTAATCAAGTCCCATTTATTTTTCTTGTTGCTGTAACTGCCATTGGGGTCTTAGTCATAAATTCTTTGCCTAGCCCAACACCTAGAAGAGTTTTTCCTATATTTTCTTCTAGAATTCTTATGGTTTCATGCCTTACATTTAAGTCTTTTATCCATCTTGAATTAATTTTTGTGAGTGGTGAGAGATATGGATCCTGTTTCATTCTTCTGCATGTGGCTATCCAGTTTTCCCAGCACCATTTATTGAACAGGGCTTCTTTTCCCCAGTGTATATTGTTGTCAGCTTTGTCAAAGACCGTTTGGCTGTATGTGGATGGTTTTATATCTGGGTTCTCTGTTCTGTTCCATTGGTCTATGTCTCTATTTTTGTGCCAATACCATACTGTTTTGGTTACTACAGTCTTGTAGTATAGTTTGAAGTCTGATAAGGTGATGCGTCCAGATTTGTTCTTTTTGTTTAAGATTGCTTTGGCTATTTGAGTTCTTTTCTGGTTCCAAATGAAGTGTAGAATTATTAAAAAGTTTTCTAATGACAAGGAGCCCATTCCTTACTTTCCCCAAGAAGCTCATTTCATTGGGCACCAATAATGGAATGTTTCTCCTCATAGTGAGCCAAAATTATCTCCTTATAAATCTTATTACAGGTCATGCCTAGTTATAACCTCCTTAAAGATATGCCTAGTCCTCTTTAACAGGTCACAGGTGTCAGCATTCTAAATATGAAGAAAATGAGCATGTGTCCCCTTGGTCATATTTCCTAGAGGCTAGCCATCTTTCTACATCCCCGATACCCTCAGATGTCCTTCATATTATTTAAGGATCTTCACCATCCCAGTCCATTCACCTTCTGGGTGAAATCCAATTTGCCAATATCTCTACTGAAAAAATGGTATCTAGAACGAAAAGACATACTCCACAAATTATTACCAACATTTACTGACTAGGAAGCAGATATCTGGGAAAGGATCAAACTCAAGAACCCTCCACTTTCTAGGAAGAAAGTCTTGACATGCACTATGAAAATGATTAGACAAACAGAAAATATAAATCAATGCTATCCAAAGACAATTATAAGAATAACGGGGGAAGGGTAGTAAAAAATGGTGTCATCAAGCTATTCATTCCGAAAGAAGTTAACACCTCTCTATGCTAGTCCATAACCTAATTATCTCAGATAATGATAATGCTAATGTAATATGATCAAAACTTTCTAAATTTACAATAAGCATAGTTATATAGGGAGTAGTCATATCCTTTAAAATAAGTTACTTTTAATCTCATCTAAAGAATCAAGTGAAATAAAAAATACTAGATGTAATTAAGACTGTTTAGTTTCCCTGAAGATTACAGCAATCAGACATTTTAAGCATGCTAAGAATGAAACATTTCATACAATTAAGGAAATCCTATTGAAAAAAATTAGTCTATAAAACAGAGATAATATGGGACTAAGGAATGGCTTATTAATAACTCATTCAATTCTGAGTATAATGAATACAGCTATTACAATTTCAATTCACTGGTGGCTGAGCTCAAAAGCTAAAATGCTGCCACTCAATCCGCCTCAAGGATCCAGATCTAATCAGTACAGTCACTGCCTGTTACATTTATTGAATCACAGAATTATTTTAGACTGAAAGGAATTTAGATGGAAAAATAAAACACATCACAAAGCTAGCAAGGGGCAGGGCCAGACCTCAAGACCAAAATCTGGGACTTTGTCTACTATATTTGAACAACTCTTCAAATATTCCTATCTTCTCTTCCCACCTCTAACCAATCTTCTTTTCAAGCCAGTTCCTTCAATGATCCATAATGTAGGTAGGATTCCCGAACAAAGTCCTACATGAGTGACATCTGGAACTTCAGACATGCTTCCATAGAGGTTGTACTAATTTGCAGTCCCACCAACAGTGTATAAGCGTTCCTTTCTCCCTGCACCCATGCCAGCATCTATTGTTTTTGGACTTTTTAATAAAAGCCACTCTAACTGGGGTAAGGTGATATCTCATTATGGTTTTAATTTGCATTTCCCTGATGATTAGTGATGTTCAGCATTCTTTCATGTTTATTAGCCATTTGTCTATCCTCTTTTGAAAAGCTTCTGTTCATGTCTTTTGCCCACTTTTTAACGGGGTTGTTAGTGTTTTTCTTGCTGATTTGGTTGAGTTCTTTGTAAATTCTGGTTATTAGCCCTTTATCGGAACATAGCTTTGAATATTTTCTCCCATTCTGAAAGTTGTCTATTTGCTCTGTTGATCATTTCCTTAGCTGTGCAGAAACTTTTTAATTTAATCAAGTCCCATTTATTTTTCTTGTTGCTGTAACTGCCATTGGGGTCTTAGTCATAAATTCTTTGCCTACCCCAACACCTAGAAGAGTTTTTCCTATATTTTTTCTAGAATTCTTATGGTTTCATGCCTTACATTTAAGTCTTTATCCATCTTGAATTAATTTTTGTGAGTGGTGAGAGATATGGATCCTGTTTCATTCTTCTGCATGTGGCTATCCAGTTTTCCCAGCACCATTTATTGAACAGGGCTTCTTTTCCCCAGTGTATATTGTTGTCAGCTTTGTCAAAGACCGTTTGGCTGTATGTGGATGGTTTTATATCTGGGTTCTCTGTTCTGTTCCATTGGTCTATGTCTCTATTTTTGTGCCAATACCATACTGTTTTGGTTACTACAGTCTTGTAGTATAGTTTGAAGTCTGATAAGGTGATGCGTCCAGATTTGTTCTTTTGTTTAAGATTGCTTTGGCTATTTGAGTTCTTTTCTGGTTCCAAATGAAGTGTAGAATTATTAAAAAGTTTTCTAATGACAAGAGCCCATTCCTTACTTTCCCCAAGAAGCTCATTTCATTGGGCACCAATAATGGAATGTTTCTCCTCATAGTGAGCCAAAATTATCTCCTTATAAATCTTATTACAGGTCATGCTAGTTATAACCTCCTTAAAGATATGCCTAGTCCTCTTTAACAGGTCACAGGTGTCAGCATTCTAAATATGAAGAAAATGAGCATGTGTCCCCTTGGTCATATTTCCTAGAGGCTAGCCATCTTTCTACATCCCCGATACCCTCAGATGTCCTTCATATTATTTAAGGATCTTCACCATCCCAGTCCATTCACCTTCTGGGTGAAATCCAATTTGCCAATATCTCTACTGAAAAAATGGTATCTAGAACGAAAAGACATACTCCACAAATTATTACCAACATTTACTGACTAGAAGCAGATATCTGGGAAAGGATCAAACTCAAGAACCCTCCACTTTCTAGGAAGAAAGTCTTGACATGCACTATGAAATGATTAGACAAACAGAAAATATAAATCAATGCTATCCAAAGACAATTATAAGAATAACGGGGGAGGGTAGTAAAAAATGGTGTCATCAAGCTATTCATTCCGAAAGAAGTTAACACCTCTCTATGCTAGTCCATAACCTAATTATCTCAGATAATGATAATGCTAATGTAATATGATCAAAACTTTCTAAATTTACAATAAGCATAGTTATATAGGGAGTAGTCATATCCTTTAAAATAAGTTACTTTTAATCTCATCTAAAGAATCAAGTGAAATAAAAAATACTAGATGTAATTAAGACTGTTTAGTTTCCCTGAAGATTACAGCAATCAGACATTTTAAGCATGCTAAGAATGAAACATTTCATACAATTAAGGAAATCCTATTGAAAAAAATTAGTCTATAAAACAGAGATAATATGGGACTAAGGAATGGCTTATTAATAACTCATTCAATTCTGAGTATAATGAATACAGCTATTACAATTTCAATTCACTGGTGGCTGAGCTCAAAAGCTAAAATGCTGCCACTCAATCCGCCTCAAGGATCCAGATCTAATCAGTACAGTCACTGCCTGTTACATTTATTGAATCACAGAATTATTTTAGACTGAAAGGAATTTAGATGGAAAAATAAAACACATCACAAAGCTAGCAAGGGGCAGGGCCAGACCTCAAGACCAAAATCTGGGACTTTGTCTACTATATTTGAACAACTCTTCAAATATTCCTATCTTCTCTTCCCACCTCTAACCAATCTTCTTTTCAAAGCCAGTTCCTTCAATGATCCATAATGTAGGTAGGATTCCCGAACAAAGTCCTACATGAGTGACATCTGGAACTTCAGACATGCTCTTTCATGTCTGAAAGGCCAGCATAGGCTATGCCTTGAGGGGATGAATACTGTAACCGGATACATGAAGGATGGCTACCCTCCACAAGACTAAAACTCCTGAGCTGCTGAGCCACTCCTTAACCCTCAGTTACTATAAATAAGGCAAAGCCAAAGAGGCCTGAGAGACACAGCTTCAGAGTAAGGCCAACCAGTGAGTGACCATAGGAGAGCAGGAGGAAGACTATAACTATGCCAACATCAGAAGCATAAGGATAAAAACCTCCGGTCTAGGGGCCTTCCCCCATATACCTGGCCCTTCTCCAATAGCTATCTCTCTCCACTAGGTCTCAGCCAACCTAACAGGTCTTTCCTTTTACTAACTAAGCCCTGGGGCAAACAGGAGATAGACCCTTTCAGACAAAGTATGCAGCCACAGAGGGAGCTCTCCATGAGCTAAATGGTCATAACCCCAAAGTAAATAGGCAAGTAACCCAAAATGACATTAAAGTGGCAGGATGCTATATGAAGAGAATCAGGAAGGCAAAAGCCCAAAATAGCAGATGCTTAGGGAAAATGCTAAAGACAAAAGACAAAGAAAAGAATTTTTTTAAAGCTAGAGTTAGAGTAAGAAGAAAACCAAGACAGATGTTAATTCTTAACTACAAATTGTTTCTGTCTTCTCCATCAAAACTGACCTCAAATGCCAGCCTAGCATAACAGGCTCTTTGTAAACTGGCCCCGCTAGCCTATCTAGTCATTGTCCCCCATATTCTCCTGAATATCAACTTCTTCAAAGAGCTACATGCTTTCCCACCTCCAGGCCTTTGAGCCTGCTACTTCTGCCTCAGATTCTTTTCCCCTTTTGATCATCCTTCCCTGACTTCCCCAAGCAGACACGAAGTGCTCTCCTCCAGCTTCCCTAGCACCAATCTATGTGTCTGTTATAGCACCTCTCATAGGATATTATAATTTCTTGGCTTGCTTCCACAATAGTTTATGAGCTTGACATGGATTATATCCTTTTATCTTTGTATCGTAAAGACGTAGCATAGTGTCTGGTTCATAATTTAGTAAACGAATGAATCAAATGAGGGCAGTGAGGATGAGTGAAGAAACAACTGTGCACTAGGCTCTGTATCATGTGTATCTGTCCTCTCTCCCCCAGTGGCTTGTGACAGACATACAGAGAACAGTGTCTGAAATGTAGTAGGTGATCAATAAAAACTGATTGAATAAATCAAGTGAATAAAGAGCTTTGACAGATCCAGCAAAGTGTCATTTGTGGCCATGAGTATAAAGAACCCTTCCAACTCTAAGATTCTGTGGCGTTTTTAAAAAACTGCATTTATACAAATTTATACAGATTTCCCAGAAAATTTGGGAAAGGAGAGGAGGGAAACTGGCACTTACTAAAGGGCTACAAATGTGTTAGACACTTTACATATGACATTTTGTTTTTTCATAATCCTGGGAAATTGGAATTACAAAGCCCATTTTATAAATAAAGGAATCAAAGCTAGAGATGCAGGCCAAAATTTGAATCCAGGTGAGCCTGACCCCAATCCTAGGTTTTTTCCACACTGCACACTTGAACCTCTGGGAAAAGCACAAGGCATGCCTCCCTATCAGTCCACTCCAGGAAAAGGAGTTCTGAACCAGCCAAGGCTCCACTGGATCATGACTCCAGTGGGAGGAGTTTTCAATAGAAGCAACAAAAGATACAAAAAGGTGAAAAGCTCTGTGTTCCCTTGAGGAACATCACCTTTTCTTTTGTGGAAAGGTTCACATGGCTTTTCCTTTTCCACCACGAGACTGCAGGGAAAATCTTACAGCCACTTCACCTTGGAAGAAAGCAATCCCTCCTTTGCTCTTCCCTTTTCCCAAAAGGCCAAGTTAAGGTCAAGGGAATCAGGTTATGACCCAGAGAAAAGATGGCAAGGAGGCATCCATATGGGTCTACTTAGAGGCCTTAAGTTAGATTAGAGAGGAAAGCAGCCCTGAAGCTTACATCCCCTACAGGCCAATTGTCTTAGTCAGCTCAGGCTGCTATAACAGAATACCACAGACTGGGTGGCTTACACAACAAACATTTATTTCTCACAGCTCTGGGTGCTGAGAAGCCCAAGACCAAAGTGCCGGTAGATCTGGTATCTGGTGAGGATATTCTTCCTGGTTTGCAGATGACCATCTTCCTGTGTGTCCTCAAACAGCAGAGAGCAGAAAGAGCTCTGGTCTTTTCATGCCCTTATAAGGGCACTAACGCAAAGACCCACCTAATTATCTCCCAAATGCCCCAAATACCATCACACTGGGGATTCAGGCTTCAACATATGAATTTTGAGAGGACACAAACATTCAATACATACCAACCACTAATTCACCAAATTATAAGCCTACATAGAAATTTGGAGCCAAAGTCCTGTTAGCAATATGGAATTTTACTTTGCCTGGGATGTCCTCTGTATAGGATGGTGGCATCTAATTGGAATGACAAGGAATCAGCCAAAATTTTTCCCCTGAAACATGACTGACAAGTTTACTTTAATGAGTAAAGTGAAGCACACAACAAATGGTGCTAAGACATCCAGATATCTACATGCAAAAGAATGGCTCTGGACATCTACCTCACATCATATACAAAAATTAACTCAAAATGGACCAAAAACCTAAATGTAAGAGCCAAAATTACAAAACTCTTATAAGAAAACATAGAGGTAAATCTTTGTGACGTTGTATTATACAATAGTTTTTTTAGATATGGCAACTAAAGCCAAGCAACCAAATAAAAAATATATTGGACTTCATAAAATTAAAAACTTTTGTACTTCAAAAGACACTACCAAGAAAGTAAAAAGGCAACCTACAGAATGGAAGAAAATATTTGCAAATCAAATATCTGAGAAGGGTCTAGTATCCAGAATACATAAAGAACCCTTACAACTGAATAATAAAAATACAACTCAAATAAAAAATAGACAAAGGATCTGAACAGGTATTTCTCCAAAGAAGATATACAAGTGGGCCAATTAATACATGAAAAGATACCTACATCATTAGTTATCAGGAAAATGTAAATCAAAACCATAATGAGATATTACTTCATACACACTAAGATGGCTATAATCAAAAAGATAATAACAAGTTTTGGTGAGGATGCAGAGATATAAGCACCCTCATACATTGCTGTTGCGAATGTGAAATGGTGTAGCCACTTTGGAGAACAGTTTGGCAGTTCCTCTTAAAGTTAAGCAGAGTTATCACATGACCAGCAATTCCACTCCTAGAGAATCCAAGAGAACTAAAAATATATGTTCAGGGACCTGATCAAATTAAAAAGCCTCTGCACAGCCAAAGAAACTATCACTAGAGCAAATAAACAACCTAAAGAATGGGAGAAAATATTTGCAAGCTGTACATTCAGTAAAAGCCTGTTAACTAGAATCTAGACAGAACTCAGGAAAATCAGTAAGAAAAAATCAAACCACCCCATTAAAAAACAGACAAAGGATATGAACAGAAACTTTTCAAAAGAAGATAGAAAAATGGCCAAGAAACATATGAAAAATGCTCAACATCTCTAATCATCAGGGAAATGCAAATCAAAACCACAATGAGATATCAGTTAACTCCAGTGAGAACGGCTTTTATCAAAAAGTACCAAAACAACAAATGTTGGCATAGATGTGGAGAGATAGGAACTCTCATACACTGCTGGTGGGACTACAAACTAGAACAACCTCTACAGAAAGTAATATGGAGATACCTCAAAGAACTAAAAGCAGAACTATCTTTTGATCCAGCAATCCCACTATTGGGTATCTACCCAAAGGAAAAAAAGTCATCCTATAATAAAGACATCTACTCTCAAATGTTCATAGCAGCACAATTCACAATTGCAAAGGTGGGGAAACAACCCAAGTGCCCATCAATACATAAGTGGATTAATAAAATGTGGTACATGTATACCATGGAATACTACTCAGCCACAAAATACAATGGTGAACTAACACCTCTTGTATTATTCTGGATGGTGCTGGAGCCCATTATTTTAAGTGAGGTATCACAAGAATGGAAAAACAAGCACCACATGTACTCACTATCAAATTGGTACTGATCAATCAACACTATGTGCACATATGCAAGTAGCATTCATGGGGTGTTGGGCAGGAGGAAGGGGGGAGGGGGGATGGTAAACTCACACCTAATGGGTGTGGTATGCACTGTCAGGGGATGAGCATGCTCGTAGCTATGACTTGGTTGGTGCACAGGCAATATATGTAACCTCAGCGTTTGTACCCCCATAATATTTTGGAATAAAAAATAAAAAATTAAAATATATACATATATGTTCACACAAAAACTTGTACACAAATATTTATAGCAGCATTATCCATAATATCCAAAAAAGGAAACAACCCAAATGGCTACCAGCTGATAAATGGATTAACAAAATGTACCATACAATGGAATTTTATTTGGTTATAAAAAGGAATGAAGTACTGATACAACAACAGAAATGAACTTTGAAAATATCATCCTAAATGAAAGAAGCCAGATGCAAAATGCCACATAGTGTATGATTCCATTTATATGAAATTTCCTTAACAGACAAATCTACAGAGAGAGAAAGCAGATTCATGTTTGCCAGGGGCTGAGGGTGGCAGGTAGGGGAAGGGGAGAACAAGGAGTGACTGCTAATGGGTGTGAAGTTCCTTTTTTGGTGTGATGAAAATGTTCTGGAATTAAATAGTGGTGATTTTGCACAATTACTGTACACTTTCAAAGGGTGAATTGTACGATTGTAAATTATATCCCAATAAAAACAGTGAGGTGCAACTATAAGAAGAAGCTAAGTGTACACATTATAACGTATGTACCATCAAAGAGATATGACAGAAAAGCAATAAAGAAGTTAACTTGAAAATTACTGCTGGACATTGGTGTTTACTTTCACAACCAAGATGAAAAATATCGAATTTTACTGCCATAAACTGAACACCAAAATAAGAAAGACTGAGAGGAAAATTAATTGGATTTCCATGAAAAATATCCAAGGATAAATATTTGCTTTCTTCCCAATATCTCGGCTGTTTGGGAGCTGAGCTCCCTAGAGCAGATATGAGAGACTCTAGGTTAGGTTTGCTAACAGCAAACAAACTTGAAAAATTCAAGTATAAGAACCTGAGCCTCAGGCGCGCTGCCTTTGGTAAACGGGAAATGGATTCTCTCCCAGTGAGCTCTGTTAGTGCAGACGAGCATTCCACTGTGATAACGACAAAGTAACAGACTAGAACTTTCAATTACCAACCTCTCAACCTTGGAGACTGGGTGAACATTTCATATAATGCTTTTTTATAAGTCCCCGAATTAATATGTGTGAGTCCAAATGACCAGTTTTTCTAAATAACCATCAGCTCATGTTAAGAATACTGAATCACAAGCAAACTTTTTACACAATGCAAAAGTGAAGATATAATGTAATATTCTAGAACTGTGCCTGGCATATCAGAAGCACCCAATAAATATTTGTTGAATGAATGTTTATAATAGTTACTATTTTTACTAAATAATTTGATCAAAAATAAGGCAATCAGTAACAGTATTTCTAAATCAACTCATCTTTATCAATAGAAAATTGATATGTGTTCCTATTGTGGTATTCCTAATGTAATAACACATCCTCATTGATATTCAAACTGACAAGTCAATGGCTATTAAGAAAGATAATTAGTCCACTGTATGTAGAAAGGACATTGTACTTAATTATTAAAATTACCACCCTCACCTTGTAAACCTTTCTTAAAACAACTTCAGGTCAATAAAACTGTAGGGATTTGTGAAGAGATTAGTTTCTTATGCACTCTACAATTTACTTTAGTTAATAAACTAAGAAAAGATGTATTAATACAGTTTAACAACATGGCGTCCATTCTTCACATTCTAGAGCCCTAACACAAATCCAAGCAAAACACAATTAGCCTCACTAATATATATTGGAGATCAGCATGAAGGGAAATTCTTTCTAGAACACATCTTAAGGCATACCAATTTATCAATGCCAATAAAGTCAGCAATTAATTTTACATTATATTTTCCATTTTTTAAGCCTCTTTTTAAAATCAGGGAAGTTATTTCTCCGTATCTAACAACTATGGTGCTTGAAATACTATATAGGATCACAGGATGGCTATAAGTAGAAAATATGTCTAGAGATCACATCTTCTCTTTCAGAAGGACACTTCTGTAAGTCTGTTAGGATAAGATTCTACAAGTTCACAATGTGTGACAGACAACTATCAGAAACAGCCTTCCTCAATCTCCCTTACCACAGTATTAGCTCTTTTCTTCTTCTGTCTTCAAGGACACATGAAGATGACACGAGTGTCACCCTTTGTATCATCATCTTTAGCTTTTTTATTAGAATTCACACTACTCAACTCTCTTTTACTTACTTTCTTTACCTCTTGATTTGCTGACATTACAAAATAACATTTTTACAGAAAATGTAGGTAGTTATCTGGTCTCTGCATGGGAAGGATTTTCTAAGCATAAAAGCAATGAATCATGAAGCAAAAGATTAACTGGTAGACAACATAAAATTATTTTAATTTCTATAAATCAAAAGCTATCATAAATTAAATGAAAAGACAACTGTGGGGGAAATGCCCCATATGACAAGCAAAGGGCTAATATCCTTAGTGTATCAAGAGTTCACACAAATCAAGCCTCAGCAACATAGTGAGACCCCGTCTCTCCAAAAAAAAAAAATATTAGCTAGGCATGATGGTATGTTCCTGTAGTCCCCAGCTACTCAGGAGGCTGAGGCAGGAGAATCACTTGAGCCCAGGAGTTTGAGGTTACAGTGATCTATGATGACACCACTGCACTCTAGCCCGGGCAACAGAGTGAGACCCTGTCTCAAAAAAAAAGGGTTCACACAAACCAGTGTGTGGCCAAGACAGTACTCTACCATTTCCCTCTTCCTCCATACAAGAAACTGCAATGTTCCTACAAAAAAGAGGTTACAGCTTCTTTCTTCCAGCTTTGAGGATTACTCTGCCTCTCATCATCTGCCTTGGTCCTTTGCCTCCTAGCTTTCTTCCAAGCCCTGTTTGACTGAAGGTTCAGATAAACAGGCAGTCAAGCCTCATCTTGATTCCAAATTTTCCCCAAGACCTAGCCTCTGAAACACTGTTTTCTACCCTTCTCTGTGGCCTGCAGACAAGTAACAACTCGTTCCAGGCTCCAGGATACCTCATCTGACTAATTCCAGCCAAAGCCCAGCATAGTGGCTCCTAGCTGGGGAAGACAGAAATCAAACAATTAAACAATAGATAAGAAAAAATTGAGACTCTAATACAAAAACCATCAAAAAGCTTGTGCAATTCACAGAAAAGAAATATCTAATAGCTAACAATAAGATTTTTTGATCCTTAAACACATTCAAAATGACAAATGTGAGTTAAAGTAAGGAGGTACCATTATCTGTGAAATTAGCAGTTTTTTTAAAATAAATGCTAACATAGAGTGTCATAAAACTGATGGTGGGATTGTAAATTGGTATAATCTTTCAGGAGAACAGTACAGCAATATGTTTCAGTATGTTTCAAGAGCATTCACAATGTTTCTGCCCTTTGACTATGTAATTTCATTTTTAGGAATTAATCTTAAGTCAGAAATGTTGTGAAAAGACTTTCATACACAACAATAAGTAAATTACAAATAAATTATGTTTCATCCATGGTGTGGATTATCACAGAGCTAATAAAAATTATATAAGAGCTGACCCTTATAGAGCACTAAGGACCATTCATTGTTCAATGCAGTTAACATGTATTAACTCATTTATTCCTCAAAACAACATGACATGGAACCTGTGAGATAGGTAGGTGCTAGTATCATCTCCATTTTACAGTTGAGGAATCTGAGGCCAGAGAAATTAAGTCACTGGCTCAAGGTTACACTGAGACAGAGTTGTACGTCCTTATCTAAAATTCTAAAATCCAAAATGTTCAGAAAGCCAAATGTTTTATGAAAATTTGTGGCACTCATTTGTTGGTAAAACCTGACCTGAACTGACATGAAACTATGTATTGTCTTTATCCCACTTAGAGTGAATTCATTTTACTAAAGAAAAGTTAATGTTTGATTACAGGGTGCTGCCCCAGGCCCCACTAGAAGTGCTAGTATCTATACCATGTTATCTTTCTATAAACTGAAAAATTCTGAATTTTAAAACACAAATAGCCCCACAAGTTTCAGATAAGGAATTGTGGCAGAGCTGGAATTCAAATCTAAGCTATCTGTCTGGCTCCTGGAGTCTGTACTCCTAACCACTATGCGATATTTTCAGAGACTGTTTAATGACATGGGAAAATCTTTATAATTCAAACATTTAAGTATTTATTAACTACATGCTATGTGCCAGATACACAGACAAATTTTAAATTGCAATTGTGACAAGTGCTACTAAGGAGAAACAACTGGTGTATTAAGGAGGTTTGTCCTAGACAGAGTAGTGAGAGGCAGTTTTCCTGAGGAAACATTTGATCTGAGATGTGAAGGATGGACAAGAGTTAACTAAACTAAAGAAAAGAGGGAAGAGCATATGCAAAGGCCCTGTAGTAGGAAGGAAAATGGTGATAAAGGACTAAAAAAGAGCCAATACAGAGTAACTATATACCTCAGTTAGTCTGAGAGACAGTCCCAAGTTAAACCTTTTGTCGCAGTACAAATAATAACACTCTCTTTTACTCCAAAAAGATCTTGGTCTGGATTATAAAGTATATGGTCACCCAACTTTTAGTCCACATTAGAGTTGTGTCCTTATCCCAAGAATAATGAGAAGCTATGATGGATTTTAAGCTGGAGGGGCGGGGGTGAGTAGCATAATCAAATTTTAATTGCTAAAACATTATTTCTCCTGTAGTGCAAAGAATGAATGGGAATATTGAAAGGATAGACTGAATACCTTTAGACCAGTTAGGACACTCTTACAGGAGACTGAGCAAGAGATAACAGTAGCTTGGTCTAGAGTGATAGGGGTAGGGACAGAAATAAGTGGATAGATTTGAGATTTGGATTGAAGATAAAATGAACAGAACTTGATGATTATGTGGATATGGAAGGAGAGGGAGCGCCAGGTGTCAAGGATGAGGCCAAGATTTCTAGCTTGGAAACTAGATAGAGGGTGGTATGATTCACCAAGATAGGAACGCCAGAGAGTCACATGGGCTAAAAATTTAAATGTGTGATGTATCTGCATATGGGTCACAATTTGAAGGCACGGACCCGGAGAACAAGGAGAGAAAATTTAGGTTCAAAACGTGTTGATGTTTCTTTACATTCACAGAGCCCTCCTCCAGCACATGACCATTCTATTTACTGGGTGAATATTCAAGTTGTTTGGTGGTCAGACAAAAAAGAAGGTCCTCCTCAGCTGGTGATGTGGGACCAGGAGTCAGACCACTTTTAGCACGCAAACAGCCGTTACAACTCTCAAGTGCTTTACATTTACCACTCACAAAAGTTTCACATATAGGCTCATTTAAACTCACCATTTTGTGAGCAGTTATAATCTGCATTTAGGAAACTGAGGCAGTACTTAAATTACCTGCCCACAGAGCCAGTAAGGGGCTGTTCCTACGTCATCCTATCTCTTCCCATGTGCATCCATTGTGCGCAAAGAACTATAGTAAGTGCTATAAGAAAGCTACCATATAATGAGGTCCGACTAGGTGCCGTGCTCTATGAAATTAAAAAGGAGAGAACGAAAAAACGCAACTTTAGAATTTCTAAGGATGTTTCACTTTTCCCACACACTTACCCTACAGTAAGTTCGCTTTAAACTTTCAAAAAGCTTCACGTCCCAAGATGGGGTGGAAGTGAGACGGCGTAGATGAACCGGGGCAGCCAGGAACCACCCCAAACACCGGACCCTGACCTGGGGAAATGGGTCCAACGGCTCGGCCCCTGGAGACACTAGAAGGGGTCTGCGGGCTCCGCCCGGTCCCCCGCAGCAAGGGCCGCCAGCCGACCGGCAGCGGGAGGCCCAGAGGCCCGTTTGCCCTGCACGTTGCCATAGCAACGGCAGGGGCCGGCGAGTGCCCTGGGCCGCCCACCCCTCTCCGTGAGGCCTGCCCTGCGCGGCGACCCCAGTGGCCACTCACCCCGGCCAGTGGGCGGGCCGGCCTCTGACAGACGCGCACACTTCGCGCCGGTTGGCGCCGAGCCGGGAATTCTGCACCCGGAGAAACTTTCTGGCCCGCAGAGCAGCCGCAGGGTGGTGGACGGGGGCCGCGCGGGGACAAAGCGCGGCGGCGAGGGCGTAGCCCCTTCTCCCCGCCGCGGGGCTAGCGAGGGCAGGCCCGCTGTACAACGGCGCCCACGTGCCCCGGCGCGTCCCAGGCGTCCCCGCGGACGGCTCCTCTCGGGAACTGAGCTGAGGATTCTGTCTCGGACACAGAGAAGCAGCCACATGATAGATAAAATTAAAGCTTTTTAACAGCAATATCACCGTATTGAGGGGATGCCCACACCAACGTTCTCACTCCGCAGCTGGGGCTGCAAGCCTTTCACTGCGGTGGGTGTGGAGCTGGCCTAAACAGACAGGAGAGTGCTGGGCGGAGGGTGTGTGTCCCCACGGGAGAGGGCTGAGAAGACTCCTAATGGATCACATGACAATTCCCAGGAATATGTTTTAGCCACAAAGCTCTGTGGGACCATGCGGTAGAGGCTGGAAAACAGGCTCCAGCTGTATGCTAATGAATTTATGGACCTGAACTAGGAATGGCTTCTGTGGTCGTGAGTCCTGTTCTGTAGCAGCTGTGGAGAAGAAATTCAACTCTCCTAATAGTAGCCTAATTATTTGAAGATGTTCTCTAAAATTGATCGATAGCCAATAACTGCTAGGATGGGAACTCGTAGCGCCAATAACTATCTGTAATACCTGTACAGCAGGTCAATTCATTTCATTGCTTAGAGGTGGGGGTACATTTAGCAACTAGTTCATCCTGTCCTGTCCACCAAAAAGCTCAAAATGGGCCGTGATACTTTGGGAGGCCAAGACGGGAGGATCGCTTGAGGCCAGAAATTGGAGACCAGCTGGGCAACATAGCGAAACCCTCTTTCTCAAAAAAAGAAAAAAAAGCTCAAAATGGCCATAGTGGGCAACTGGTAACTTCAAACTTCAGACCACTGGACTGGGTTTTATCCTGGACTGAGCGAGACCGTCAAAAAGCTGTGTGTGTGTACCATTTCGTCTTCACCTTTGCAACATTACCTGTACCAAGTCGTGCTTTAGCCTTATGCCATTTGCTTATATTAAGAGATTGTGTGTGTGTGTGTGTGCATTCATGACACCTTTGCATTTACTAGAGGGATTATTTTAAGAATATTTATTACATCCTTGTAGCAAAATCCTACCAGCTTGGCTAGCCCAGGGTTTTTCAAACGTTTTGGGCCATAATCCACCAAAAGAAATATGCCTTACATTATCACCTGGGACACATGTACCTGTATATTTAATAACTGAAACAAGTTTTATAAAACGTTACCCATATCCCATGTTATGCACCATGATACTTTTTATCTCTTTTTAATGCTGGTTTCTACCCACTAATGGTTTCTCGACCTCCAGATAAGTTGCAAGTTGCATTTTAAAAACAGCAGTATAGCCAGATGGCTTTTTTTCACAGAAACTAGCCCTGGATCCTCAGACAAGGTAACAAGGCCACCTGGCTAGTTGATTGCTCTAACATTAGGTACCTCACTCAAGCTGAGCCAATCATATTCCTCTCCCAGGAATTTGGAATTAGGACTGAGAAATTTCAATTTTTCTCTAGGTAGCTAACATGGAAATATAGAACATCATCAACATAGAAAATCAGAAGCTGTCCACAGACATACCTTACCTTCCTACCATATGGCCTAGAGAAATGCAGAAAACCAGACTACAGGGAAAATGGGAAAAGAACAGGAAGGATGAAAAAGATCCACAAAGAGAAGAGAGAAGAGACCAAAAGAGTTCTCATAGTTTTCCATCCCTGGTCATTCCTGAAATGAGTTGCATTCCTGCCTTTGAATTCCATGTAATATTTCCAACTCTTTACAATAAACTGCACTCTTTTGCTTAGCTAGTTCAAGTGGGTGAATTTCTGTTATTGCAACTAAAATGAATCTAACTATATCAGTTTTATATGGCTGTAGTAACAAATTACCAAAACTTGGTAACTTCAACAATAAAAATGTATTATCTTGCAATTCTATAGGTCAGAATCCCTACACAGGTCTCACTAGGCTGCAATCAGTGTCAGCAGGAATATGTTCCTTGCTAGAGGCTCTAGGAGAGAATCTGTTTCTTTGCCTTTCTAGCTTCTAGACACTACCCACATTCCTTGGCTAGTGGCCCTCTTCCTCTATCTTCAAAACTAGCAACATTGCATCTTTCTGACTATGCTTCTGAGGTCACATCTTCCTCTGATTCTAGCTGGGAAAGGTTCTTGGTTTTTAAGGACCCATGTGATTAGATTGGGCCCACCCATAAAATCCAGAATAATCTCCCCATCTCAAGGTCCTTAACTTAATCACATCTGTAAAGTGTCTTTTACATATAAAGTAACATATTCATGGGTTCCAGGGATTAAGATTTGGACATCTGTGGGGAGAGGCACCTACCACACTAACTAATACAGTCACTCTAAGCCCTGTGTAGAAAGGTCCATGCAAGAAATGTATTTCAATCCTGAGCACCAGAAAAAAAAAATATTTTTTCCCTTGAGAAACTGACATGCCTTTTATTTATGAAGAAAGCAAACCATGAGATTGATTGCATTTCCCTTTTCCCCTTGACTTCCAGGAAAATAGGACCCAAATTTGCAACTCAGATTTAATAACTTTGTCAAACTCTACAGTTTATATATCTGTATTACAGCTTTCTCCTGTTCTCTCTCTTTCAGTTTTCCCTCATTACTAGTTTTATCTTGTTAGGGTTTTTTTGTTGTTGTACTATTATTTTAAGCTGCTTCAAATACTTCACACTTGCTGTTTCCTCTGCCTCTAAGCCTCTGCTGCCATTGCTCCAAAAGACTGGTTCCTTCTCATTATTCACAACTCAGCTCACTTGCCACCTCCTCAGTGAAGCCTTCCCTGCTCTCCCTATCTAAAGTAGTCTCACCTCACAGTCTATCACATTACCCTGCTTTGTTGTCTCACAGCACATAACATCATCTAAAACAATCTATTTGTTTTCTTTCTTCCCTCACCAGAGTTAAGCTCTAAGACAGTGGGGACCTGGCCTCTTCTTTAATTGCTTATTTCTTATGCCTGGGACAGTGCCCCAGCACTTAGTAGCTATTTAATAAAAATGGTGGCATTAGTAAATGAAAGAATTAATGGAAGAAAGGAAAGAAGGAAGAGAGGGAGGGAAGGAGGAAGGAAGGAAAAATAAAGGAAAAAAAAGATAAAAAAAGACTTTGTAGAACATGTAAAATAAAGAAGGATAAGTAAATAGGTAGATAGATAGACTGATAAATAGAAAAATATTCATTTCCAGTGTGCAAATGTCACTAACATTTATAGAGAGGAGCCAAAGGAACTATACAAGAAAGTAAGACATACTCAACTCCCTAGAATATATACATAGAGATCCTGGGTTTCCTTGGATAACTCTTGAGGTAATGCCTTAGACAAAAAAATGTTTTTAAGTATTCAAGTGGTTCAAGGGAGCTACATTAAATATTATGGCTAGTTACCATAGCTGAAGTCATCCATTTTCAGTGAGATAATGGATTGCAACACCATGACCACTAACATGACAAACTCTTGACACTGCCAAGGAACTCAATCTATTCTAGGAGTCATTACTACACAACAACCTGCTCTCATTCTATTCCTATAATTATTGTCACCACTGGCAACAAGTGTTAGATGTTATTTACTTAAATACTCTATTGTAATGTCATTGTTACAAAGTAATATCAAATTGCTTGACATTTAAGGAAGAGAAGTCAGAATTGAAGTTTGTCAATATAACAAAACATAGAAGAAATTAGTACAGTTTATTCCAGAGTTTGTTGACCCTGTTGGTAAAAATACCAGAGTTTGGAGAAAGGGGGAGGACTTCAGTTTTCTCAAGTCAAGAAGCAGTTGATTTGTACATCTATTAAATTTTATCTCTGCTATTCAAAAGATTTTTAAGCAGCTCTACATCACAAAAACCCATAATTTTTCTATTCCATAAGACAAATTAAGAGATATTTAGATTATTATGTGTTATATTAAGATTTCTTAAACGGGGACATGTCTTTGAAAAGTATATAATGCAAAATGGAAATTTTTCCTAATGTGGTCTGTCTTTGATTACTAGTAGGCCCTACCCATTTATACAAATCTTTCCATTTTCTTCTCCTACCTTGACAAAATAAAACTGTACCTTATTCCACAGTTCAAAAATGAAATAAAAATTTGGCAATTAACTCAATTTGATCCATTTTGGATGTCTGACCTAGCCTCCTTGTCAGATAAAATTAATTACAGTTCAGGTTAGTGCATACCAGAAGTTCATGGGTTGGAAGACTTACATTGTTATTAATAATATGGTAGTGCTCCCCAAATTGATCTACAAATTCATTGCAATCCTTATCAAAATTTCGGCTATCTTTTTTGTAGAAATTGATAACTTGGTCCTAAAATTCATATGGAAACAAAAGGGCCCACAGCACGCAAAACAATCTTAAAAAGAAGAGCAAAGTTGGAAGACTCACACTTCCATATTTCAAAACTTAACTACAAAGCTACAGGCATCAAGACTGGATCATACTGGTATAAGGATAGACATACAGATCAATGAAATAGAATTGAGAGTCCAGAAATAAAGCCACTCATCTATGGTCAGTTGACAAGAGTGCCAAGACAATGCATGGGGGAAAGAGTTTCAACAAATGGTGCTGGGAAAACTGGATATCCACAAGCAAAGAAATAAATCTGGACCTGTACCTCACACCATATACAAAAGTTAATTCAAAATGGATCAAAGAGCTAAATATAAGAGCTAAAACTATGAAACTCTTAGAAGAAATGTAAGTATAAGTTTTCATAACCTTGGGTTAGGCAATGGTTCTTAGACACAGCACCTAAAGCAAAAGCAACCAAAGGGAAAAAATAGATAAATTGAACTTCATCATAATTAAAACTTTTGGACTTCAAAGAACACTATCAAGAGGATGAAAAGACAATCCACAGAAAAGGATAAAATATTTGCAAGTCATATATCTGTTAATGGTTTAGCATTGACTATATTTAAAAAATACCTCTTACAACTCAGTAGTGAAAAAGACAACCCAATTTAAATATGGGCAAAGAATTTGAATAGACATTTTTCCAAAGAAGATATATAAATGGCCAATAAGCACATGAAAAGATGCTCAACATCATTAGTCATTAAAGAAATGCAGATCAAAATCATAATGAGATATCAGCTCGAAGCAGTGGTATGCACCTATAGACCCAGCTTTTTGGGAGGCTGAGACAGGAGGACTGATCAAGCCCAGGAGTTCAAGTCCAGCCCGGGCAACACAGCAAGACCCTGTCTCTAAAAAAAATTAAATTAATTAAATTTCTTTAAAAAGCATAATGAGATACCACTTCACACCCACTAAGATGGTTATAATCAAAAAGATAGACAATAACAAGTGTTGGTGAGAATATGGAGAACTTGAAACCTTCATACATTGCTGGTGGGAATGTAAAACAGTACAGCTGCTTTGGAAAGCAGTCTGGCAGTTCATCAGATGATTAAACATAGAGTTATTATATCATATGACCACTCCTGGGTATATACTCAAGAGAATCAAAAACATGACCACACAAAAATTTATACATGAATGTCCACAGTAGCATTAGTCATAATAGCCAAAAAGAGGAAGCAATCCAAATGGCCATTGAATGATGAATGGATAAACAAATGTATATCCAAGCAATGGAACACTATTTGGCCATAAAAAGAAATGAAGTACTGATACATGCTACAATATGGATGAACCTTGACAACATTAAGCTAAGTGAAAAGAGGTCAGATGCAAAAGACCATATATTGCATGATTCCACTTATATGAAATGACCAGGATAGGCAAATCTATAGAGAGAGAAAATAGATTAGTGGTTGCCAGGGACAGGGATGAGGGGAAAATGGGGAGAGACTGATAACAGGTATGTGGTTTCTTTTGGGGGTGAAGAAAATATTCCAAAATTAGACAGTGATAATGGTTGCACATCTTGTGAATCTTCTAAAAGCCACTGAATTCTACTCTTTAAAAGGGTGAATTCTATGGTATATGAATTATATCTCAACTTAAAAAGTAAAAACAACTAAATAATGCTTCATATTTTATGGATTCTAACACCACATTTCTTTTCACTTTTTATCTTCTTTGAAATTTGGTTGCATTTTATAATTGATTACACATTAATATTGCTGTCAGCCTGGTAGCAGTCGTGATATGGTTGTACAAAAACTTTCTGTTGACACCTTCCTGAAGAACCAAGAAAGTGCCTACGTTTATGTGGGTTAGTTTTAACAAAACACAGGTAATACTAATTCACCTAATAATATCACCAATTCTGTGCCAGGCACTGTTCCAAATGCTTTATATGTTTTAACTTAATCCTCACAACTCCATGAGGTAGGTGCTGTTATTAATATTATCCCATGTTATAGACAAAGAAATAGAAGTACAGTATTCTGGTGGTCTGGATCAACTTGTCCAAGACCACATGGCCAGTGTGTGTGAGTCCCATCCAGGCTGTCTGGGCCAGAATCTGTGCTCCTAACCATTTAGCATCACTGCCTTTCTTACCTACAACATGCTGTGAGTGCAAGTCAGCCATTACCTTAAACAGTCTTCAAGGTTCCCCAAGGCAAATTTGGCCAACAGAGTAACTAAAGCCAATAGTCTTGCAATGGTTTAGTGATAGAAACACCATTTGGAAGTTTGATTCATTCATCCAAACATTTTTTGGCTAACTCTAAGGGATTTCACAGTCCAGAACTTCATTTACTGAGCTCAGATAAGAGGGAGTAATCTCTTTCTGCTTTGCTTACAGGTGAGTAAAGGGAGCTGGAGCCTTAGTCTAGACTCTCATCATTTCCCCCCAGCTGACTGCAGAAACTGACCTATCTCTCCTGTGGGGAGGGCTGAGTGAGGGGCAGGCCCAACTAGGTTCAAGCATGGGGATGGAGGGATGAGGTCCCTTTTACACGTGAAGGGTATGGAGCCAGGGGGAAAGCCACCAGAAGTCATCCCGGGAAAGAGTGCAGACTCAGATCTGGGACAAATGTTCCACCTCCCTGTCACCTGACATCCAATTTTACTGATTTAATATAAAGTAAGTCATGGGAAGATTGGAAGGACTCCTGAGGATTTGGGGGTGGGGGGGTGGGGGTCCAGTATGCCCAGGCTCAAGAGAGAAGATGGATTATGTCCCTTCCAAGAAACTGTAGACAGAGGGAAAGGAAAGCGAAGCCCTCCCTATCCCCACACTGCCAAGGCTCTTGCCACACCCAGCCCTGCTGAGTCCCCTCAGACACCAGCCTGTTCAGAATGGCTCCACAAACCAGCCTGACCCTGATTGCTTCCAATAAGCTGGCCTCAGTTCCCTGAGGCCATAATGGGGGTGGAGGCTGGACTCAGAGTCCTCCATGGCCTTTCCAAATCCTCCTTCAAAGGCTTCAATAGCATTTTCCAGCCATGGATGATAGTAGCTCCGCCCGCTCCAGCCTAGACCTTGGAGCCAAACACAATCCTTGCAGAAGAGAAATGACTGAAGCAGAGGGGACATCATAGGAGACACAGAGGCAGGACGCTGGCTCTGGATTGTTGTACAATACAAAGAGGGGTGGGGCAGAGAAGGTACCTGGAATCATCATCCTTTAATTCTTTTTTTCTTCCTAAATGTTTATTTGGAAATAATTTCAAACTTACAGAAAAGTTGCAAAAATAAAAATAGTAAAAATGTCCATATATCCTTTACCCAGCTTCACCTATTAACATTTTTGAAAGGCTGGCCTTAATAGCAAAATAACAGAAAAATTATGTAACCCATAGTAAGGGCTAAAATCAATCCTACGAGCTTTTTCTGTTCTCTCTCTCCGTTTTCCCTCTCTCCCTAGCTGACAGGCACCCTGCGGGGCTCTGTTTTTATGACATTTAAAAGGAGCCCATGAGCACCTACTAAGTTTTCCACCCAAACAATTTTACCCCATTTGCTTTATTCATAGCTATCTATACATTTATGTGTGTGTATTTTTTTTAAATTAAAAACATATATACATCTATAGTTTTTTTTCTGTACCATTTGAGGGTAAGTTATACTACGGCCTTTTACTCCTAAATACTCCAGTACATATTCTCTAAAAATAAGGACATTCTATTACATAATCACAGTTCAGTTATCAACTTCAGCATACTTAACATTGATACAATAATGTAATCTATTGTTCATATCCCAATTTTGTCAGTTGACCCAATAATGTCCTTTATAGCATTTTTAACTTTGTTACAGGACTCAGTGTGGGATCAGGGACTGCATTTAGTTGTCATATCTCTTTAGTTTCCTTTAACCTAGGCATCTTCCCAGCTTTTATTTGCCTTTTATTTCCCTTTAATGACATGGACATCTTAAAAGAATCCGGTCTCCTACCCCCTGCCTTTATGTAAAATAACATTTCTCATTTTTTGCTTGTCTGATGTTTCTCTGTGATTAGATTCAAGTTATGTATTCTTGGCTGCAACACTCACTGTATAGGTGATAGGTGATGTTATCCTTCTCAGGGTATCACATCTGGATGCACAGCATGTCTACTTGTCCCCTACTGGTGATGTTATTCTGGTCACATAATCAAGGTTTATCTGATTTCTCTATTGTATAATTGCTGTATATTTTTTCTCTCTCACAACTAATAAGCAGTCAGTGGAAAGACAATTTAAGACTATGCAAATATCCTGCTCCTCATCAAAATTTCCCCAAAGAGCCCTTACCAAGCTTTTCTGACTTTCCCTGGAGCTAAATGAGTGCCACTGGCGCCACCTATGGGGCTGCTAGCACACTGTAACAGGGGAATGATCTGTGGACCTTCTGACTTCTGCCATTCATCTGGTGCCCAGAAGCTATTTCAGCCTCAGACATTTTGAAAGAAGAGTCTGACTCACAAGGCCTGAGTTCTAGTCTGGACACTGCCACTAACTCATGAGGAACCCTGGACAAGTTCTTCTCAAGACTTCAGAGTCCCCAGTAAAATGGGAAATTGGATGACAAAGACCTGAGTTACACAATCATTCAACTAATATTTGTTGAGCAACTACAGGAACTGTACTAGGATCTAGTCAATATTTCTGCTCTCAGGGAAGCTTACACACTATGAGGGGTGACCCAGACAATGAACAACAAAACAAGTAAAGGAAAAAGGTAAATATACATAGTAGTAAGTGCTATGATGACAGTAAAACAGGATTGTCAGAGATAGTGCCTGGCATCCACTTTAGATTGTGTGGTTAGGAAAAGCTCTCGGAGGAGAGGGTTTGGGCTAAGACATAAAGGGTGATATGCAGCCAAACCCAACCTTGAGAAGTTTGGGGGATAGAGCCTTCCAGGCAGAGGGAAGGGATTCAAGGATGATTAGGTGTTTGGTACTTTCTACTTCCATATCTATGGTTCTTTGGGGAAGTGAGGACAGGGACAGGAGACTTCCAGGTGTCTCTGAAGCAGGGCCAGAGAAGGATGAGAGAGAGGTATGTTCTCTGGCACAACAGGGAGGAATTCTATAGGTAGTAACAAATGAAGTGACTTTTAAAAGATGAGTTAAGATTCTAAAAGGTCGGTCATAGAACAGAGAAAGTCATTCCACGCAGGAAAGGGGAAGAATGGGAAGCACACAGGAGTCGTTGGTTATGGCAATTCTGAAATGCAACTGGGCAAATATTTTGAGAGCCTCTTAGTCTGGGGTGGGAATTATTCATTATTTTCTGATTCTGGTCCCTCAGGGTAGCTCCCTTGTCCATTGTTCTCCTTATCCCTTGGTTCTGCACTCTCAGAGGTTCTTCCTTTTTCGGTGTCCCAGCTGATATGGGGGTTGAGGAATAAACCTCTTTGGGGACTGAGCAACTTTCTCAACCCATTCTCTGTCATAGATGCTTGGAAGCACAAGAGCCATTTAAAGTCTTGAACAGTTACTGTTTCTGGTAGTCTAGGCTTATAGTTCCTCTAGCAGTAAAACTCTCTTTAAAAAACTCATTACGTTTCTATCTGTTTGAATGTAGGCAGCATCATTTGCCAAAAGCTATACCTACAGTTATTCCTGAGTATCGACGGAAAAATCCAAACTCTAAAATAATTTAAAGAAGTTTATCCTGAGCCAAATGTGTGTGATCGTACTCTGGGGGACAAGTTCTCAAGAGGTCTTGAGAAAATGCACCTGAGGCAGCTGGATTACAGTTTGGTTTTATACATTCATGGGGACAGGAATTACAGGTAAAATCATAAATCAATACATGGAAGGTATACATTGGTTCAGCCCAAAAAGGCGGGACATCTCTAAGCAGGAGCTTACAAGTCATAGATGGGTTTTAGGGATTCTTTAGTTGACAATTGGTTGAAAGAGTTAAGCTTTGTCTAAAGATGTTGGGTCACTGGAAAGGAATGCTTGAGTTAAGATAGGGATCTGCTAGGATGCTTGAGTTAAGATAAAGGGGTCTTCTATCTCTCATGTGATGCTATGCCAGAACCAAGTTGGGAAGTAAACCACATTATACTGGTTTAACAAAACCTGTTTAGGGAGATTTTATCATTTGTAGGCATGATTCACCAGGTCTCTTAGAAAGGAATTTGGGCAAAAGAAAAAGGCCAGAGTTCAGTCCTCATGAGAACTACAGTAGTCCTCTTTTATCCACAGGAGATACATTCCAAGACCCTCAGTGGATGCCTGAAACCACAATGGTACTGAACCCAATATACTGTACACTGTTTTTTCCTATACATACATACCTACAATAAAGTTTAATTTACAAATTAGGCACAATAAGAGAATAACAACAATAATAATAGAACAATATACTGTAATAAAAGTTATGTGAATGTGGTCTCTCTCTCTTTCTCAAAATATTTTATTGTACAGTACTCACCCTTCCTCTTCTTGTGATCTGTCAATCTGATAACCCAGAAGGCTACTAAGTGACCAAGGGTTGGTAACATATACAGTGTGGATATGCTGGACAAAGAAATTATTCACATCCTGATTGGGATGGAGCAGGACAGCATGAGATTTCATCACACTACTCAGAATAGTGTGCAATTTAAAACTTGTGAATTGTTTATTTCTGGAATTTTCCATTTAAAATATTTTCAGACCACAGAAAGCAAAACTGTGGATAAAGGGAGACTACTGAAGGCATGCTCATGCCTCTCTCTCTTCTCTTTCTCTCTCCCCACATGCTTTGGTGGAAAAACCACATCCTTAGAATTTTTTCCCTCAATCTCATCCAGCTAAAAGATTTTACTGGGCATTATACTCTTACTTTGATATTTTCCCTAAAGTACTTTAATCCATTCAAAGGTTTTAACAATGAATATTATGGCCATACTTTTAATTTGATCCTTGCCTCAAGGCTGAATTGTTATGGGCCTTCAGTACTCAAATTCTCAATTTTATCTTTTAGTCTTCAGGGTCAAGAAGCAATTATCTCTTCAAAACCCTAAATCCTTGAATTTTTGGATACTGTCCATTTTCTATCACTCCTGCTTAAAAGCACAGCAATTCTTCTCTGAATTCATGTCTTTCTTGAACTATCTTGATAAATAGAATATCAACCAACATACGCTATCTATGTTCTATTTTCCAACCTCTTCTCCACTACTGAAATTCATTAAGTATTTGATCTGCCTTTCAAGTTGTCACAGACTATGGTTTTACCAAATGTTTTTCCACTGTATAACATGAACCACCATCTTTCTAGTTGCCAGTATCAGTACGCTTACCACCCACCTGCTAAGCCAATGCCTTGGATCTTAGTGTTTTGTTATTGTTTAATTTTTCTCCCCCAAAGAAAACCAAGGTACTTTGTACTATAGGCTAGCTTATGCTGCAGTAATGAATAACCCACAATTCTCACTGGCTAAACACAACAAAAGTGAAGTTCTCATTAATGCAAAATCTGCTGCAGATATGGGTAATACACCAAAGCATATATTCTACATGTAAAGGCACAGCATACCAGACTGCTTAAATCTCAAGCACCTTTGTATCAATATGTACTCTCAGAATGACCTCAACAATAGAAGAGAGAAAATGAAGAATCAGAAAATCAAGCACTGGCTCTTAAAATTTTCAACCTAGAAATGACCTACATCACTCCCACTCATATTTCATTGGCCAAATCAAGTCTCATAAAGACACCTAAAATAAAGGGTGTCAGGTAGTACAGTCCTTCCGTGCACTTAGGAGGGGAAGAGCACTAGAAACATTGGAAGGCATTTACATCTGCCCCTTTGCTGTTTGTAGGATCTTCTCTTTGTCTTTGGTGTTCTGCAGTTTCACTACAATATATTCCAGTTTCTTTTTATTTTTCCTAAGTGTATTTTGTTCTACATCTTGTATCTATGAATTCCTATCATTCATCACTTCTGGGCAGTTCTCAGACATTATCTCTTCAAATGTTCTCAATTGTCTCATGATATTTTTAGTTTGTTTAAACTGGGATGCAAATAAGTTTTACACATTGCAATTGGTTTATATGCTTTTCAAGTCTCTTTAATCTATAGGTTTCCCCTCCATTTCACTTTTTTCCCCCTTACAACGTAAACCATGTCATTTGTCCCATCAGTTCTCATAGACTGGATTTTGCTGATTGGATCCTCATGATGTCATTTAAGGTGTTCCTCTATTCTCTGCATTACCTGCCAATTGGGAGTTAATCTGTAAGTTGATAAATGTAGAGGCTTGATTAAATTCAGATTCTATTTGTTTGTAAATACTTCATAGGTGATGTTGTGTTCTTCAGTCAGGAGCCATATAATGTCTGGTTGTCTCTCTTTTGGTGATGTAAGCAGCCATGGATGGTCATTGCCTAGATTCATTAATTCATTAGGGGTTGAAAAATGGTGATATTCCAAATCTATCCATCCTTCTTCAATTATTTTGGAATACTTCTAAAGGAGAAACTTCCCCTCATCAATTATTTGGTTACTCAGAAATTCAGTTCATATAGAAAAGAAAGGATGAATGCTTCACTAATCTAGTTAATAAATTTTAAAAGTCACAGAGGCACTGCCCTGGCAGAACTATTGCCATGAAGTGACCACACCACACCTGGGAATCACTGGAACAAATGGGGAGCCCTAGATAAGGACAACTGCTTCCACCTGCATCAGGTCTTAGCCCTTAGGCTAGGGCAAGACTAAGGCTGTGGTGTTTATGTTCACAAGCATAGAGCAGATCCTTATTTTCTCCATGAATGCTAAGTAAGCTTGGCCTCAGCAGGTCCTATACCTCTGACAGAGCTGGAGGCCAGCGGCATAGCAATCTCCAAAAAACCTTATGAACATCCTCCCAACCCTGTGGGCAAATAAAGCACTGTTTTTGGAATATTGGTTAGAGTATAGGCTCAGCTGCTATAACCAAAAAAAGACCCCCATATTAAGTGGCTTTAAAAAATAGAAATGTATTTCTTTCTCAGGTAATGGTCCACAGAAGTAACAAGCAGTTCAAGGCAGGTAGATGGCTCTGCTCCATGAGATTGTCAAAGAACCTAGGTTCTTTCTAATTTCTTATTTTACCATTCTCTGGTATGGCACCCTCATCTGCATGACTGAAGCTTGATGACCAATGGCACAACTGTGTTTCTATCTGGAGAAAGCGATAGAGAGGGAGGACCTGGAGGACAAGCAATTTCACGTAAAACGTGTCCTGGAAGTCGTATACGTGACTACTTCTCATAATCTATTGCCTAGAACTTATTCAAAAGACAACATCCAGGTGTAGAGGAGGCTGGGGAAAGTGGGGGAAGGAGGTTATTACTAAAATTTTTATAAAAACAGATACTGGCAACAACTTGCAGTCTGTGCTACAATTGGAAAGCTGCCCCTAGGGACTGGTTACACCCTCTCATTTCCCAAACCATATCCTGTGCAAGGCCTTTAGGAGTGATGTCTGTAGGACAAGATTCTCCCCCACCACCCTCACAGAGCTCCAGGGCCCATGAATGAGAGTTCTTCCCAGAGACCAGGCATTTTTATTCTAGGAGGTCCTACATCAAACATGAAAATGCACCTCCAGCCTGTAGTAAATACAGTTTTTATGGTAAAATTTTGAAATCATTTTTTTAAATTTTGCTTTTTAAATTATTTGGCTAGGAGTAATTCATTTAATGTACACTGAGCTCAGGTTTCTTGACAATCATCTTGTATATACAGAATTTCTTGTGAAGTGAGAAACTCTAACTTACAAATTATTCTCAAGTATAACAAAATTTTTATGAAACTTTATGAAATTATTATAAAATTAATATTAATGGGGTTAACATAATGATATAGTTTATAGATATTCAATTAGACATTTATTTATGTATGTTTTGTCACTTTTAATTTTAAGTTTTCTCAGGACTTATTTTTCTAGGCCCTTGAAAAGCTCTCAGACCCTAGATATTATACTACACCTATACTGCCTAGTGGATAAAATAATCCATGGACCAGGTGTGGAGCAAGAAGAGATCTGGATACAGACCTACCTATGAGGGCAGGACTTGCTCTGGAGAATGGGCCCAGCTAGCAGCTTGTCATGGAACCTGAGGAGTGAGGAGGAGAGAGGCTCTGTGTTCTTGGGACCTAGAGAAGGATTAGTACTAATAAAATTAATAAGGATAAAACCCAGCCGAAAGTCAGAGCAAACAGGGAAAAGGTTCAGGTTCTTGGGCCAGTCTGGGAAGGGGTGGGAGGTAAGAGAAGACTTCCAGGTCTCATCTTAAACATTAAAATTGACGAATATCCTTCCTTGAAACACAAACTTCCTTGGCTTCTCTGATGCCACATCCCCCTAGTTTTCTTCCCACGTCCCTGGCTGTTGACATGGGGAATATCAGAGGAAGAATATGTTAACGGGGCCTGGGAGTGACATTGAGACATCCAAGTGGAAGGTGTCCAATACACCACAGGATATGTGGATCTGGAGCTCAGAAGAGTGAGTCCGTGACTTTTACCAGATGCTTCAAACATCAGAGTGTTTAGTTCCAAGTACCAGAAACCAATTCTGGCTAATTTAAGCAGAAAATGAATTTATTAAAAGGTTTTAAATTTTTTTTTAGAGACAGGGTCTCGCTCTGTCACCCAGGCTGAAGTGCAGTGGCATCATCATCGCTTGCTGTAACCTCAAACTCCTGGGCTCAAGCGATCCTCCCACCTTAGCCTCCCAAAGTGCCGGGATTACAGGTGTGAGCCACTGCTCCTGGCCTATTAAAAGGTTTTTAAGGTAGTTCACAGAATTTTCGGGAAGAGTGGAGAATTAAACTCAGCACTGTGTAGCCAGAACAATTCCTGAAATTATGTATGGAATTGGTCTGCTGAAGAAACTATCACTGCCATCAGACACCAGGTGCTCCAACTTGTATTGCTGCTCCTGCTGCCATGGAAACCCCACCACCCTACAACCAACACTGCCACCAGAGAGAAGTCTGTTTTTTCCTTTTCTTTTTTTTTTAAATCACTACCACTAGGCCTGTACCCTGGCTTTAAGGGATGCTGGGAAATCAAGATTCTAGTATATTTAGTTTTTGCAGTGAGGAGTGAGCTGTGCCTCTCAAGCCTCCTGAGGTGAGGAATTCACCAAAAATAAGGAAGGGGTTCAGAACTTTATGCAGCCTAAACGAATGACAAATATTCATGACAATGTCTCTGACTCCTAAAATGGCTAGAAACCACTGGTATAGAGTGAGCACATAGGACAGCTAAGGATGTAATTGGGAAACATCACGATATAAAGGACATTCTTGAAGAGTTTAGTGCCTGGAAGTGGTAGGCATTCATAAGATGCTTTTTCCCTAACGCCACCTCAGACTTGTTGCCTGCATTTTGAAGAACAGGCTATGTGCATGCTATAAGAAGCAGAGAGCTGAGTTATTCCCTAGAGAGAAAGGCTTCCCAGTCTAGTCTTCCTAACTTTGGGTTCTTAATGATGTTGGAGTCTAGGGGCAAGAAGTTTCAACCATCTTCACTGAAAAACACTCCAGGACACAATTGTTATTAAGGAAAAGTGCTAGTTTTTATTTGTTCATGAATGTGTAGGTCCTTTAAAAATCATTGACACTTCCCCTTACAATATTACTCTCTCATGCCCCTAACCACTCTGGATCCAATAACCACTTCTAGAAAAGGCCTTGGAGGAGCTCATCCTAGATATCCAAGAAAGGGGTGCAGTTTAAGGAATGGGCATATGGCTCAAGAAGCAGCACCAGCTGATAAGAACTTTCCCCAAAGCTAGCTCAATTTGGCCTATGAGTCCCTTTTCCCTGCCCTGGTCAGGACTCCCCCAGCTGTGTCCCACCCCCAGAATACCCTTATTCCTTGTGTGGCCTGAGCTTTAGAGTTAGAATCACAGGTATCATATTTAGAGCTGGAGAGCTTCTGAGAGATCACTGTTCTCAACCACTCCCATACCCCAACTTTATAGACGAGGAAACTGTACCCAAGATAACAAAGCTCATAATTAGCAGAGACAAAATTTAGGTGTTCAGACTCTCAAATCAGATGTCTTTCTACTACACCTCCTTACCTCCAAGAAAGCAACCAACATCTGCCCCCAGTCCCTGGAACAACTGGAGCAAGCAGGTGGTGATGATCAGCACAGGTGGGAAAGACCCTGCTAAAGGGAGTCATGCTGACTCCAGCTGAGCCCAAGCAAGTGAGGAACCACAGCACTTCCCAGTCTCCCCTCCATCAAAATATTGTCAGTGGCAGAAACCCACCCCTGCCAGGATTCTCCTCCTGGTTAGCAGCACTGAACCATGTATGAAAACATGTCTTACCACGATCCCAGGCTCCATACTGACTGTGGCAGGCTCTAACTGCTATGGGATCATGGTGATGAACTGGTAATCCAGTTTAGCCAAACTGCTGCCTGGGTGCTATAAAACCTAATCCACATTCTTAGGCTGATTTTGATGGGGCCTCTTAGCAAACGTGGCTAAAATCTGTCTCTGCACTGTACTGGGAGAGACAGAGGGAAGGACTCACAAATGCTGTCCTCCCAGCAGGAGCTCATAAACATGCTTGGCATGAGGAGAACTGAGTCCCAGAGAAGGAAGGGACTCAAAGAAAACAGACACAGAGAGGGGGGAACAGGAGCAGCTGTGAATCTTCCTGCCTACCCAAATCCTGAAGAGCAGTGAACACAGACAGCCACAGACATGTCCCCCTGTCCAAGTTTTAGGGAAGGCTCAGCCTGTGTGGCTGAGACATAAGATGAGAATCCAGAGACTTGCAGTGTCATAAAAGTCAAGTGAAGAGGGTGTTTCACGGAGGGAGTGGCGGATGCTATGAAATGCTGTGGGGAATTCAAGACAGCTGAGGACTGAAAGATGTTCATTTGATTTGGCAACTGGGTAGTCCCTGGTGACTTTTATGAAAAACTTTAGAGGGCTAAAGAGTAACTGAGAAGAATCAGTAAAAAAGATTCCTTTTAAAAGAAACCTGGCTGACAAGGAAAAAGTGTAAGGGGCAACAGACTCTAAGATATTTTGTTTTAATCTTGGGGAGAACTCTGCTTGTTTGCAGGCTATGTGGAGGTAACCAACATAGAGGGAGGCCGAAGGCCCCAGGAAGTGGGAGTAGTGGGATAAATGAGGGAGCAAAGTCTTGGAGGACATAAAACAGGATGCAGAAACAGAGAACTAAATGGGAGCAAGAGGGAAGGAAATGAGGAGAGGTACACATACAGATAATGGGAGGGGGAAGAGCAGCCAGCAAAAGTTCTGGCTTTGGGGCTCTCTTCTGTGCAGTAGACAATGAGGTCAGTCACTTGCTGAGAGCAGAGACGAAGGGAATGGATGGGAAAGAAGAGTAACAAGTTAGAGAATCTCCAATCAATACTGAAAGCCCATCTGAGGCTGTCAACTATGAATCTGTCATGCTCAGCAGCCCAGAAAGAAGGAGCAGAAAATAGGATGATGTAGAAAATGGAGAATGGTTGATAGTTTCAGCAAAAGCTGGAGGGGATGAGACAGTCCAGGATGCTGACAAAAATGTCAGTGTGTGATGGGCCATGGGTTCAGGCTGGGGAGGGGAAGAAGTCTAGGAGAAGGATGAAAGACTGCGAGAGAGGATGATGAGGGCTGAGGTCACGAAAACAGACTCAAGAAGCAGGGCAATTTCGGCAGCAGTGAGGGAGGGAGAAGAAGAGGAGGCACAGGAGGTGGCAATCCAGAAGGAGCAAAGGCTCAGTTCAGGAGTTCAGAAAGAAGACAACAGGTGACCCCATGGAGTGAGAGGAAGCAGAGCAGAGCCCAGGAACAAATAGGGAGGGGCCTAGGTCTTAGAAGTCAGGCAAAGACCTATCACCAGAAATGGGTATAGGGAGCCAGAGTCCTCCAGGGATGAAGGCAAAGCCTGCCATGGAGCACAGCCTATGGAGGATCTGGTGGCTGCCACTCAGGGAAGCAGGCAGGGTATGTAGTTAGCAATTGCTAGGAGTCAGGCAGGGCCAACCTACCTATGTTCTGTGGAAGAGTGCTCTGCAAATTCATCCTGAACCAATTTTTGCACTAAAATCCCCTTTACATCAAATGAAGCCACTCTCCTGTCCTGTTTCTCAGCGCACCCAAGAAGCCAACTTCTCCTCTGCAAGCTACAGGACTGCATGCTATACAACAAGAATCCAGAACTCACAGTATTTCCATTGTATGACTTTGTCAAGGGCCAAAGGACTTGACTGACTCCCAAATGGGGCCATTATGAGAGCAAATCAAATGGAGGATCAGCCCAATGTTAGCAAAGAGTCTCTGAAGGCAGTCACTTGGCTAGCAGGATTTTTTTTTTTAATTTCTAAACAGTCATGTTCTGCTTTCTGCATGCAAAAACAAAACTAAACAAAACTATGACTCATAATGTTGGCAGCTAGGTACATAGGAAAAGCCAGGGAAAGGGTAGTGACATGGGATAACCAGAGTAGGGATAGTGTGGTAGGCTAGGGCCTCATACCCTTGGAGGAAAGGACACCCTACCTCCCACCTGTCCCTGCCTAGAAGGAGCCTCTCAGCATGCAGGTCTCTATGATGGAAAGGGAATATGTGACTCTCCACCACATTACTAAGATCCCCTGGCCCAGCAAGCTGACCCTTAGGCCTAGCAGGCCACATCCAAGCTGGGAGCTTCACTGACATAAGGGAAGACAAGTTTTTAGCGGGCATTTCTGCTTCGTATTTGTGGTCTCCAGTTGGTCCTGTGGAAGGATTTCAACCAGGTTTGAGCCGTCACAACCCTCACTGGCTGCCCAACACCAAGTACAATGGAGCTTACCCAGCAGTGGTAGGTATGTGGGCCATACAAAGGGAAGATGACCAAGAGCAGGAATTAACGAGGCAAGTACAGAGGGAACCTTGCCAAGCCAACTAAACAGAGAAAAAGATTCAAAAATTGAAAGGGAAATGGCCAGAGCCCAAGCTAGAAAGTTATGTGAGCCCCAAAGAGCAGAGGCCTAAGTCCAAAGGTTGCCTGACCAATAAAGTATCAAAGACTCAGTTACCCCCAACTAGAAAACAGGATTATGGAAGCCTATCTGCTTAGGAGAACTTGGCATGTGCTGCTGAAAGAATGGCAAGTCAATAGACATGGTTTGCTTTGAAGTAAAGATGACCTCTCAGCTTGGGTAAAGAAGGAAATGAGCAATACCATCAACTCACAAGGAGAGAAAAAAATGTTTTCTGATTGAAAAAAAAAATTGCTCATTGGCAAAGGCCCTACAAACAAGAACTTACTTAAACTGCATCTCCTAGCAAAACAAAGCCATGACATGAGACTTCCCTGAACTTAGCCATGCCATGACAGGACCTCCAGGGAGAGCTGTCTCAGGGCCAGGCCACTAAAATGCCAAGTTCAGAGCTCCCCCAACAATATCAGCAACAGGTTCCTTCTCAATCAAGCCCTTGCTTGGGAGGTAGCCTGAACCCCAGTATCTGTCTACACCACTTCCTCACAAACACTCTGCATGGACCATGAAGATCCATTTGAGATGCAGCATGGAGCTCCTGTTCCCATGGCTTCCAGAATGCTTCTCTCTGCATTCTAGGAGAACTAAGGTCCTGATGTTGCTTCAGGGTCACTGAAGAACACTGGCTTCTCACCTCTTGACTTTCCCCTTCTCCACCCTAGACAGAACTTCCCCCAGGAATGCCCAGGTCTGACTCCTACCAGTCCCTAAGGCCTTCTCCAACCTCCAACAAAAAAGGGCTGCCAATAGAGTGTTGGTTTTTTGGGGGGCTGTGGAAAGCCTGGAGGAAGGCTAGCCAGAGGACTCACTTCTGATCTTTGGCTCTGTCAACTTGGAGATGTTGAGAAATAGAATCTCTAAGCAGAAGGAGAGGCCCAGCAGAGTGAGCTGGTTGTGGGTCACTCTCCTTGCCTAGGGAACTCTGTAGTGAAGCAAACAGAAGCTGCCTCACAGTTTTTCCAAGCAGAACTCAGGATCCAGACCTCTGAATGGGGATGATGAAGGGGTGGCCACTGACAAGCACCAACAACCACTTCTAGGAAGGCAGGTTCTGACACCAAAGAAGTGCTATTAGCCCAAAGTAAGTGGCAGAGAGGGTGGACTCTGAAGTTGACTTCTTTTTAAGTCTCCAAGTGAAATTTGAGCTGGAAGATGTAAGAGGTCTCCGCCCAGCCACCCAGCTCAGTCAAGAATTCTATACCATCCAGAGCCCCTTCACAGTGGCCACCTAAGTCAACATCTGGAAAGGGGGAATGTAAAACAAATACCCTGAAAACCGTTAGAACCCGAATAGGCACCAGTTGAGACCTATGGCCTCTATAATCCTCCATTATTCTGCCTGGGGCAAGTGCCTCTGTCCAGACAGGACAAGCAAAGGCAAACAGTGACAGTCTTTGGCTGTTTTGGGCCAGGGATCACAGGCCTGCCACATGTCCAAACCTCTTTCCCTTCTTTTACCCACTTCTGAGCCCAGGAGGAATTCAGATGTAGACACTGCTCCTGGGCCTGGACACTGAAAGGTGAGAAAGGTTTGCTTTCCCCAGCAGAAAGAATTCACCAAGGAAGTTAGGGCCTTCCAAGCCTGACCAGCTGTGGTTTTGTCAAGTGGACCTTATACATCTGATTACTCTGCAAATAAGGAACACCTCCCTCTTTCCTGTTTATTACTGAAATCTCTGTAGTGGATGCACTATGGCTCCCAAATAAATGCTGTAGATGCAAATGGCAAAGAAGAGCAGTACACAGCTCAACAAGACTCATCTCACATCCACATTCTGAAGAGCATAAGCTGAAAGATGGGGAGGAATGGTCAACAGGATGGGACACCAGCTGCCGGAGCACTCAGTCTCCTCCCAGTTCTCAGACCTGGGAGACACTGTTGGCCAGGCGGAAAGACATTCTCTTTGTTCTTTCATTCTCCTGAAAGAAAAAATATACATATTTGGAATTAAAATAGCCAAATGTAGGATTTATTAACATGAAAAAGCTAAGTGTCAAGACTGGGATTCTATAGAGTCAAAGTAATTTATTCTCCCTCAGGAATGCAACAATAAAACTTACTAACGCCACTAAACATGGTGTGCTAAGAATTATAAACAACTGGGGATGGCTGGTCAGACCCTGGCACGCAGCAGGCAGGCAATACATTTCAGTGGAATTAAACAGCAACAAATTGATGTGTCATGTCTACACAGGTGGGACCAGCCAAAAGGTCAGAGGAGCTCTCTCTGCTGCAAGCAACACCCTACACCAAGGAGCTGAAAAAGATCCCTTCCTTTCTCCCTCAAACCCAAGTAAAGATGATACCAGGTACTTCCCTTTTTTATGGGCATCCCAATCACAATGTAGTATAATCAGCACTGAGCTGGGTGGGAATCAGGACACCTGGTTTGTCACCCTAGTTCTGCTGCTAATTTGCTAGGTAACCCTGGGCAGGTACATACACCTCTCTGAATTTCAAGCCTCATGGGTAATTGGAGTTGATGAGCCCTGTACTGCCCTGCCTTCCTTAAAGGCTAAGGGCTTGTAAGTGATGGTTCACCGTCACCACCATCTCTAGTGCCACCTCAGCAGCTGCACTTTAGGTTGCTCTATGCATGCTTGCCCAGTCACCCACCCACCTGCTGCCGCCTGGCAGCAACTCTTTACCACATGTCGTCGCCGCCTCTTGGGTTGGATGCCCTCCTGCATGTAGGGGGGCCACGGGAAGCCCTGGGGAGTGGAACATCCACTCTCACTAGACACCTCTTCAGAGTCTGAGTCCTCCTGCCTTGGCTGGGCAAACCGTTTCTCCGGGTAGATCTCCTTCAACCAGCCCTCAAAGAACACTTCCAGGCAGCGGCCGGCCTCTGCGACCTCTGAGTCAGGCTGATGAGGGAGGAGAGCACTGATGATCTAGTCTGTTTCTATCAGCCCATCTCTCCCAGGTCCCTCAAGAGCTATACAGAGCACAAAGCCTGGCTAGGTCTCCTAGGATGTCTGGGTTTGACATTTTCTCCTAGGACTTAGGATAACCAGTTTAGTAGCAGCTCTTAAAGTAGGAGTGACCCTGACAGGTATCCACAGATGGCTAGTCACTAGTGCCTTCCCATCTTCCTCCTGAGTCCATGCTGAGGCCCAAGTGTGGGACAGAGCTCTTAAACACTCACCACAGTAGGCCCCCAGGAGTCTGCTCCTAGGTCTTCATGGTAGCCCAGGACCAAACCTGCCCCCTACCCCCACCCAGCCATGACAGTCTTGGGGTTACTGGGAAATAGGAGAGAGGGAAAACAGGCAAGACATACATAATTGAACTTTGCACAGTTCCAGAACATGAGGCGCACATCTGACACCACCTCCTCTGGGGTGGTATAGTGAGCTGGGTCCTTCTTTTGCAGCTTCCTCCGGATGATCGATAGGTCCATGGGCCTCTTGATAATCTGGTAATAATGCCGGGCCTCGGGGGAGGAGAGACAGGGAAAAGGAGGCAAAGAAGGGAGAGAGAAGAAGTGGAGGTATAGATAAAAAGGAGAAAGAGATGGAGGATGAGTTGGAATGTAAGTGAAAGCACAGAAGAAAGAGAAAGAAGAAGAGCAGCAGGAAGAAAAGTATGGAGAAAGAAGACAAAGGAAAAGGGAAAAGGAGGAATGTGTCACTTGTCAAGTCAGATCTGATGCAGTAGCAGCTGTGGAGTGGCCATGGCCCCAGGGTCCCCTGGACCATCCATAAATTAATATTGTCACTACTTCCAGTGGCCATGCTCTGAGCCACCCTGGGTACCACAGTGTTCCTGCCTCACGGCCTGGGCCCTCTGAGCAGAAAGGACAGTAGCAGGTGGAAACAGTGAGGCCTTCCTTACCAGGGGGCTGACAGGTTCATGGAAAGGCAGGCTCAGGCTATTGCAGCACAAGGACAGCACCAGCTTCTCACACTTCTGCAAAATCAGAATTAGCAACAGTGTTACTTTGTTCTGGCCCCACCTCAATAAGAACTAAAGATAGTGGCCCTGATAACTCTCTGGCTCTGTCCCATAGGGTGCCGGCCACCATACTAAGGTACAGTTCAGGCCCCAAGCCAGAGGAAAAGTGCTGGGAGAAGGAAAATCATCCAAACCCCCATGCGCCAAGCTGTCAGGCACAGCCCAAAAGAAAGGTACCCACAAAGGCCTCTCATCCCCTCTGAAAGGCCTCAGACTCTATAGGCATGGGGGGGCTGCCTCAGGCAGGGAGCCTTGTTCCCAGAGACCCCTCCCTACCTTCTGGTCATACATGCTCAGGCCAGGAGGTGCCCGCATTCCAGGCTGGCTATAGCGGGCATTCTCACAGTCGTACTCCATCTCGGGCTGGGTCACGCTGCGGCACAGGGTACACACCCACTCTCCCCTGCACAGGCAGGTGAGGCCATGTTAGACCTCAGCACGTTGCCCAGAACACCCTTTCCTGTCCCTCTGCCCCAAGACAGGTGTGGGAGCGATGGTGTGGGAAACTGAGTCCCTGGCCCTGCCCTATAAGGAATGGCTTCCTATCCTCAGGCTTGAAGGAAATTTAGGAAGTCAGGATTTAGTGAATCCAGAAAGATAGTTAGGGGAGGCTGGGGAAGGAATACAGGCACAAATCTGTGTGCAGGAAGATGCTGAGAACAGAGGAGGAAGGGAAGCCAATCAAATTTCAAACATCTGCCTGTCTATGTGCAGAAGGCACACAGCTGTAGGGACCACTAACTCACAGACCCACAATTCATGCAGGTCCAGAAGAGGGCGGTAGCCCATCTTGGGGAGCTCTGTGGGCCTGGCCTGAAATAATAATCCCTGGAAGATAACCCCGCTAGCCAGATGATGGCCCTCAACTGGCATGACTCACCCTGGGAAGCTGAGCAAGGCTGGCACGTGGCAGGAAAGGTGGTACACTTTGGGGCAGCGGTCACAGCATAGCAACTCTCCCCCGTTGAGGCACACGGCACAGAAGTCCTCATTCTCTATTGGAGCCGGGGGGCCCTTCTTGGCTCCAGGAGTTCGAGGCATGAGTCTGTGTTCTTCAGGAGATGCGCCCTCCACCTCTGGTGGCCGCTGCCCAGCCAGAGAACTGACAGTGACCTTTCTTCCCCCCAGACCTGGGGCCTGGATGGCATCAGGCAGGCTGCCCTGGCTGACCTTGGGGAAGAAGTAAGTCTGAGCAGTCAGAGCACACCACTGACAAGTTGTTGAGGAAGGGTGGGAAGGAACTGACAGGTCCTGAGCACCTACAGTGAGAACCACTTATTCCAGGACCCCATGCCAGCCAAGCTCCGTGAATGTTAGGACAGCTCACACCTAATGTGCACCTCACAGGCCCCTTGCAGCAGGAAACAATATCTGGCCAAGCTACAGCCCCACTCAGAGACTCAGGGAAGGCCCCAGAGCCAGAATTCTGGCAATAGAAGAGAGAAAGAATAGGTTCCTAGGCTTGGCCAAGGTTCAAGGCCAAGGCAGAGCAAAGTGGTACCTTAATGGACATGCTGGAGGACTCAGTGCCACACTCGATGATCAGCAGGAAGCTCTCATCCTGATCATTTTTCTGTGGCTTCAGCTTGAACACAGGCATTTCTCCCGAGGAGGCAGCACAGATCTTGAGCCTCTCCAGTCGCACATAGGGAATCTTGGGCTTACTGTTGAAGGCTCTGTGGCAAGAGAGACACCCCTGAGTCTTGGTGGGGGCCTCCTCTGGCCCCAACCTCTAAGTCAGGCTCATCCATGATTCCCCCAACTGAACTGCTACTCAAGATCTTCTCAGCCTGATCCTCTACAGGCCCATGTTCTGCCCTCCTGCCCAACTCTGCCTCACCAGGCCCTGCCAGCCACTGGGAAGCCTTTTGTGCAGTTCCTGGTCAAAGAAGGGGGCTCCCTGAAGAGAAAGGATTGCACATAGAGAGCAGGCCTCATGGTTCAGGAGCCAGGACATCCTCCCACAACCATCCCAGACATCCAACCACACAGACTCCACTTGAGGGTCTGGGGGTTGAAGAAAACAGTTGCAAACTTCTGCTTCAAGTAAGTCATTAAGGATGCTTACTTCCTGTGCCAACCTTGCAGGACATGAAGTTAGGGGTAGGAGGGGGAGGTTGGCCAAAAGTCTGTTACCTGATGCTTTGGTTCTTTTTTGTATCCAGCTCTAAGGCTCCTCTTTCAAAATTCTCATACTCTAAGGCAAAAGACAAATAAATACCTCTGACATACACTTGTGACAACATACCCTGTTACCCACACCTTCCATTTATATCTGCTATTCTTACTTTTGGCCACATACCTGTCAGCCAATTGTTATGTACCCTGTAATCCCTCATAGTGCTGACAATCCTACCATGGATCTCCTTCCTCAGAGAGAAAGAAGGCCACCTTCTTTTTAAAAGATAAACACAGATAACCCTCAGAGGCTGCCTTCCAGTGAGTGTTGGGTCAGGCACTGAGGGGCCAGCTTCTCACCTTCAAAATGAGCTCAGAAATCACTTCTTCCCAGTACACTGGTTTTGCCTGCTCTGAGAAGTCATTCCTTCCAGGCTCTGCCTTTTCAGACAAGTGCTGAGATTCTAGCACTGCCTGAGAATCCAGCTTACACTCCATGGGCAAGAGGTTCCAGGGAGTTCTCCCCAGTACAGTCTGTGTAGATGGACAGGAGGCCATTGTAGGGCAAAAGGAGGGAACTAGTATTTACTGAGCAGCCACTCAGCATCAGGCACTGTCCTAGGCACTTCACACGAGCAAGCAGGGTCCAAAAATTTTAATTTAATTGCATAAAATGCAGGGTTACATTATTGTGTATAATAAGAACCAATAATTTTTCAGTTTGTTTTTCAGTCAGTATGAGAAAAAAGGAAAAAAATTATTTTTTCTTTTCATTTATTAAATGTATAGGAAATAGACTGATCATTACAAATTAAACACACATCATACTTTGAACTGAAAAAGTCCCAAATGATCACTGGGTAGTTGCATCCTAACTTCCCAACTAGCCCTCACCTTCCACAAAAGAGCAAACCTTAGCCTAGCTGGGACTGAGAAGGGGCATGGGTAGCTGAGAAGATAATCAGAATTAATCACCAGTGGTCCAAATTCCTTTTACTATGAGGCACAACACAAATTCACATTACTGACAGGTACAAGGAAAAGTCTTGCTACTACAGAGTAAGTTATCAAATGATTTCACTGTAGTTATTTGTCCCAGTAGCCTAGGAAGTAGGTATGATGAGCCCATTTACAGAGAAAGAAGCCAGCTCAGGGGGGTTAGGTCTCTTACCCAGGATCAAATATAAAGAGACAGAGCTGGTTTTCTAACTTACATCTATCTGACTCCAAAGTCAGACATACTCTTTTCCCGATAATATTTTGTGAAGGCAAGCCCTCCTGGGGTGAATTCTTCTGGTTTCCTGTAAATATAATCCAGACCCCCAGGATGTTATGCATGGGGAATGTTACAAGGAGGCTAAGTCCCAGCCATGCCTGGATTAACCATGGCCACAGTGAGGGAAGCAGAACAGGCGTCAATGAGTCGGTTTGGAGGACAGAAGTGAATTCAGCTTCAGATAGAAGCACTGCTCTCCCACGCTTAGAGCTGACCTCTATCCCACCTGGAAGTGCTGAGTCCATCTGCTCAAGTCTGTGGCCAACGTGACAGGCAGGCTGCTTACCTTGAGTCTCACCTTTTGGGTTCCGGTACTGCTGAAGAGTTGTAGATGTGTTGACCACTGGCACCAGTGGAGGTTTTTTCACAGAGAGGTTAATTGGCTCCTCCAGTTCTGAGGGGATAGCCAAGTCCTTGGGAGTATCCAGACCAGGGGCTGTGGAGCCTTGTCCCCGTGAGTCAGTGAAGCGTGTAGAATCCTCACTTTCCATCTTTCAAAAGTGAAATATCAACAAGAATCAAAGAAATCAGACATTTTTGCCATTAGCGGTCTCAGAGCTGTTAAGCTAAGGCCAGGATAAGGCTTTCAGTGGCCAACCTTTTGCCTGGTAATGGGCAGAGGAAGTTGAATGGCATTTCCCCAAGACTTACCTTACACAGGGCATCCCCTAAGGAGGGGTCAGCCCCATCCCCGGGGCAAAGGCTTCCTGTACTTTGGCCAGAGCCAGGACTGGAGCTGGACCCAGTTTCCAGCTGCATGTCAGAAACTGGAGGCACGCTCTGCAGAGGACAAGTCACCAGACTCGGCACAGCCTGGGCATGACCAGATATTAGGCTGGGCCTGGCCTGAGAGTGATCACTTGCTAGGCTTGCCACGGCCTGGGGGGAGTCACTCATCAGGTTGGGCATGGACTGGAATGTGCTACGCACAAGGCTGGGCATGGTCTGTAGGTGACTGGTTGTCAGGCTGGGCATGGCTTGGTTTTGAACACTTGTCAGGCTGGACACAGTTTGTGGGGGACCACTCAGCAAGCTTGGTACCACTTGAGGGGGGCCAGCTGTCAGGCTGCTCACACTCGGGATCTGTGGCTCTAGGGTCCTTGCCAGCCTGGCAGATGACAACTCCATCTCCAGAGTGTTGGAAAAGCCCATGATGCTCACTGAGGTGGAGTGCTGTGGGAACAGAGACAAGGGTAAAGACAGGTTGTCAGCGGGGAATGGTGGGAGGGAGAGGGGAGACCCAGACCACGAGAACTCCCATGCTCAGATTCTACTTGGCCCCAGAGTCTGGTAGTTGACGGGAGCTCAGGCAGCACATGAAGTCCTGTTCCCATTCCCTCCACCAAGGAGGCTACTAGGCTATGACACAGAGAGAGGGGCACAGGCTGAGGACACTGGTATATGTGTATGTGTGTTTGTGTGGCAGAGAGCAAGAGTGAAAGAGAAAAGCTACCACCTGACCTAAGGTACATGTACTCACACACACACACCCCCATCAGCAACATCCCCCCTCCCCAGTCCTGTACCTAAGCAGGATTGGTTTGTGGGACTGCCCTCCAGTTTCACATTCCCCTCTGACTATACCATTAGTGGTTTCTCTCCCCTTCAAGGTGTCCTATAGGATAGTTTTTGCTAAATAAAAGTGGCAGGGGGTTAAGAAGGCTGAAACTTATCAGCCTCAGACTTTCTTCTTTGAGAGAATGCCAAGGCTCAGAAAGTTCCAATCAGTCCTGGGGAACCTGGGTCAACTCCAGGGCCTTCTTATAGGCTTTTTCAGATCAACTCCAAGCACCACCAACATTTGATGAAGGCTTTAACCAAGATATTTGAAGCCCTAGTATACCTGCCGAAGACATTCCAAACCAGAGACAGAGAACTTTAGAGTAGCTAAATCTTAATATGACCCAGTCTGTACAATCGTTGGATAAGGCTATAATGTTCTGATTCCAAAAATTCTTTTCTCACATCTAAATACTTGGTTACCTAAAAAGACACTTAAAAGGTTCACAAAAAAAAGTTGAAGATATAGATTTCTGTAATGAATCCATTCAGTTTTTCAGATTGAAGAAAAAGATTTGGGAAGAGAGTGGGAGACTTGTTCTAAATGTAACCTTCAGGAATTTATAAGTTTGATATCCCTGCCCTTTTAAAAGAAAGACTAAATATATAACAATCTGACATTTTTTGAAAGACAAAGGGAAACAAGGAGTAAGCATCTCTATGTTTCCAAAATCAGTGTCCCAAACCTATCATTCCTTTCCCCATCTGTGAGAGATTAAAATTTCCACAGGAAAATAAATACTTCAAATACATTCTCAAGTATAAAGTTGGTAAACCTATTTCATCATGAAGAAAGACTGTCCTCATTTCAGTGAACATCACTACTAGTCACCCAGTTCTGCAAGTCAGATCCTACAAGGGAGGCATCAGTGGGGCACACCTCCTCCCTCACCCAAGCTAATACCAAGCCCCATCAATTCCACCCCTTAAACATCTCTCAAATATACCCACTAATTGCTTTTGCTACTGATGGTACCCTACCCTACACAACAACAGTAGCCTTCGTGCAGAAATATTTTCAAAACACAAATCTGACCACATCATTCCTTTTCATAAAAACCCCGCAGTATACTCCATTCTTACAATAACTGCCAAAATGCTTAACAAGGCTCCCAAGGCCCTGAGGACCTGTCCCCTGTCCTCCTTTGTAGCCATAGCTCATACAACAACCCTCTCCTCGTTCTCTGAGCTCGTCACTCAGACATTTTTTTCAGTTCCTGAAACATGCTAAGCTCTCCCTGCACCCACAATCCTCACCACTTCATACAGACTGCTTCCTCTGTGTAGAACATTCTCTCACCCCCACCCCTGTTCCACTTATCCTTCAGAACTCAGCTCAACTGTCATTTTTGCAACAAAGCCTCATCTCATTCTCTACTCCAGACCAGGTTCCCCCCATTTATGTTCCTATAATGCCTTGTACTTGTACTTTTAGTCTCATAGCACAATCTGTGATATCATTTGATTAATGTGTTTCTCATACTAAATTGTAAACTCCATTAAGGCATGGATTTCATCTATTTTGCTAACCCACTGTATTCCTAGACCCAAGAGCGGTGCCTGGATGAATAAATGAATTAATGAGCTATTTAAAATTTCAAAACAACCATAATACATGACTGTTTATTCTAGAAATCTTAAGCCAAATGAATAGCAGCTTAGTTCTACTAACAACTTGAGTCTATGAGTCTCTCCAAAATAATGATTATTTTTATATAGCTAGAATTTATTGAGAATTTGTATATGCAATGCAATTTGCTAAGTGTTTTACATGTATTACCCCATGTAATCCTCACAATAACTATTAAGGGTTGTTGTAAAGGTGAAAAGAAATAATCCATGTAAACATTTAGAACAATATCTGGCATACTGTAGGTACTCAATAAACCCCAGCTGCTTCTACTGCTGCTGCTGTTACTGTTATTATTGTGCTATACCCCTAATTTTACACGTTAGGAAAATGAGGCTCAGAAAGGCATCTTAAGTTTTTGTATGTTATTGTAAAACATAATTTGGTAAATTTCCATTTCTCTTTATTTGTGCTTGTATATAGAAATACAATCGATTTCTGAATATTGACCTTGTGCCCAGAGACCTTGCTAAAGCCACTTTAGGATTTTCTTTTGGATTTTCTGTGCACACAAATCATGTCATCTATGAATATTAAGTTTTCCTTCTTTTTTTCTTTATATTTGTTTTTCTTGCCTTACTCCACTAGCTAAGACCTCCAGTACGAGGTTAAATAGAAGTAGTAATAGTAGCCGTCATAGTCTCATTCCTGATCTCAGAGAATCCTTTCAATATTTCATCACTAAGTATACGTCACATAGGTCTTTTGTAGATTTAGAATCCAGATCTTGGTACCAAAGCCAAAATCTTAATTTTGGCTCCTCTGCTTCTACTCCTCTCTGGGCTTACTCCCCTTCACTAACTCTCCTAGTCTCCATTCTTCAATATCTTTATCCTTCCCTCACCTGCTCTCCCTTTCTGTCTCTCTTGACCTTCTTCTCTCTCTTCCTCTCCTGTTTTTCTCACCATCTCTTGCTCTTCTCTCCCTACACCTTTACCTTATTTTACTGCTTTAGTAAAGCTTATATTTTCTGTTCTTAATTCCCAATTTAAAAAGTAGATGAGCTAAATACCTTTTGTTTATCTGTCCAAAGAAAAGTTTGCTTCTTATATTTTCCTAGGTAGTCCAGTACTCTTCAATTAAAAAGCTTCAATTTGCTCTATAGTCTAAGTTCCAAGACAAGAAAGATTGAAGAGAAGAGGGGTGGGAGTAAAGCTCAAACCAAACTGGGTAAACTAGGATGGAGCCCAGCTTACGGGACCAAGGCCAGAAACCAATGGCTATCTCCAACATGCCAAGGCCAGCATCCCTTGGCATCCCTTTGTCATCCTGGTTATGCACTACCATAGCTTTCTAATATTCTGTATTTCCTTATCTATGGACAAGAGTATCGAAATTATGCATTCCCATTTGCAATCTATGACTGTCTAACCCTTTGCACTAGCTTCTTTCACCTTTTCCCTATCTGATATGTACATTTAATGCAGTTCTGGTGTTAATTTCATCTACCCATGCTGGACATTGAGAATACATAGATGGCTGTCAGTGAGATCTTTGCTGCCAAGCTTTAAGAGCACCAAAATCCATCTGGGACCATCTAAGTAATAATGGTCAGGTGCTGTATGTCACAAGACATGCACAAGATAAAATCTTCAAGGACAAAACTTCCCAAATTAGGGGAAGAGATCACATTTGTAGGATATTAACTCTCCTGTCTTGATTACTTATTGTATACCATGAGATGTGAGTTAATATAATGATAGGGGAGAGGAAGACATACAGACTGAGCCTTGGAAGAATCTTCGTGGAAACTCTGTTGCAGTTTATTTTGAGGTGAGCCTACTGGACCTGCTCCCATACACCCAGAAGACAGTATGAGGTCAGTAATATGTCCCAAGATATTTCAGACTAGACTGATTTCTTTCATCTGCACATCTACAGCCAGCCAATCTCAAGGAGGCCAATGCTATCATGAGGTGGGGTGAAGCTCTGGTAATGGTAACATGAACCTGGGAAACTTCCATGGGAGAAGGGACTCAGAGAAAGTGCTATGAGAAAGCCAGCCCCAACCCCATTTCTATAGGCTATACAAACACAGTGACATTTCTGGAACCTATATATGCTGTGTGTTAGTTATTTTTGACATTTCATCTGGCTCTATGGAGTGAAGAGCTACAAAGTACTAACACAAAAAGTACTTATTTCATGTACAAGAAGAAAGAGGAGAGTTGACAGCCTGCATCCTACTCTGTTGCCAGTGCTACCAGATAAGTAGGGGCAAGGGTAGGGCCAACTTCCAGGGCAAGGAAAGCAGGCTGAGTCTCTAGGGCCTGGAAGGAAGGAAAGGGCTTCTCGAGAGCATGCCAGGATTGAAGAAGAGCTTGGGAATGTGGCCACATTGTGTGACACTTAGTGCCTCACATGCAGAAGGAGCTCATCTGTCAATGGAGATGATACCACCTTCCCTCTAACACCCAGGATTGTTCAAAGGTCAAATGAAAGCAGGTGAAAATGTATTTCCAGCTGTAAACTCTGTATAGGGTTATCACTGACACTTCCATGCTATCAACTATGTAACTGACACCTTTACTTCATCTTCACATACAAAACCTTCAGATTTCATGAGGGAAAATATGTGTTTTGAGGTTTGCAAGCAAATATAAACTATTTTCTAGTTCGGAGAGGAAAAGTCAAAATGCCAAAAACATTCACTCTGATAATCAGCTCAGGTCATCTTTGGGGGATGAAGGGAGACAACCCAGAGCCCAAAAAGCCTCCTCTTATCTCCCCTAACTAGCATCTCCTCACTGGCCCCTCATTTTCTCTTCTTCTCCCAAACTGTATGTTCCCATCCCTGTCCTTTCTCTCTTCTTGTCTTTTATCTCTTTATCTGTCTCCTTATCTCTGCCACCTGCCTGACTTGTCTGAAATTACCCCACCTATAACCTATTTAACCTACCTGTCTTTACCACCTGACTCAGCAACTTGCCTGACCAATGACCTCCCTGAACTGTCTGATTTTCAACCTCTTCTACTAGTCATCTATGCAACCCTACACCCATTTAACCTGTCCTCTACTTGACCTGTGCTCTGTTACCTGCTGCCTCCCTCTCCCCACCCTCACTGCCCAGATCTCTTTCTGGAGTTCAACGTGTTTACATTATTATTCTAATGTTCGCCACATGGTGTTGTCAAAATTCAGAAAAAACATTGTTCTTTCATTTTAACAGGAAGGGAAATTGAGACACAGAGTGATTCCACAGGTTTCCCAAGCTCACACAGGCCCAAGCCTAGGAATCTGGGCCTATCCTTGAAAATCTGCTGGCTGGTCTTGATTCTGTGCCATTAGCTAGAAAGCTAGTGCCCTAGTAAGAAGTGATTGAGAAGTCAATAAACAGACATTTAGTACACACGCCCTGAGTTTAATGTAAATTTCAAGTTCTTACAGCAAGATAATATTGCTGGAGGTAAATTAGTGCAGATAGGGTGGTATTCCACATAAGTTAATTTTCCACATATCCGAAACATACTTCTTTCAATAACAAAATGCAATCGCCTTAAAAACATTATTTTGAATGGGAGTATTTCTAAAACACTTTACACACCATTCTGTCTTATTAAGCAGAGTACAAGGAGCCTAATGAGACAATTTCTTAGCGATGTCAAGAAACTTTGGTGAACTGCTAAGTAGTTCAGTGATACTTTCAGGAACTTCTAAGAACATAGGGCTTAGTTTGTCCTTTCAGTGAATGACCTCTTACTGTGGCACTTTTCCAGGTGATGTTTCTTGTCTTCTCCCTTGTTGTTAGCTGCCATTATAGAAGTCCTGACTCCCTGTTTCTTTTCTCTTTTTTTTGTAGAGATGGGATCTCACTATGTTGCTCAGGCTGGTCTTGAACTCCTGGCCTCAAGAGATCCTCCCACCTTGGCCTCCCAAAGTGCTAGTATTACAGGCATCAGCCACCATGTCTGGCCCTGACTCCCTGTTTCTAATCTTCTAACTGCTATAATATAGGAAAACTAAAAATTTCCAAAGATAACCATATATCTAAGCTTGCTAGATCAAGAACATTGACTAGATACCTGTGTGTGGATATCTAATATGATCACATACAGAATATAATACATGGGTTTTGTGATGCCTGTTTTTTCTCGCCACTTCAAAGCTTTGCCTGCTCACTTCTGGTTTCAGGTTTTTGTTCCAGTGGTTAAAATCGTCAAAGACTGACCACCATGTAAATGTGCAGTAAGAAAAGGGACCAAAGACTTTGGAGTTGTGTCTTGGAAACACACTGAAGGCCTTCACTCTGGCTGAGAAAACAGATAAGGAGACAAGGAGAGAGATAAATAGATTTGTGAATTAAATCCTTGAAATATTTGAGTGCTTCAACAGCTTCACGATTAAGGAGACTAATTTAACAGTAGCAGATCTTGAAACAACGGAATCAGATGGCTGAGGAAGAGACTAATTTTTCCAGTAAGTGGTTTTACATGTTGACTGATTTTTTTTTTGAGATGAGGTTTCACTATGTTGCCCAGGCTGGTCTCAAGCAATCCTCCCACCTCAGCCTGGGATTTTTAATAGCAAAGTTGCTACTCTTGTTGACAGTGAGTGCTCTTCCACCTCAATGAAGAGCTCTTGTACTAATATTAAGGCTACTCCTATGGATGTCACTATGCTGATATATGCTAACTGACCAAAGTCAAATGGAAAAAGGTTCACGAGTGGCAAAGAGGTAAGAACTGAAAAGTGTCCCAATATTCCAGGGAAGACAGAAAAGCAAAGAAGATCCCAGAGTCTGAAGTGGAAGGAAGAGGAAAGGAGTAAGGGGATTCCAGTAAGTCTGAAGTAAAGGCCAAATGAGTGGAACCATCAAAACCCAAGCCTTGGAGACTCAGGAGAATTAGGTCAGAGGCATTTTGCCCAGGCCAGTGTAAGAAACGTAAGGCCTAGGAGCAAGGACCTGTTCTCTCATGGGCCAAGAGACTCAGACAAAGATCATAGGTTTGGTCTGTGAATGAAATCATAGTTCTATATGGAGACAGGCTTCATAGAGGATGCTAAATTCAGGGAGCCAGACTCGGGGAGTGTTTGGCTTGATTCCTGAGTAGAACAGAGTGTATCATTCTGGAGATGCTGACCAGGACACAGGCTGTGCCCTCAGAAAGCCTTCCCAGGCCGGGTACCGTGGCTCACGTCTATAATCCTAGCACTCTGGGAGGCCTAGATGGGAGGATCGCTTGAGCCCAGGAGTTTGAGGCTGTAGTGAACTATGATGACACCACTGCATTCTAGCTGGGGTGACAGAGCAAGACCCTGTTTCAAAAAAAAAAAAAGAAAGCCTCACCAGGCCCTGGGAACATTCTGAACAAAACTGCTATCAGGGCCAGGACCAGGGCCAGGCTATGAGGAAAAGATCATTGCTGAGGTTGAGGACCCATGATCTGGTCCATAGCAGTGGATTTGGAGACTATTAAGGCAGGATACCTAGTACTTTCTCACATACGCCAGGGTTTAGAGTATGAGTTTAAGCAAGTCATTTCCAATCTCTAAGTTTCAATTTCCTCCTGCACAGGTTAATGTTAATCTCACTGAGTTGTTATATGACTCAAATTAAGAGTTTGGGCATCAAACTACTTTGATAACAGTATAAATGCTGTCCACCTGAGTTATTTACTCCTCTGCATCACTCTTAATAATGTGGATCACAGAAATGCCTACTGCTTCTGTACTGTTTACTGGAAATACATCCCAGACTCTTCTTAAGCCTTGAACATCATCCTGGTGGCCTCAAAGTCCTCTGTTGAAGACCTAGGGTTACATTATGAGCAGCAGAAGAGAGGTCCTTCTTGCAGGTGAACTGAGACTTAGATGGGGCTTTCTGTCATGCCTACATTTTTGACCCCATGAGAGCTTTGAGGGAAGTATTTTGTGTATTTCTCAGTAGTTGACTAGTTCAGAAGTATGAAATGAAACCACAAAATGTCTTCCAGTTTCACTTGGGATGTAAGGGTGGTTGTCGCAGAGTTGTAACAACAGTCATTCTTCAGGGTGGCTGAACCAAGATTAGGAAGCTTAGTCAATAGCTAACGCCAAACAAATGTCAAAATTCATTCAAAAATATCCTGCTGGATGCAGGGAAGGTGATGGGATAAGCTGCTCCTGAGATTATAGAGCTCAAGCCACTAGAAAATAAATTCTAGAACTTTTACATTTCATTTTCAGCAGCAACACATTTTCACCATCAGCTCATTTAGCACCAACTCCAAAGCGTATGTACACAGATGCTCTGCTATACCAAAACTCCTTCTCGTGGTGATATGGAATCGGTGTGGAACATATAGAAAGGTGCCTGTAGCCACAGGTTCCTCTGGTCTGTGACCCTCAGACAGACTTTTTTTTTTTTTTTTTTTTTCCAGATAGACTTTTGACTTTCCTGGCACTCACAGGCCAGCACAGGCTGAGTGGGCTGGAAGCCAGAACACCTTTACCAGATAAAGATAACCCACACCAAACTAGGCTGGGTTCTAAGACCTCTCTCCAACAAGGCCTCAGGCTACTTCAGGAAAATCCAGCAGGTGAGAGGCTGAGTGGAGTTCTGTTTCTCCCACTGCAGTGCAGAAAGAGAGGCAATTTAACCTAGTCATTGCACACAGGGTTGAGTCAAGGACCTATGCTCTGGTCCTAACATTGCCCATAGTCAGCTGTGTACAACTCTTAGGTGGCCACTTAACCTCTCTGTGTCTCAGTTTCCACATCTTTCAAAGGGGAATAAGAAAGTGGCTTCCTCATAGTATTGCTAGGATAAACAAAGAGATAAAATGGAATAATCCATGTAAAAACCTACGAAAAAAAGTAGAAAAATACCATACAAAATATTATCATTCAATGGTAAGATGCTCAAAATGTTGTTTGGTATCCTCAAGCTTCACACCCTCCACCATGCCCAACCCCAGCTCCAAGGCAACGAATTTCCTCAAAAAGGAAGCCCTTTTTCTCACTGCAGTAGTTTTGTGTATAACCAGTGCCTCTCTTTGTCAGGGTTGGCCTGTCTCCGTCAAACCAAAGGTTCCTCTGAGCCAGGATGACAACCTTGAGGGTCCTTTTAATGGAAGCCCAAGCCATGAAGAAGCCTACAAAACACATAATCAATGCCAGGCCATCTGCCCCTCCAAACATCTACATGAGTCCCAGTTAATAAGGGCCAGGAGCAGCTCAAAATGGGAAGTTAGAGTTCCTAGGACCTTCGCCACCCCCACTGCCAACCTACAGCCACACAGGAGGCTCACCTCCTTTCCTCTGTGCCTTATATAGGAACAGAACTGAGCCTCATCAAACCAGCAACATCATTTTCTGCATGGCTTCCACTGCCACTTGAGCACTGGCAATTCAGTTGTTTCTTCTGAACAACTGACATCTAGAGCTAGCTGCTTTACGATCATCTTCTAATGTACCTTCCACAGGAGAACATCAATAATTCAAAACTTAACTTCTTCCTCCCCCTAGATATGTTCTTTTTGCATGTTCTCATCCCAGTGGGCAAAGACAGACCTGGGTGTTAAGCAAAAGCACTTTCTTTGCCTCACCCCCTATTGTCAATCAGGCACTAAGGCCAAAGCTCCTGTGATCTGCTATCTCTTGAAATCCCTGCTTCCTCTTCATCCCCATCATTACTGATTTCATTCAACCTCCTACTTCTCTGGTATCCCTTACAACAACTAAAGTGACCTTTCAAATTAATCAAACCATGTCCCTCCTTGCTGGAAATCCTTCATTCATTCCTCATGGCCCAAAAGACTGAATCCCAGCTCCAGGGCATAATTTGCAAGGCCTTCCAACCTCTCTGGTTTCAATCACTCCCACTGCTCAGTGGATCTCCTGTTCCTATCAAGTCAAATTATCAGAAGCCCTCTAAGTGCCCCAGGCTTTCTCTCACTTCTGGACCTTCCTAGTTGCCATTCCCTCTGGCTATTTATTTTCCTCCTTTCCCCTCTTCATTAGCCCAATTTCTCCTCCTTCAAAAATCGTGCCCTCTAGGACACCGGGGTACCCTCCAATGACTATCGCAGACTTTATCACAATTTATTGTAGTTGCTTGTTTAACTACTTCTTCCACCAGACTGTAAGCTCCAGCATGGGACTATCTTATCCACCAACGTGTGCCTGGAACCTAGCAGAATATGTGGCACGTACTAAGAGATTAATATATTTTTTAATATTGAATGAATAAATAAGTTGATGGATAGGCTGGCACAAATACAAGTGAAACACCTAAGAGCCACAAAGGGCCATTTACAGTACCTCTAGGGCCTCTAGGCCTAACCATTTTTAATAGGGTAGGACAGGCCAGGCACAGACAAAAAGCTTCAAGAGTCACCAGGAATTTCCAAGTTAACATCTCATTTTTGCCATCCCTTACTTTTCTAAATTCTTCTCAATTATCAGTGAGACTGATTGATCTAAGATATATATGGCAATGGTACTGCTGGGGGAACTTGGTGAGGTTTAGGTACACTGAGCACCTAGCATAGCTGGGGCTACAGGGCCAGAGGGATGTTGTAGGGCTGAGGGTACAGGCTGGGAGGGAACAGAATATCTGACAGAGCTTCAGGTCTGGGTGGAGGCACCATCAGAGCTGAGGACACCACGCCAGAGAAGGCAATAGAGTAAGTAGAACAGGGCCAAGGGACACAGGAAGGGGTGGGTAGAGGGCATGGCACAGTACTGAGGCTCCAGCTAGAAGGGCAGAAATGAGACTAGACAGGTGAGGATTTGTGGGGTTCTGGGTTATTTCCAAGGTAAATAAATACTTTTAGCAAGCTGGTGGGTAGGTAGCCAGGAAGGCCTCTAATAGCTCATCTTTAAGAGATCTCAGTGCCCCAGATGCTCAGCCTACCTCTATAGAACATTTTTGCAGTCCACTCACCCAACAAATTCTATTGATTCAAATTCTAAGGCCAACAAACTTTACGTCGTGGGGGCCACTAAAATATGTTCCCCATATTCATTGCAGAGGAAAAAGTTCAAGCTTTGGACTCTAACAGATCTCTCAGCTCTCTCTTCTACTAGCTGTAGAGCCCCAGACTTCAGTTTCCTTAGCTATACAAAAGGGACACCCACTTCACACAATTGTTGGGAGGGTTAAGTGAGATAATGCTTGTGAAACATCATACACAGTTCCAAAAACAGAGTAAGTGTTCAATAAATTGGCTTTCTTCCCCTTTCAAATGAAGCCCTGTAGGCCCCATTTTAAGTGTGTACATGGGAATGGGAATGGGGATTGGACAGAATCTATGTTGCTGACCCATTAGGACAGGAGGCATGAGTCAGGCCTGTGTAGCATCCAAGGATGGAACAGGGACACACCTCCCCCCACCCTGTCATCCTCATCCAGGTGCCTAGGGTCTTGGCTGGTAGTGGGTCCCATGTGGTGAGGTAAAACAGGCTCCATTAGTACCTTTCTCACCACATTCGGAGAGGAGTGCTGGATGGTGCTGTCCACTGGGGGGACACTGAGAGGGGGTTCCTCCCCAGATGCCTGGGGCAAGGCAGCAGCAGTATTCTTGTCAAGAGGGAGAGCTGGCTTCGAGCCCTCAGATGCTGGGGGCTCATCTGTAGCCTGGAGAAGAAAATAAGAACTTGATTTTCTTATGCAGAGAGCAGTAGCAGCAGCAACAGCAGCAGCCAAGGGCTGGTGCACCCTGCCCATTGTCACCACTAACACAGTGTAAATTGCTTAAAATTTTTTCAAAAAGAAAAATACTCTTATCTGAACTCTTCCTAAGACTACATCCTAATATGACAGTCAGGATGGAACCCAAACTGAGAATCGGAGCTAATTCTGTCATATTCATTTTAGCAATCATAACACAGTTTCAACTTACATTTAGCTTGTGGTCCTCTATGAAACCTAAACCCTTAAACCCTTCTCTGCCATCACAGGGAATATTCTATATATCCTCAAAGGTACTGAGCCTCAGGGGAAGACATTTGAAGCACGATCTGAAGTTGTCAGTGCTGAAGCACAAATGGGAGGCCTTACATTTTGTAATAAAAGTTTATAGAGCTGCTTTGAAGATACAAATGTGATTAGAGATTTAAAGGAGACAGCATTATGGAAAAAGTGAGAAAGGATAGGGAGAAGAGGCTAGAACAGGAGCTTCTGGAAAAAAAGAAAACCAGGAGCTAAGAATGAAGATGTGTAATGCAGCAAAGATCCCAGAGGTACAAACTGCCCCTCTTCGACTATCTTTTAGCTAAGAAAAAAGAACAGCATTCAATATACCCCTAAGAAGAGAACAAGACCTCTTCTGCGGTGTTATAGAAAAGTCAGCAGACCTGGATCCAAGTCTTAGCACTACCTTTCAATGTTGTATGATCTGTAGACAAACTGCTTACCCTCTCTAACCCCCACATCTGCACCTACAAAATGCAGATGGTAATGCCTACCAAACAACATTGTGGTAGGATGAATGATATAGTGCATATAGAACACACCTAGCTTAGTAGATGTGAAATAAAGTTTAAGTCTATATCTGCGCAGTGTGATAAGTGTGCCCAGCAGCACCAAATGCATACCCTCACACCGCTCCTTAAGCTCTGCCCTTCCCCCTGTCTGGGATTCATGAGTTTCCAGCAAGGGAGTTGGGGACGTTACAAAGATAAGAGATAGCCTCCTTTCTGCCCTGGCACTGGCAGGAGTCCAGCATAGTGCAGAAAGTACCATCTATGGACAAAGTCCCTAGTATCAGGAAGGCAGGGCTAAGCCAGGCTACTCTGGAGAGTACTGAGCCTACATCTATGCTGGGACTAGGTATTACGTTCTCTGGAGCTTTCCTGAGATAGGAGGTTGAGCCCAGGGTAGTTTCGAAATATGAGGGCTGAGCTCAAGCCACCCTAAGATGAAGAGACTGTATTCCTGTGCCACCTTGTGACTGGAGAGGCTGTGTTTCCTGAGCAATCCTGGGATGGGCAGAATATGTGCCCCAAGCCACTCTGAGGCCTACCTGCAGGGTCTCCTCCTGGCTCTGGGACTGGACAGGTGCCGGCTGCCTCACAATGTAGTTGATCTGCCCTACAATGGTTTGCTGAAGATGCTGAGGAGATTTGGTCTGACTCAGTTGCAGGCTGGGCTGTTGAGCCTGAAGGAGAAGCTCCAAGTCTTTCTGCATTTCCTCAAGCTCAAACTTGTGGTACATTATATCCACGTTCTGGGAGCAGGCAGGCCCAGGAGAGCTCTCATGCTGACTAGAAGCCAGATGCTGGGATGGAGGTAGAGGTGGGGATGGCTGCTGTTGGGGAGGAGGTGGTGGAGGTGGTGGAGGCGGTAGCTGCTGCTGTGGCTGCTGCTGCTGAAAGTGACTAAGCTTCAGCTTCTGCTGGTGGCCGAACTGGACTTGGATAGAGGGTGTCTGTAAAGTGGGCTGGGCATGTGATCCTTGCTGAACATCCTGTGGGGGGACGATGCACACGGGCTGGGAAGTCAGCGGCTGCCCCAGCCGCTGGGATGTGCTCTCAGGCTGCACAGGGGCCTGGGTTTCCAGCCAGGGCTGCAGCAGCTTTGGTGGATGAGGACTGCAGGCCAACTCTTTCTCCCTGGGCAACAGGGTAGAGCACTGCAGTGACCCCAGCTGTTGGGGCACCATCTCAGAGGGCTGCCTAAAGCTGTGGGCTGGGTGTATGCTGGGTGGGAGGACCTGGCCTTTGAGGGAAGGTGACACTGGGGAGCAGTGGGAGCAGCATACAGATGAGGAGCACAGTGCTGGAGACTGGAACTTGTGTGGGGGGTGGCTAATAGCCTCTTGCTGAGCCACTGGGGACTGGTGGCTTTGATAAAAGGATGATGGCCCCTGTAAGCCTCCATAAGCAGGAGCATCTGCCCGGGACAGTTGTCCACCTTCAGTAGTTATGCAGCCTGGAAATTCAGAATAGAGTTTTTCAAAAAGTAATCTGCAGTTGCTTCCCCCTTGCTACTTCCTGCTCCTGGGACCAAAGGACACAGGCATTAAGAAATTCAACCCCTGACCTCCAAGACTCAGTCTAGAATGCTTCCAGTAATAGCACCTGTATAGACCTGCTTTGGGGGTCTGGGATACTTGAGAAATTAGCCTAGCTTTTACCAGATGCTCAGCCCTGACTCTGTTTCTGTCCCACGAGGGGAACCACAGACTTCCTCAAATAGCATCCACTCCTTTTTTAACAGAAAAGCCCAATCAGGCTCTGACAAAAAGAATCAACATTGGGGGTGGGGAGGGAGTATGCTAGAAAGCAGCAAAGGGTAGAGAGTCACCCCTGGGACCAAGGAGCAAGTCTCCAGATACAGGTGTGGGGAATTGTGTGTTGAGCAAGTAGAATGGAAGAGAGTGGGGAAGCCCTAATACCAGGTCAGTGCCAGGCACCCTCACTGCCCTCTGAGGTCTCTGGGCCCCTTGTGCATGAGTAGATCTACTGCTAACTCAGTCTAACAGCCTCTCCACCTCATTGTTTTGATGAGGCTTACTTAGAGGAATATTGAGCTCCTCAAAGGCAAGGATTGTGTTTTATTCACCTTTGGTCCTTTAGTGCCCAGCATGGGGCCTCACCCAGAGCAGGTGGCCACCAAAGGTCTGCTGAATTAAATCAAAGGGAAGAGGGAAGCAAAAAATAAATCTAAATATCACTGATCACTTTGCCAACTTCAAAAAACTTTCACCAAGATTAACAGCCTCAAATGAGGACAACAGTTGGCCATTAATTTAACAAACTCATTAGGCTCTCAACACAGTCACAACTTCAAGTTGTCCACAGTCTGCCTAAAGACTGAATGCCAGCAAATTATTGCAGCAGGGAAGAAAAATGTGTACGGTCATGAATTATCTGCTTACATCTCAATTCTGAAGGATGTGTATCTAATATATACACACACACACACACACGCACGCACAGTCTCACTGTTGCTGAGATACCCCTGCTTGCACCCATACACATATACCCTGCAGAGACACACATTTGCCTGCAGTGCCAGCATTGTGGAGAGCAGGGCCACTGTCTTGTCTCCTCTCCAGCAATGAAACCAAGCTAACAGGGACATTTGTGCAGAATGGTTAAACTCAGATTTCAACTGGTCCCAACACAAAGTCCTATATTGCCATTGTTATTTAACTTCCCCATCCTCCCCAGCCCCCACAAAAAAGCTTTGCTGAATGACTCCATGACCACTGGCAGTCTCAGGGAGTGCTTTCTCTCGAGCATATGCTGACCTACCCAGTAAGCTAAGCACATGGTCTGTATTCATTCCTAGCAATTAGGTCGAAGCCCACAGGGTGGGCCCTGGCTCACCAAGGGAAGCCAGCTGCTTGGTCCAGAAGTTAGGCTCCCAGGTGAATCTGATACTCCAAGGGGAGCCAGGATCTGTGTTACAACTTGTCTCCAGCAATCGCTGCATCTGAAACACAATCTGACAACAGCACCAAAGGTCATTTATTTGGGCTTTTTTGACAAAGGTGGCGGTGGTACTCTGATCGGCTTCAAGGACAGGATGAGGAATTGGAGATTCTCTTACCAGCTCTTTGCTGAAAAGGAAAGGGACGCTGGTTTTGCTGCAGACAGCCCAACTGATGAAATTCTGCACATGCTCAAACTGACGGTTGAGAACCATGATGCTCTGTAACTGCTGTTCCAGCTTCCGCTTTCTCTCATTAGTAATGCCCTGGGTATAGAGAGAGAAGACAGAGCCCCTGATTCTGTTCTTGGACTGCAGTCCACCTGCTTGGGAAGTCTGGTGGCCTGTGTGTGTCAGTGTGAACGCTGATGGAACCAGATGAGACTACACCCCTGAGAGGAGGACAGCAGGACAGAGTGCTACCCTGGGCTACTGACAGATGGAGGAGTAGAAGGAGAGACGGTGGGAGATTTTATAGTGCAAATATGGAATGGGTGATAAATGAATGAATAATTGAATGAATGTCTACATCTCTTGGGCATAACTTGCTGAAGAAAGTGGGTTGTTTTGTGACTCTCTCTTCCTAGACTATTACCGTGCACAGTCAAGGATGGTAACTGCCTAAGAGCCATAGCATTGATCAGAGTTTGAACGCATTTTCCAGCCGTTAATGAGCCACCCTCCCAAAATTAGGTTGGACATTTTAAGATACAGGGAGCAGCAGAGAGCTATGGAAACTGCATATCTGAATTCTAGCCCAGGCTGCTCTGGGCCATGGGACTGTTTGATATGTGCATGGCTTCTGACCCAGTGAGAGCATAGAACCCATTCATCTGATCCATCTGTCCACATATACCTCCAACTCTTCTATGAGCCCATTGGCCTGTTTGTTCAGCTCATTCATCAGAACCATCTTGGCCATTTTGATCTGGTTTTCCACCTTCCTATGCTGATGCTTCACTTCAAAAATCCTGTAAACACAATGGGACAAAACATGGTGAGCTCTTCCCTCATGGCCTATAAGGGCCGAGAGACAGCAAACATAAAAGCCAAACTCGAAAGCTGCCTATTAATATCAGGACCCAGAAGACACCAAATACAAAGAAAAGAGAACCTTCCTCCACCACCCCACCCTTTGTACAACCCAGCACACTTGATTTAAGCTGGCCAATGGCCCAAAGTTCAACTTGGTTTTCTCCAGGTAAACCCAGCAGTTCACCAGTTGGCACAGCTCTAAAGGCAGGACCAAGAGAAAGGGTATGGGTATGATTTCACATAATTCGCTGTCTTAAAAAGGAAGACACCCAACAAATGGTAATGGTGCCATGAGGTAAAAAAAGCATGGGCAGAGACAGAAAGCAAACTAGTGGTTTCTAAGGGGTAGGGGGTATTGGGGGGAATGGGGAGTGACTAATACTGTGTATGGGGTTTCTTTCTGGGGTGATGAAATGTTCTAAAAGTAGGCAGTGATTATGTATGGTTGCACAATTCTGTGAAAATACTAAAAGCCACAGAATTATACATTTTAAAAGGGTGATTTTATGGAATGTAAATTATAACTCAGTAAAGTTGTTTTTTAAAAAAAAGAGCATGGGCTTTGAAGTCACTACAGACCTAGCTTCCAAACCCAGCTTAGTCACTGACTAGCTGTGTGACCTCATACACGTCACCTAACCTCTCTGAAGCTCAATCTCCTCATTAGTAAAATGGAGATAATCCCCAGAGGAAAGAATTGTAAGAATTGAACAAAATAATGCATGTATGATGCCCAACCCAGTGCCTGACACATGATAAGCTCTCAGTACCTACTATGTAAAATACCAATAATTTCATATCACTTATAAATTTGTATAGAAAACATTGGGAAAAGGGTAATAAAGGGCAGATTGCCACTGACTTGCTATACCCTCATAATAAATAGCATTCTCTTCCCCAGTATCTATTCTGTGCCCTTATTCTCAAGCACCTACTTCTAGCTAGTTCACAAGTTCATTCTTTGGCCCAGACTCACTCTGATCATCCTGACCTAGCTTGGCCTCAGTCACAAGGTGATGACCCAACGACCCCTCACTTTCCCTGAGACGTCTAACACCAAGACATATGCCTTCTAGGACATATGCCCACATCTGCTTAATTGCATGTCTTCTTCATAGGCACTATATCTGATAGCCTGGTATTAGAACCCAGGATTGAGAGAACAGAGCATTTCCAGCACTGGCAAGGCTCTAGCCTGTGCTACCTGTCCTCAATTTGCTTTGCAGATGTCTGTAGACTGGATTTCTTATGTGCCACCTGTGTTGTCACACTTTCCAGAAGCATCCTCTGGTTTTGCAAAACTTCTTCAACATGTCTGCACCTAGGGGATGAGGCAGAGAAAAAGTTGAGGAGGGCTGAGTTCTATTCTGAGCATGCCAGCCAAGCAGGAGTCCCCACAGTACATTGTCTCAGCCAGGCCCAGGAACGCTGTGATTACATCTAGGAAAGTCCAAGGCACTGCAGGTTCTTGGCCCATTAGGCCTTTTCCAGAGAAGCCCCCCCCAACAAGAACAGAAAAAAAACTTCAGCTCAGGGGCTGCAGGTTGGCTTTGGTATGGAGAGGATTTTGATGCACTGGAGCCCAGAGCTCTTACAAGTAAGGAGTCCAGAGCCCACCCAAGCCCACTTCAGGCAGCCGCCAGCCCCACCTGTGTTCTTTGTGTTCCACCATTAGGCAGCTATGGCATGTGAGCACATCACAGGTCTCGCAGAATAGCTTGAGTACTTCCTGTGTATGTAGAGGACAGTACAAGGTAAAGTCCCCAGAACCACCATTCATTCCTGCCAGAGAAGATGGAGAAAGTGGGCTTCTCTTGCTCAGGCAGACCTCTTAGTTAAGTTTTGCTAAGCAGCCCTTGGCCTTCCGTGGACACCACAGAGATACAGAGCTTGGGGGAGGGTGGTGCAAACAGGATATGCCTCTCCAGGGCCACAAGGAGGAATTCAGGCTTAGCCTGGCTGGATTGGCCCAGCTGTCCAGAAATAGCACACCATCAAGCCCCAGCATCCCTCCACCTGCCAGAGGCTGAGGAAGGTACTTGCTACTGCTGCACATGGATCTCTTGCAGAATAATGAATCCTCCAGAATTAACCTAAACCTCTTCATTAATCAGGGTTCTGTATTATGGGGCTGAAGCCAGCTACCCAGCCTTACCAGGCTCCAGGCTAGACCACATGGATCATGAACTCTGGTTCCTGTGGGCTTGACAAATGTAAAGCCCCTCCCACAATTCAAGGGCCTTGGGAAAAGACTTTCAAGAAGACTGCCATTTAAAACAAATGATGTTAGATGGACAAATGGATAAGCTCTGATCCAGACTATCAAGTTAATCATGTAACTAAGAGGAAGTGAGGTATGATTGCTCTAAATAGAGGTGAAAGGTAGGGAACTCAGCTAGCTTCCATGATAATTCAAGACCATTCTTCCCTGCACCATCTCACCCACACCCACCTCCAACAGGGAGAGACTAGAGTGAGTCACCCCTTGACTCTGAAGGAGACTTCCTTCCTTTAGGAAAGGCTCTGAGACCACCTCTACCTTCTCTCCCAGCAAGGAAACAAGGTGAAAGAGCTATTTCTCCAGGGATTTTATGGTTCAGCACTGCTTTATAGCATGGGAGTGGGTGGGGAGAGGGATAATTGGTACCTGGAGATCCCTTCTGGGCCCGGGGAAAGAGCGGGCCCCCAGGGGCAGGGCCATGCCGGTGCTCCTCTGTGCAAGAGCTGCACAGCCAGCGATTGCAGTAGGTGCAGAGGATGTGTGCTGCCCTTTTCTCCTTGCACTCGGAGCAGTTCTGGAAGCAGAGAGTTCTGGAGTTACTGACAATATCCTCATTTGGACCTGCCTCTACAATTGGCAAATACTCTAAGGACTGCAGTCCTGTATGGCTGTTCCTCCACTATTTTGGAGTGTAGTCTATTCTGGAGAGCTGCCTGGTGACATGTGGAAGCTTGTGAAGGAAAGTACCCTTTGTGACTAAAAGAACAGTGGCTGACTCAGGGGGGCTGTTCACACAAGTCCTCGGCTGACACTGAGGACACCCAGATGAATAAGCCAAGGATCTGACCTCAAGATATGCACAGCCTGGATAGGATGGTACCTATTAAATGGGTAATGCTGTGATACAAGGATGCAACAACTACTAAGGAAGCAAAGGGAAGTTTCCAGGAACTCAGTCTAGGAGTGGCCAAGAAAGTTTTCACAAAGAGGTAGTATTTGAGTTGGATACCAAATGTAGGTTCTCCAGGCAGACAAGGGAGGAAACTGTTGTAATAGAGGGAAAACACAGGCAAAAGCAGAAAATTCAACATTCCTTCAGAGAGGAGAAAGCCCCAAATATGGTAGTATACAGAAAGATGATCAAATATAGTTAAGAAAGAGCAAGTACAGACCAACTTTCAGAGCTGTTTCCACACCTGGGGTTTGCCTGGTCTGAGAATACCTAGGCCTCTCCTAGTCCAAATGTTCATTTATTTGGTCAGCATATATCTTGCCAGGGCTGATATAAAACATCAAGAAAAGAGGAGATTTGGGAAAACTTGGCCTGTGTGTGCCTGAATCACACAGGCCACCAAACTAATGTGGATTCTGGAAGTTTTACTAATTAAACTATGAACTCCTTAAAGGTAGAGTACACGAATCTATCTCCCTAGCATCCAGCACAGGGCCTAGCACATGTCAGACATTCAATAAGAATTAGATACAGGAACAAGCAAGTAAATTAGTGAATGAATAAAATGTAGTGGCAAGGCTACCCTAGTGGAGAAAGAGATAGAAAGGGCACCAGTCAGTAAATGATGTAAAATTTAAGAAATTCAAGAAAAAGGTGATAGTTGTTAAGTACAGGCAAGATTAATGAGCCCATTTAATCCAGGCTGGTGTGTGAAAATCAACTTAGGGGTATAGAAAAGGAAATAAAAGCCCAGTGCTGATATTTTTCAGTAAGATCTGTAAGAGAGAGAAAAATACCTAGATACATTAAGCGGTTCTTAATGTACTTTAAGATAACATTCACTTTCTGCTCAAAGCATTAACACTGAAAAAAAAAAAAAAAAGAAAGCCTGTAATTTTCACTTAATAGAAAACCCCCTCTTTGCTTTCCCCAACTCAAACATTTTTATTTTCTTCTAGATAGAAAGATGGATGGATAGATGGTTGATGATTGGTCAAACTGATATAGGAATAACAAGTCAAATAAAGTGATGAGTAAACAGACGGACTTATGGACAGAGGACTCACAGATTTCTGAAAAGGATCAACTGCTTCTTTCCTTGTCCTGACTTACCCTGGCCATCTTGGGTTGCCCAGCAGGAACGCACTGCAGAAAAAAATGTTCAGTTACATCCCTGGTAAGATACACTCGCTTACACCCAGGACAGGAGATGAGCTCTGGGGGGTGGGGAGGGAAAGAAAGACAGCAGAGTCAGAGCAATACAGCAGATTATACATGAGGCCTAGACACAAAGCTTTCTAATACACCAAGATATGTGGCAATACCCACTTGTGCCAAAATGAGCTACGTGTGACGCCACAGCCTGCATTTACCACATACGTATGCTGAACATGACCATCCCATTAGGGGCCTGCCCTACAAACCATCTCCTCACATCCTTGTATTTACCTGGTCCTACCTTCCTCCCATCCCCATAAATCATGCTACTAGAGGCCCAACCCTGCTCTGGTTCTGAGAATTAGGGGCCTTGCTGCTGCTCCATTCCTCATTCCACATCCCTGAGAACCCAGCTCCCATCACTGGCCAAGATCCAGAGAGTCAGTTTAGCCAGGACATAGCTCCAGTCATTAAAGTTACCATGTAACAGGATTAACAAAAATCTCAAAGCCAGAGCCTCCTAGAAAGGCAAGGTTTCCCTGTCTGCTCATCTAGGAGGTATTTTCCCCTTGTTACAACCAATACTGATCAGGTCTATTTACAGGCTATCTCCACCTAGTCCCTGTTGGGTGCACCATATATATGTATGTGTCATCTATGAACAGCTTGACCTATTCCCTCTCCCCAGAGAAATGCAACATTCTCTAACACATTCCTCAACATAGTGGGCTTCTGAACTACATGAGTGACATGAGACTGCCCTCTTGGAGACTACAATGACTCTTCAGGCCCACCCCAAGAGCAGTCACCCCACTGGGAACAAGGAAATGAGCCTCTTGAACAGAACAAGATACCTACCTTTATTCAGGGATGAGGATGACCTGGAAAGGGGTTGGCTATGGCAGTGAATGCAGCGGTACTACCAGAGTTTCTCTGCCTTATCTCATCAAAATAGAAAAGAATGATAAAATGGCAGTTGCTCTAGACTTGCAGTCAGACAAATGTAAGTCCAAATACCAGATTTACCACCCAATGACCCCAGGCAAGTCACTTAATCTCACTTAATTCCTCTGTGCCCCAGTTTCTTCAATATGTAAAACAGAAAGGGAAAATAAGAGTTGCTATGAGGATTAAATTAGATAATACTTGAGAAAGCACATGGTCCTCTATGAATGTAGACTTTGAATTCAAAATATTCCTCATATCTCATTCATGGTAAGCCAACAACCTCAATTATCAACTCTCCCTGGTGATAAAAGTTAGATAGTCTGAGTAGTTGACTGAAAAAATGGCCACAAATTCTCCCCCTCCCTACAACCATACCCTTGCAATCCTACCATCAAAAGGTAGGGCTCTCCACCCTTTGAATCTAGGCTGGCCTTCTGACATGCTTTGGCCAACAGAATGCAGCAAAAGTGACAATCAACAAGTTCCAAGCCTAGACATCAAGTGGCTTTATATAATTCTGCTCTTGCTCTAAGAACACTAAGACTGTCATATGAAAAACCTAACCTGGGATTCAGATTGATGGAAGAGGAGAGAGCATGTAGGGAGAGGCCTCAGTTGTCTCAGGCATCCCACCTGAGGCCATCATAAACCAGCTAGCCCCAACTAACCCATTAGTTGAACACAGTCACAGTACTGAGCACAGCCAAGACTGGCCATGCCTAGCCCAAACCAGAACCACCCCAAGAATCCCAGCCTAAACTGCCAACCTATAGAATCATAAACTAAATAAAGTTTAGTTGTTTTAACTACTAAGTTTTGGGGTGGCTTATTATGCAGTAAAAGCTGATACATCCTGGAAAAATCAAAATCCACAAAATCATTTAAAATAACAGTTTAGGCCAGGTGCAGTGGCTCACACCTATAATCCCAGTACTTTTTAAGGCCAAGGCAGGAGCATCACTTGAGGCCAGGAGTTGGAGACCAGCCTCGGCAACACAGCAAGACCCTATCTGTACAAAAAATTTTAAAATTAGCCAGGTGTGGTGGTGTGCACCAGTAGTCCCAGCTACTTGGGAGGCTAAGGTGGGAGGATCACTTGAGTCCAGAAGTTCAAGGTCACAGTGAGCTATGATCGTGCCATTGTACTCCAGCCTGGGCGACAGAGTGAGTCTCTGTCTCTAAAAAAAATAAAATAAAAAATAAAATAAACTAATAGTTTAATACTCTTCCCATCCCACCCACTTGGGCAAAAAAAGAAAAACCCACCAGTCTTTGTAGAGCCATGGGTGTTAATGACAGAACTGCATCTGGAATCTCCTGGATATTCTCTTGCCTGTCAAGAACAGTGGCAAGAAGTGAAGAAAGATGCTCTCCACAAGTGACATCATCCAGGAGAATAAAGTTACTGTCCCTCCCCTCTACTTGGCTCACCTTGGGCAGACCCTCCTCATCTACCCCCAGGATAGAAACACTGCTCTACTTGTTGAAAGTGATTTCCACAAGGCTTCCAACTCCCTGGTACCAAATGCCCAAATTTAACTAAACATAGCCTCATTAGTAGAATGAAAAAAAGGGAAAAAACTGAATAGATCAGATAAGGGGTCATCACACATCCTCTACCTCCCTTGGCCTTAAAGCCAAAATCCTCAGCTTGGCATTCAAGGCCCTTTCCAAATTGGCCTTATCTTTCTCTATTCTCATCTCTAGCTTCATATGCCACATACCCAATACACCAAACCTTTGCATGACTCTGTGTATGAAAATGCTGTTCCCTTTTTCTGAAATACTCTTTATTGCTCCCCTCCTTTTCATATAAACTCCTATTCATTCTTTCAAACCTGTCCAAATGTTCCACCTTTGAGAAGCAGGGTTAATTTCCCTCAGGATAAGTTAATTATTCCCTTTTCTGAGTTCCCACAGCACTCTGAACATCCTTCTAGTACAACAAACATCACATTGAATTCTAACTGTCTGTTCATATGTCTGCATACAAAAATAATCCACAATTGGTATTAAAGAGTATTGTCTGATTTTTAGCAGATCAGACAATAATATAGTTAAGTCCTCATTTAATGTCATCAATAGGTTCTTAGAAACTGCAACTTTATGTGACATGACAAAAAAGGAAACCAATTTTTTTTCTCATCAATGTTATAACTAAACGATGTTATTCGAAGACCTGCTGTATGTCATTTCACTTAAAGTCACGGTTTCCAAGAACCTATTGACAATGTTAAGTGAGGACTTAGAGTATTTCTTTTGGGCTTGTATGTTCCATGTGTATTCCCTACACTCACAGCCACTGAAAGTAGTAAGAAGCCACCTGGAAGTTTTCTGGGTGATAGAAAAAAGCCAGCCCAGGACAATAAAAGAAAGCAGAGGTGCGGTGCTTGGGAAAGGCTGTGAATTAGGAAATGTGGATTACAGGCGCAGGGCTGGCACTATCTGACTGTGTAACCTTGAGCAAGTGACCCCCTTCCATTGAACCTTACTTTCTGTATCATTAAAATGACAGGAATAAGAATAGCAAGGAAATATGGATTACCCAACCCTCTCACTCTGCCTACAGCAACTAGTCTTCATAAATACTCCCCTGGGCAAGATGGGAAGGAACGGACAGCCAAACGGCAACCCGGTTACCATCCTTGTCAGACACTCAGGAGACAAGCATGTAGCTGGGTAAGGCAGGGGGCTGAATTTAAAAGATCACCCCTCCTAAGAGGGGCTGCTGCCACAAAGAGCAGAAATGGGGAATTATCACAGTGGTCCAAGCACTGTCCCAGGGAGGCTACGGGTCCCAGAGTGGACACAGAGGACACGTACTCTCTTTGTGTCATAACACCTTTCTCCAGAAATTCTCTTCCCTCAGAAGGTCCCTAACCCCCATCAAGCTGCTTCAACCTTGAGCTTTTATTTTTTTTAAGAGGATTCCCCATCTTCAATGAGGATACCAAAACAAAGTTTTACTTTAGACAACTGGAATATATCAACTCTTAGAACTGCGGATATATAAAATAACCAAACATCTACTTATAATATTTAATATTACTTTAGTTATGAATACATATTTAAATTACATTGTACATAAAATATTATTTAGATTTAATGATTTTTTTCTGTTTGAATTATTCAAGCAACAGCCTTGCACTTTTATTTCACATACAGGAACATTAATTCTGAGAAATAGAGAGCCAGGACCCCAAGGCCACATGATTATCCCCAGAAGAAATGGGGCTTCTGCTTCCAGAATGAGGAAGTCACAGGCACCAGTAGTGCTCCTGGGAGCCTAGGGGCCTAGGAGAGCAGCTCTGAAAACTGAGGACATTCAGTCTATCTGCCACAAGAGCAAACACTTGTCTCCAAGAGGTGTGGGACAAATGTACCTCTGTTTACCACTACTCTCTGAACCAGGCACTTTATATGTGTTATCTCATTTAATCATCAAACTATCTCTCAGAGATAAGCACATTGTCCCTATTTTATAGTTGGAGAGACTGAGGCTTCAAGAAGTTGTCACTCATCAAAGATCATACAAGGCAGGGGCAGAACTACAATTGGAACCCAAGTCTGTCTGCCTCTAAAACCCATGCCCTTTCCACTAAGCTATACTCTTCTGTAATTCAACTGTAAATAAATAAGATAATTTATTTTAATTAACTAGATAATCTGATTATAAATAAAATATTCCATAATAACAATCAGACTCTAATAATGACCTGGACTCAGCTTTGGACTCCAGAGGAGCTGGGAATAAAGTTTTAAGAATTGTGATCTTTTGAGAAAAGGCAAGTGAAATGGAGATTTTCTGCCTGGAGAAAATAAATCTGGAGGCAGTTTCATTCTATAGAGCAGTGGTTCTCAAACTTTGCTACAAATTTTAATCATAGGGGGAGCTTTTAAATATCCTGATATCCAGTTTACATCCATACCAATTAAATCAAAGTTTCATGAGGTGGGGTCCAAGTATCAGTATTTCAAAAATTCCCCAGGTAGCCAGGTGCAGTGGCACACGCCTGCAGTCCCAGCTACTCAGAAGTCTGAGGCAGGAGGATTGCTTGAGCCCAGGAGTTCAGGGCTGTAGTGCACCGTGATCACACCTGTGATAGCCACTGCACTCCAACCTGGGCAACATAGCAAGACCCTGTCTCTAAAAAAAAAAAAAAACAAAAACTCCCCAGGTGATTACCATGTACAATCAAGTTTGAAAACCAGCACCTTAGAGAGAGCACCCCCTTCCCCTATGGCTCAACCTGACAGCTCTGTTCCCTATATCATGCAGCTGAGAAAGTCAGGCTCACCTAGTTTTTCAAAGAGGCTCCAAGAAGTTAAGAAAGACTCTGAATGCAGCTGTATTTCTCTTCTAATAGAGAAAAGGGCACGTTCCCAACAGAGAGTGACCTGACACCCAGGTCCTCTGGGGGTTGGTGCAGAATTGGAGGACACATTGCCTCCCCGGACTCCCAGCTCAAATGAAGGACCCATGAGCAGTCTTAGGGGCAGCCTGAGGTTTGGCATTACAATAACTGCTGCTGGGGCCTAGAGAGTGTGCTGAGCCCAGGACTTAGTGAGGCAGCAAGAGGGACCTACACTGGGTAGTGTACCCTTCAGACATGAACCGCAGGGCCAACACAATGTGGGCATCAGGGGGCTAGGGTAGGAGAAAAATCTCAAAGAGGTCTCAGAAAGCTGGTATTGAGTCAGCTCAGGCCACCAAATGAGGACGTATACACCCTAGGTGCATAAGCCTGAGCCCAATGCTAAGCAACCCTCTGAAGGTTAGAAAGCCCTTCATTCCACAGCTCTTGTCCAGGACCCTATGAAGCTTTGCAGCTGAGGTCTAAGCTCCGATCCCAACAGAACAATGGCATCCTCTGGAGCAGCCTGGTGCTCTTCTGCCAGTTCCCACCTGTAGAACCAAAGCTGGACAGACTTTCACTCTTCCTCTAGCCAACTGTCTACCACATAGATGGTGGCATGGAGGCCCTGAGAGAGGTAAGGATTTAGCTAAAAATCACATAGACCTTGTAAAACACACGTGATACCTTGAACCACTGAGCAGTCCCTGATTACCTCCGTAACCACAGGTAAAACACTTTACCTCCTTATACCTCTGTCAGATACTAAGCAAGGAGAAAAAACACTGGTTGTATCCTCTGGCAGGTTGGCCATCCTCACTAACAACTCCTGCCCTCCCACCCCCAGACAGTCCCAGTATACTGAGCATCAGCTAAGGCCCCCACCACACAGCCTCTGAAGCACCCGGGGTACCTGTATAGGACACAGGGAGAAAGGGTCCAGAGGAGGTGGACACAGCCCAGGAGGCTTCCATGCGCCCAGAACCACTGCATGCCTAAGCTCAGGATGGTACGGTGAGGGCAAGCCTCGATCTGTCTTCCTGATGCATCCTGCCAGGCTGCATTCTCTGTCCCTGTCTCCTGAGGCTTCCTCCGTCCTTTCTTGAGCTCCAGCTTCCCGAGAACGCAAGAGGGCCTAGGACTCTCTTTCCTGTATCGATCTTCAATTGTCCAATGAACAGCAAGAGAGAAAACGAGATTTTCAACTTTCAGGAACTAGCTCTGCCGCCCTCTGCACAGCTCAGGAGGCCGTGATTCTCAGCCTTTTAGGACTCGATCCAAAAATCCTTCAGCCCTCCATGTTCCCCAAAATGACAGTGCTCATGTGTAGCTGGAACCTGCCCCGATCCGGCAGCTCATTTAAATAGAGCTCATCACAACAACAGTGTTGGTGGAGAAGTGAGTAGCTGCAGGGCCCTGGGGACCCCCTGTTTATACGTAGGAAGAATGATGCAATCTGGGTATCAAAATAGCAATCCAGAATGGAATAACAGGCTCACGCAGCAGCGGTGCCTGCACAGCCAGAGCTCAAGTTGACACACTCTGTCAGCCCTACACTGCTGCAGCACGCAGATGCCAGGCACACACTCTCACCGCATCATTTTAAAAAACAGCAGGAGCCCGAGATATCCCTCCATGCCCCCAACATTGAAGGAGGGTGTTTGGGGGGGGGGGCCTTCGACAGACGAGTTAAAGTCTGTGCCTCCACACTTAACTGCCACTCACCGAATCCTTATCCTGTGACTCACAGTCAGTTGCCATAGTGACCAACTGTCCGTCACAGGCAGAGAATTAGGACTTCAGACAGAGAAGACACACATTTACGATGCGCAAAGGTTCTGGGAGGTGTCCCTTGGCAGCTAACTCTACCCCCCAGGGAGATACAGTCACACAAGTAGGGAGGAAACAGGAGAAGGAAAAACAGGGTTGAATTGGAGGAAAGACATTAGGATGGGGCAAGACTACAAGTACAGCGTAATTTCAAAAACACAGAGCAATCAGATGAGGGGGCGTGACAGCAAATGAGCTGGGAAAGATTGGCAGGAGAGTAAGCACCTGAAGAGCCCTAAGTGCTAAAGTAAAGAACTTAACCTTTATCCTAAAAGAAAAGGCAACCCAAAAAGGTTCTGGAGAGTGACTTTATGATTATCTTGATGGATTGGACACAGAGAGGTCAGGGAAGAGGCTTGTGCAATTGAGCATTAATGGGATCCCGAATGAGGGTAGAAATGGAAAAAAGGGACAGAAGAGTCATTTCAAAGAGAACTGATAGGACATGACCAAATTAGGATGCTGGGGGTAGTGGTGGTGTGTGAAGAACAAGCAATCAAGTGGATGGGCTGCCAGGAGCAGACATAGATACCAGGAGCAGGAAGAGAACAATTGCCAAATCTCATCTTACCTATGTCCTTCTGTCTCTGGCATCCAAACCCTCTTAAGATCAGGGCTCATCCTGCCTTGCCTGTATCAGTGATTCCCAAATCTGGAAGATTCTAGAAATCCTGAATCTACCAAATCTAAATCTCTTGGATGTGGGTGTGGGACCAGGAATCTGTATTTTTAGCAAGTTTCCCAAATAATTCTTAGGCATCCAGACCAGCACTGGTTCAAGGACCAGCAATAGGAACCAATGGCCTGGACAACTGCAGTAGCCTAGCAGGTCTTCCTGTATCCAGTTCTGTTTCCTCCGATAGTCCTTCTCACTGAGCCAGAATGACTTTATAAAATACAGATTTGATCATAATCCACTGACCAAAACCTTCAATGGCTTCCTACTGTGCACAGAATAGCTTAAATTAATCAAGATCCTTTACAATTTGGCACTAAATTTCCTTTCTGAACAGAGTTCCCACTTCTCTCCTTCAAGCTTCCCATAGTCCAGCCAAAATTAGCTCCCTCCTGTTCCTAGTATTAGCCCTGCCCTCTCCTCCACATGCCTCATCCTAACACTATTCCCTGAGATTCTCCTCCATATTTTTCTGACCCTGCCTTATTTCTATACAGCTATTCCTACTTGGTGTCACCCACTGATTCAAACCCACCCAATTTCCCCAGGTGGAGCCTAAAACAAGGGTCAGAAGACCACAACCCACCTGTCTTTGTAAATAAAGAACACAGTCATGTCCATTCATTTCCATATTGTCTATAGTTGCTTTTGTGCTTCAGTGGTAGATGTGAGTAACTGTAACAGGGACTGTATGACACACAAAGCCAAAAATATTTACTATCTAGCCCTGTACAGAAAAAGTTTGCCTACCTCTGGCCTAAAGCTCCTTAGATTGTTCTAGCCTCACCCTTCGGGGTAAAATTCTGATTATGGGGCTTCTGCTTGTTACCAAGCCCACTCCCATCCCTGTGAACTCTAGTTCTTACAAGCGGGTCACAACTGAGCTGGACCTTCATGTTTGGGTAGGATGTTACAAACAAGAAAAGGACTTTCAGGAGGAAGGAACATTGTAAACAGAGAATTATAGACGTCAAAGTATGAGGCCTGTTTGGGAAGACTGGTAGGCTAGGACATGTACAGAAATGGCAGGAGATAAGGCTATAGCATCAGTTTGGGACCAAACTGGGAAAAGCCTTGAAGGCCATGCTAAGTTTCTGTTCTGAACTTCAAGCAACTTGGAGCCTTTAGGTAGACAGAAGTACAGGCCCAGAGTCAGAGGGATTGATCAGGGTTAAAGCTAGAGGATTTGGGAGAATAACTACAGTGGCAATAAGTAAAGTGAGGTTAGAAAAAATATCACTATAGAAAGAATAGAAAATAAATTGAGGTCAGGCAGTGGTATCCAGGGACTGTGGGGGCAGAGCCAGGCAACAGATCTGAGCCAACAGTCAGAATCTGGGCATGAAAGCCAGGTGACTGGCTGCGGCTAGAGATGGATACATGGTCCACATCTTTCACAGCCCATGCTCCTAGGAACCACCTGGCTGTGAAACATACTTTCTGTGCCAAGAAAGTACTCACAGTGGAACTGCAGGAGGTACAGACAGAAGGAGTACGTGCTTATCTCATCTGATCAACACTCACTGACCCAAGTAGCACCTCTCTCTCTTCTCGCCCCAAATCTTAAGAGTCAATACAAAAACTGATACACTGACACACTCCATGCAAAGCCACCGATCCCATTTCCAACTGGCTCTGGAAAGAGAGACAGTGGGGGAACCAAGGGCAAACATCCTACTCTAGGTCTGCAGTTTCTACTGGCCCTCAAGTGCAGGCAAGCTCTGGACTGTTAGGCAAGGGAGCTGGATTTTTTTCCTGGCTCTCCAAGTGACCAATTATGTGGCATTCAGCAGGATCCTAGCCCTTTCTGGACTCCTGATGCCCCATCTATGCAGTAAGGGGTTGGAGATTAATTTTAAGGGCTTTTCCTGCTCTCTGGCCTCCACAGCATTCAACCATGACTGGTCCTTCCTCAATGAGAGAGTTCCAGCAGACAACAGGCCCCTCCAAGATCTCATCCATCAATCACAGCCACTTTGAACTACCTCCCTTAGCAAATCTGTTCTAGCTATAGTCTTCTAAGCAGTACTGGCAGCAGCAAGCACATCCCCCCAAAACACAGCCTTCCTCCTTTCCATTACCTGGGGAATTGCTCTCCCAGTAACAGGTACTGTTCTAAGGTGCCGGTGCTACTCCCAGGGCCCTAGAGAGCCAATTAAGGTGAGGAAACTGTTCATGAACTAAAAAGCCACCCCACTTATAGGGCTCTGGAGCTCCAACTTCTGCACCTGCTGTACACCCAACCCAGCCCAGTTCAGCAGCCTGCCCTCCACCTAGAAGACATGGGTAACTGCCCACAACAGACCCCACAAGGTTGGACACAGTGTTCAGCACCTGGAACAAGCAAACAGCAGTCACCTGCCTCCCAGGCTCCTGTAACTGAGATCTCACCCCCTGCCTATGCCTCCCATTCTCGCCCAAGACCATTAGAGTCCCTCCAGCTGAGCTGCTCGTTAGGATAAGAGTCATTTCCTTCTCTGACTCTAAGGTTGTGGTATCTTGCATCAGTTCCCTCTTTGGATCTTCCTAAAGCCCCAAAGCCTGCCCACTAAGGGACAGTGATTGCTCCCCCTTTCAGCATTAGCAGTGCACAAGGGATAAGCTGTCACCTTTCACTAGCTTCAGGAAGCATGGGGCTGTGGTGGTTACTTGGTATTCTCAGAGCTCATCAAGTATAGCCTTAAAAGCCAAAGAGGGCCGAGGGTTGCCCAATTAGTGCTAAAGAGTCCAGACAAACCCCAGGGGCTGTGACTTCCAGACCAGGGTTCTTCCCACATCCCAACTGCATCCCCCCTTTGAAAATGGGAAAAGTAAGATACTAAATAAGTAGATTCTGGAATTTGCACCTCAGAATTGAAGTCTCCCAGCCACGATTTGTCTTTTAGGTTATTTGAAGAGAAAAAATAAATAATGTTCCTTTTACTCACATGGGGAAGGATATATCCATTTACTTGCCCTCTCACCTCCAACAAATAAAACCACAGCAACCCTGAGGATCTTGAAATAGAGCCAGCACATGGTAAGTGTCAGTTTCAAGGAATGCTAGCTCCCTTCAAAGCTTGCTACATTTGTGTAAAGTATCACTTTAGTAATCAATGGCCAACGTTCCAGATAGAATTTGACCTGGGACCATTTTCAATTAGGCTTAAAAACAAATATCCCCAAGTAGATATTCTTATTGGCTGAGTAGATCCATTTCCTATATCCAGCCTTTCTGCATAGTCTGCAGCTCCAGCCATTCCAATGCATGGCTAAGTCATTGTGTACTCAGCACACTCCTACCTTTACTCTGGTCCCCATCACTAGCTTTTGAAGATCTTGCCCAGCTGGTCTCCTCAGAGCCTGAGATGTGTTGCAGACCCATTTTCCTGGTTTCTGGGAAGAATCTCAACTAGGCTGTGGCTGTATGAATTAAAGATCTGCACTTGGTCCAGCAATCCCATTACTAGGTATATAGTAGTCCCCCTTTATCCATGAAGGATATGTTCCAAGACCCCCAGCAGATGCCTGAAACCATGGATAGTACTGAACCCTATATGTACTATGTTTTTTCCTATACATACATACCTATGATAAAATATAATTTACAAATTAGGCACAGTAAGAGATTAATAACAACATAACAAAATAGAATAATTATAATAATATAGTCTAACAAAAGTTATGTGAATGTGGTCTCTCTCTCAAAATATCTTCATATTTTTGGACCATGGTTGACTGCAGGTAACTGAAAACTTGAAAAGCAAAACCTCAGTTAAGGGGGGGCCTACTGTATATCCAAAGGAAATGAAATAAGTCTATCAAAGAGATATCTGCACTCCCATGTTCACTGCAGCATTATTCACAATAGCCAAGATATGGAATCAAGCTAAGTGTCCATCAATGAATGAATAGATAAAGCAAATGTTGTATATATGCACAATAGAATACTATTCAGCCATTAAGAAAAGGAAATCCTGTCATTTGTGACATGAATGAACCTGGAGAACATTCTGTTAAGTGAAATAATCTGTGTGCAGAAAGGCAAGTACCATATGATCTCACTCATGTGGAATCTAAAAAGGTAGATCTCACAGATGCAGAGAGTAGAAGGGTGGTTAACAAGGGCTGAGTGGTTGGGGGTGGGCTGGTTGGGGAGATGTTGGTCAAAGAATACAAAATTTCTGTTAGGAGGAATAAATTCAAGAGCTCCATTGTACAGCATGATGACTATGGTTAATAATATAGTATATTCTTGAAAGATGCTAAGAGAATGGATGTAAAGTGTTCTCACGACACAAATGATAACTGTATGTGGTGATGAATATGTTAATTGGCTGGATTGAGTCATTCCACGATGTACTTACACTTCAAAACATCATGTTATACACTATAAATATATACAACTTTATGAGTCAATTAAAAAATATAAATAAAGAGTTGCACTTGATGGCTCAGGCTTATTTGTTTTTTCTTCAAAGATTCTCCACAGGATCTCCCCATCAGTTCAGTATTCTAGGTGAGTGTGAATTCACCCCTGAGAAAAATGCTACAATGTAGATTGCCAGCTTGGAAGACACTTGAACCTGAGTTTGACCTGACCTGACACTTAGTAGTTGTTAGACCTTAGTCTGTAAATTTCCCAATCCCCATGTTTTTCACCTGTAAAATGGGAATAACAATACCTACTTTACAGGGCTGTTGTGAAGTTTAGTTTAGAAAAGATAATACAGGCACAAGTGCCCAGTACAATGTCTGCCAACCAGTAAGTGCTTGATAAATGTGTTTTGTACCTCCAACTTGAAGAATGGGAAGGGTCATTGTCATAAGTGAAAAAAGTCTTCCTTCTAGGCAAGAACCATGGGAGATCTTTGTGGATTCACTGATTAAGTCATTATTCGATAAATATTCACTTAAGACTCTCCCCTGTATCACATCGTGGGACTATAGAAATGAAAACCACAGTCCTGTTGAATGAGAAGATGCCTACCTCACGCCATCCCCTCAGTTCTAAGCTCCAGTGCAGGAATATAGGCCTGGGAAGGCTCCATTGAGGGATCAGAGTTGATAAAACAGCTGGACAGACCCTAAGCCCAGGCACAGCCTTTCTTCCATTTAACACAGCAACTGCTTGGCTCTGCCCAGCAACCAGGAGAAATAGATTTATGGAAATGGACTTACCCCCACCCAATGTGGCTCCATCTGGCTGGAGGCATTGGTGCTAGGAACCTATTTATTCCTCAGTCTCTATCCATCTCATCTGCCATCCCTCTACCTGCTCCCACATTTCACTTTTAAAAACCTCAGACTGGCAGAAAAAGGATAAACTTTCTAGAAAGTTTGGGTTCCTACTTTGCTGGGCAAAGTGGCAGCGCTTAAAGCTCTTTCCAAAACACCAGACTCACAAGCATGGCTTCTCAAACTATGGGCCAGAAAACTAAGTTCAGATATTGGGTATCTCACCAGACTTACCAGAGATAGGTGACAGCTCTGCCTTCCATCAGACAGTTCATTTGGGTGCCTTTCTTTTGGTCCTTCAGAAAATACTCAGTGAGCAATTGCTACCTACCAGTCCTAGGGCATGGAGAACCTCCCAGAGTTATTACTCCTTTGCTTGAACTCTAAAATATCTTCTCTTCACTGTATTATTACCATATGTTTACTTATCTGTTGTTCATTAGAATATGAGCTCCTTGAAGTCAAGGGCCCTGTCTTTTCATCTCTGTATCCTAAATGCTATAAAGCCTGACATATAGTAGTCAATAAATACCTGTGGAGGAGAGACAGACATACAAGCCAACAAATACCATACACAGAGTTCTAATAATTCCAAGTAATAAAGAGAAAGATTCCACTCTTCACCCATAAATGCAAATGTGGAAGGTAACAATGGCCTAGCTAAATCATAGGACCTGCTAAAGAATATAAGATGCCCTATATACAAGAAATTTGCCTCTCTGGTTCCAAATCAAGCATGTTTCCATCTAAATGGGTTTTTTTCCCATGTCATAGTTTTACAAGTTCTAAATAACAGTACTTTTTTACATTTCTTAGTGCCTCACTATATACTAAGCATAGAACAGAATGCTTTATGTATATGTTCTTATTTAACTTTCATAACAATTCTATGAGTTAGTTACTACTATCGTTATCCCCATTTTATAGGCAAAAATAGTCACAGAGAGATAAAATAACTTGTCCAAGTTATATGACTATTAAGTGTCAAGCAGATCAGGACTGATGCTCAGATGCCCAGATATATTGACAACAAAGCTTATGTTTTTATTCTTCATTGCACTTAGAATAACTTGGCAACAAACACTGTAATTCTAATACCTGTCATTAATATGAATTTAATATTCTGACTTCAGAGTCAAACAAAACCTTGAGACATGCATAATTAGTTCACGTTAAAAATCTTAAGTGAGATCAAACACCTAAACATAAGAGCTAAAACTATAAAACTCTTAGAAGAAAACATACAGGAAGAGCTTCATGACATTGGATTTGCAATGATTTCTTGGATATGACACCAACAGCACGGGCAAAAAGAAAAAATAGATTTAAGTCGGACTTCATTAAAATTAAAAACTTGTTGCATCAAAGGACACTATCAACAGAATGAAAAAGCAAACCACAAGATGGGAGATAATATTTGCAAATCATATACCTGATAAGGGATTGATATCCAGAATATAAGAATTCCTATAATTCAACAACAAAAAACTCCATTAAGAAATGGACAAAACTGAAACTCTATATCCATTAAACAGCAACTTTCCATTCCTCCCATCTCCTGGCAACCACCATTCTACTTTCTGTCTCTATAAATTTGACTATTCTAAGTACCTCATGTAACTGGAATCATACAGTACCTGTCTTACTGTGACTGACTTACTTCATTTAAAATAATGTCCTTAAGGTTCATTCATACTGTGCATGTGTCAGAACTTCCTTCCTTATGAAGGCTGAATAATATTCCATTATATGTCTATAGCACATTTGTTTATCCATTCCTCTGTCAACGGACACTTAGGTTGCTTCCACCTTTTGGCCATTGTGAATAATGCTGCTATGAACGTGAGTATACAAATATCTCTTTGAGTCCCTGCTTTAAATTCTTTTCAGTACATACCCAGAAGTAGAATTGCTGCATCATATGGAGATTCTATTTTTAATTTTTTGAGGAACCACCATATTGTTTTCCACAGTGGCTGCATTATTTTATATTCCATCCAACTGTGCATAAAGATTCCAATTTTCCCACATGCTTGCCATCACTTGTTATGTTCTGAGGGTTTTGTTTGTTTGTTTGTTTGACAGCCATCCTAATGGATGTGAGGTGGTATCTCATTGTGGTTTTGATCTGCATTTCTCTAATGATTAGTGATGCTGAGTATTTTTTCATGTGCTTATTGGCTACTTGTATATCTTCTTCTGAGAGATGTCTATTCAAGTCCTTTGCCCATTTTCTAATAAGATTGTTTTGTTTTTTTATTGCTGAATTATAGGAGTTCTTTATATGTTCTAGATATTAATCCAATATTGCTGGAAACTTTATGACATATTTGAGATTCATTATATTTATAAATTTAACTTACTGGATTTCCAAGGGGTTTTTGTTTTTGTTTTTGTTTTTTAATGAATGCCTAGCAGACCCACCACTGGCTGCAGTCCTTAACTTTATTTTATTTTATTTTATTTTCCTTCACAGTGTTTATTTGTATTGGTCTCTCAATCTCCATGCCTCCATAACCATGTTCAGGTGACTAAGCACCTTATTACTTTTCCACAGGTCTACTTCCATCCAAATTTCTAGTTTATTTTTCATTTGCAATTTTTATGTAGTCATTTTTATTTACATTTTAGTTATTTTTTTTATTTCAAAGTATTACAGGGTACCAAGAGTTCTTTAAGTAATAAGGAATGCCTATTTGCTAGATAACTGAAGTACTTAAAAAGAAAAGAAAATATATTTAAATTTATAAAAGTAAATATTAACAAAATTTGTAAATAAGTCCAAATATTACTCAAAGTTCCTATAAGTCATTATTAAAATGTACTCCATTTATAAATAGAATAATAAGATTTGTAAGTTAAAATTAAAAGCTTAAGGAAAAACTAAGTTTAAGCTAAGCTTAAAAATCACATATTAATGTAAAAAATCAAAGTAGACCATATCTTTTCTGTACCCCAAACTCTCAATGACTCCAAGAAATCAGGTAGCTTGCCCACAGCTTCAGAGAGCTCAAAATCCAGATCTAAAGCCCACTCTTTTTTTTTTCACATTTCCACTTTGTTTTATTTAAAATAGACATACCTATAAGGTAAAGAATTATTACCCAAGTACATGGCAATGCAAAAATACATTTCAGCATGTGCTTTTCTAATTATTTAGTGCCAAGAAAAGTAGACTTGTTTATCACAAAGAGACACAGAGGAAGTGGAAGAAAGAAAATGAGACCTGGAGCAAGGGGGCATAGGACCTGTCTCATCTTGACCACTTACCAAAAGGGTTCTCATACTCCCTATCTCACAGTCTTATTAGATTGCAATGAGGCAAAATGTGTAAACTGTAAAGCAAAATTTCTGTGTAATTTGTTTATAAATCATCAGGAACCTCTGAATAAGTGACACTTATTTAATATTTCATTGTTATTTCCCATACTATAACTGTGAAACATTAATGTAATCTTTTCAGGGTAAATCAGAGGACACTTTGGAATCCTGTAGTATCTTGTTTTTTTTTTTTTTTTTTTTAGCTACAACTGCTTGCTGGAATGGGAACGCAATATCCAATTGTTTTTCTTTTCTTTTCTTTTTTTTTAATTTTTGGAGAGACAGAGTCTTGCTATGTTGCCCAGGGTGGTCTCAAACTCCTGGCCTCAAGTAATTCTCCTGCCTTGGCCTCCCAAAGCACTAGGATTACAGGCGTGAGCCACCATGCCTGGCCTGTAGGACCTTACTTTTATTTATCACTTCATACTAATTATTACTATATAACTTGCAAATGAATTAACTGCAAATGAATGAACTGTGTTTGAATTGCTATGCCCTAGTAGTTGATTTTTCTGAATATCTATCAGTTTCCTTAATAATAACCACTAACAGATAGAATTTTCCAGGCGGGAGGCACTATACTAAGCGCAAATGTATCATTTAATTTAATCCTCACAGTAATATTATGAGGCAAACACTGTATTTTGTCACTCAGCACATAAGCAAACTGGGGCTGAGAAGTTTAAATAACTTGCCACAGGTCACTAAGCCTAGCTGATGTGTTCTTAACCACAACTTCACATTTGTCACATATATTTCCTCACTCAACAATAGAATAAAGCATCTTTTTGCAAATAAAATTATAAAAGAACCTGACCCTCTTCCTCTATTAGCATGTTCCCCTTACTTACTTTTCAGTGTCTTCTGACTTTACAGTCTCCAAATAAGTCTCCCAATACATTACTGCATCAGTGGCACTATGGATTATCTCCCCTTCCTTCTTCATTGGAGACCACTGTTTGCCCTTGGCTTTACTAAACTTACAGACAAGCGGTTTCACAGTTTCAAGGATATGGTCTTACAAGGGTATATTCTGAAGCTCTCTCCTTACCGGTATTTAATGACAAGGATTAGCTGCCCTGAACAGATGGGAGGAGGGGGAGTGTGGCATAATATGCAGTGGGATATGTGTGTCCAGCAGTTTCTATGAAAGTTTAGTCCCTTGTCCAAAATACTTGAGAATAGCCAGTTTTTTAATAAACCCACTAGCAATGTGCTACCATTTGTCTGTTGATGCCAAATGGGATGGACCTAAACCTGCTGAGTTGTAGGATACCAGAATTCTCTTGATCATGGTTGTCCCTCTCGATGACGTAGAAGTGGCTATTGAGGTTGAGATTTAGAACCAAAGTTATTCCAAATGACACACTGACACAAACTGGCTGTAGTATTTACTACAGAAAATATATGGCAATCTTACATTTTTTCAGGTCTGCTTCTGCTGCTTGGATGTTAATATGCAAAGACTTTCTGTGGGTTTCCTTGATCATCTTTCAGTGTGATGATCTCCACATCAGAAACTTCTCCAAATCTACTGAACTGATTTTGTAGGTCTGTCTCAGAAGTGGCCTGGCCAAGGCCACCCATAACAGCGCACTTTGTTTCTCTGTTGGCTTTCATGAAGGTTGGGCATATACTCAGTGTATTCCCTCATCGCCCACAGCCAGTGCTGCAGCAGTCCCTAACTTGTAGTCACATGTCCCAAGAGGAGTGTTCTTCTCTTCCTTCCTACTCGATTTTCAACCCAGCCTCTTAAGGTTCCGTTAACCACACTCAGTTCCTGAGGCATCTTTATGTCATTTCCCATTCTCTTGACTACCGTGATGCCTCCACCACATTCCCCTCAACGACTGCCAAAGAGCCCAAACCAAAATCCCCTAGTTTCTACTGGAGAGGCTTATTGCCGTGTGTTCACTGATTCCTGGACTAGTGAAAGCCCACTCTTAACTGCAATGCTATAATGCCTGAAAGAGGGCCTAGATTTGTGCTACAAATCTCTTTTGAAATGCTGCAGAGAACAAAACAAATAGAAAAGATCAACAATGATGTTTCTAAGTGTTGCCAGCTTATTTGACTTCTTCATTGTATGATTACATTCAAGGGATACTCACTGTACCTCTGTTACATGCCCTGGGCTAAGAACACTGAAATGAAGGGACCTGGTTCCTGTCTCCAAGCACTTCACAGTTCCCAATGTGATTGTTTCCTAGGAAACCTGACATTCAGGAGCAAGACACAGGCTCCTCCCTGCTGGGCAGCAGTTTAAATAGTGAACGGTTCACTAGTCAGTGTGATTCTGTTCAAAATCTGTTCCTGACCAACCCTAGGAGGCCAGCCATTCTTCCTCTGCCTTGGAGTTTTAGTGAGCCAGAACACATCCTCTCCATCTGAGGAGTCAGCTAAACTCTGAATCAAAACCTTCCCAGGCTTCTTAGTATGCCACCAATTTAAGGAAATCCTAAACATGAAAAGTTCCAGCTTACACAACAGATATATTAGACATCAAGAGGATTTGCTTTGTCTCACAGATTCCCCAAAGAATTACTTTCAGCCATGAGTGTCCCCTGGGTGTTTAAAGTCTGATTCTTTCTCCACCTGAAATTCAATTCCTATGAAACAGGAAAAGAACTGTTATGTCGAAGGGGGTAAACCTGTGATGTGTTACAGGTTACTTACCATCTGGGACAGTCCCGTGAGCCTTGGCAATCTGTCCTAGCTCCTGGATCAATCCCTGGAAGCAGTCCTTACAGAGCAAATGCTGGCAGGGTAGAAGCCAAGAGCCCACATGTGGCAGATACTGACAGCACAATGAGCAAGTCAGTACCACAGCCTCCATCTCTCCGCTCCTAGAACAGTGTTTCTGGTCATCTAGTGGCAATCCCATAAAGCTCATGCCCATGTCCATGCCCATGCCCGTGCCCATGCTGGGGGCTTTTCCATTGATATCCTCAAGCGTGAAGCAGCGTGTAGAGCGAGCAAGCTCCACTCCCTGTAAATGAAACACAAAGCAGAGTGATTTTTTTCTTTGGGGCAGAAGTTCCTGGATAGGCCAGAGAGGCCTCAGAGAAAACAAGGCCTCAGAAATCTAGGCCTGTCCCTCCCTACAGCTGGAGGCTCATGCCTCAGCCTAACTGCTCACTTGGGCCCAGAAAGTTAGTACAGCATCTCTACCACGGAAAACACAGCCTGGAGGTGTCTGCTAGGTTGTGTGTTTCTTACAGAGTTTGTTTGGCCTCAAAAGTGTCCCAGACCTATGTCTCTCCTTATTGGTAGACAAGCTTGATCCAAGTTTTAATTTTAGAAATGGGAAGGAAATTTATTAAGAGCTAAGTTTATGCCAGGTGCTTTAAAAATTTTTATTTTAATCCTTACAACCATCCTTGGAAATAGGGATTATGATACTTTTACAAATTAAATAAAAACATGAGGCACAGGTTGAGGAAACCAAGGCTCAGAGATGTTGGGTCATGCACAAAGATAGATAGTACATGGCAGAGTTCAAATTCAAATCCAGGGCAGTCTGATTCCAAACTCCATACTCTTAACTACTGAAATGTTCTCAAGCTGAGGTCTACACACATATTTTCATGAGTTCTCCCCAGTAATTTTTTAAATTAGTGCTTCATTATGATAATAGAGTTTTTGTTTTTGTTTTTTGTTTTTTTGAGACAGGGTATCACTATGTTCCCCAGGATGGACTCAAACTCCTGGGCTCAAGTGATCTTCCTGCCTCGGCCTCCTGAGTAGCTGGGACTACAAGCCCACGTCACCGTGCTCTAGAATGGATCATCTACATATCCATCAAAACAAGATTTTAAGGGCAGTGTTCAGAGTTTAGGATCTAGTTCACACCAAACAGTATTACTTGTCTCAGGTTAATGAGCAGAGAGAGGGGCAGACTTAATACATAAATAATGCATTCTTACCACGTGAAGTCCAAATGACATTGTGGCACATAATGATGAATGTTTTATGGTACTTGGAATAGAGAAAGAGTTGGGGAAATTAAGCTATCATCATTGTGGCATATGTTTGCTGAACTAAGCCATAACAGTGAGCACCAAATTTAAGTTGTAGTGGCAATTTAGTTTAGCAAAACATCATCTACACATTAATATTGTTAATATTAAACAAAATTAATATTGTTAACTTGATGATTTTGGTTTTGTAGCTTTTTATAATTTGTAAACTGTACTTGGTTTTATAATTGTATTAGAGCTCAAAGCAAAAGGAAGTTGTAGCTAGTTTTATATTTGTGCTTACTTAAGAAACAAAATAAAAATAATTTAATTCAAATCTGGGGCTCTGTAATTATGCAAGTTTGAAAAAAAAATTTCACTCTAGTCTGAAGTCTTTGGGAGCCAAGCCTATTAAGAAGGAAGAGTGGGCTGGGAGAGGCCAGGCTGCTTGGGGTCCAGAAAGGTGCCACTACATAAAGCAATGGATAGATTTTCACCTCTAATGCCTTCTGGGGCTCTATGGGCAATTATTTGGCAGGAAGCAGTCCCAGTAGAGGTGAGGGTAGTCTGTATTAGAAGGTTTAAGTATGGCTGAGATTATTTCATTAGACCACTGGTTCTTAAACTTTTGACCTTGGAACTCCTTTACATTTTTTAGTTACTGAAGACCCAAAGAGATTTTGTTTATGTAGGTTATGTCTATTGCTATTTACCACTTAGAAATTAAAACTGAGAACATTTTAAAATACTAATTAATTATTAAAAAATAATAAACCTGTTACATGTTAACATGAATAACATACTTTTGGGAAAAATTAACTATTTTCAAAAAATTAATTTAATGAGAAGAGTCCCATTCTTTTTTCATATTTGCAAATCTCTTTAATGTCTGGCTTAACAGAAGACAGCTGGATTCCCATAGCTGCTTAGTCAATCTGTTATGTGTTGTTTAGTTTACAGTATATGAAGAAAATCCAGCCTCACACAGACATGCAGTTGGAAAAAATAGGAGTATCTAAATAGCCTTATCAGATAATTGTGGATATTCTTCTTTGATACTACACCAAAATTCAACAAGTGGTAGTATCTTAAATGTTAGTTGTAAGGTGGAATCTGAAACTATATCAATGAACTTTTCTTACTGTTTTATTAAAATCCACCTATCTATCTTCTACTTTGAACTGCTCTTTTACCCAGGCATAATTTTATAATACCAAGCACTGATCATCTGGAAAATATTGGTTCAATGACTTATGCAGATGTTCCAAATATTGACACATTTCATTATATAATAACAAAAAAAAATGACACTCTTCAATATCACTTCTAATCCCATCAGAAAATTCTTTAAGTATTGAGAAGCTGTCAAACTCCATGAGAGTTTACCAGAATTCTAATTTTTGCTTGAAAGCTTAAATTTTATTATTGGCAACAAATACTGTCACTTTGAGAAAATATCTGCCGAATTCCCAAGCCTGAATAACCACAGTTTGTCTGTCAGTGGTTCTTCCATGTAAAACTGGTGTTCCATGAAAAAATAAAAAGGCTAGTTTAGCTTACAACTCAATAGCACAAGTGCAGTTTCTCACTTGGATATATAGCAGAAGTACTTTTTGCATATTTCCAATTTCTTCACACAGAATATCAAAAAAACATGTATTCCAGAATTGAGATTTAATAAAATTTTGACTGATTCATCACAGACATTCTTAAGTTAAACTAGCTCCTTTTTTTTTTAAACTGCAAATGATTAGTGGTGAAGAATACAATGACTTGTACCAGTTTGGTACCCAAACAGCAGTTTTACACACCATTGCCTTGGCACCATCAGTGCAAATGTCAACCTAGTGAAGAGATCAAATAACATGTTAGCATTATTACGAAAATTATTTTGACCTTGTAGACCCCTTGAAAGGGTCTCAGGGACCCCCATAGCATCTATAGACCACACTTTGAGAACTGCTGCATAACAATTATCCTGAGAATTCAGAAAGGTGGCATGGCTTTCTACCACCAGTGAGTACTATACAGGGTAAGAATACAGAGAAATAGGTATTTCATTTCTGTCTTAGAAGAGAAACTGCAGCAATGTGGATGGAACTGGAGACTATTATCCTAAGTTAAGTATCTCAGGAATGGAAAACCAAACACCATATGTTCTCACTATTAAGTGGGAGCTAGAAGATGGGTACACACAGTCACAAAGTGATATAAAGGACATGAGAAGGGGGGAGGGCAGGAGGGTGGATGCGGGATAAAAACTTACCTATTGGGTACAATGAACACTATTCTGGTGATGGGCACACCAAAAGCCTTGACTTAAGCAATATACAAGATATCCATGTAATAACAACACTTGTACCCCCTTAATTAATATTTTGAAATAAAAAAAGAAAAGAAAAATTGAAGTAATTCCAAGAGGGTAAAAGGTTAAATGACGGTACAGCCAAGCAATGAGTTTCTGTTCTGAGAACAAGGGGGAAGGTCAAATGACCCCATTTCTACCCTCTTCCTCTGGCTGCTTTTCACCACAATTTAGCTCTTCCTTCTCCTTCTTATGTCCTGAAACCTAGGAGAGTGGAGGGGGTAGAGTCTGGAAGACTGTACTTAGGCCAGGGGTAGTAAATTCAAATGCCTACAAGGGCCAGGCAGTCTATATAAGTGAAGTGCTCCACTTAAAAGAATGTGGGTCCAGTGTTCCCAAATCTTAGTTTTTCAAAACACCAAAAATTCAGATATTTATTTAAATTTTAAAATGCTGGCAATTATTAATAATTAAAATTTTTAAAATATACGAAAACACCATGCGTCAAACAACATACACCAGCAGCAACCAGCTTGTGACCTCTGTTTTATTTTTTATCTATTTAAAAAATTTTTTTAGAGACAGGGTCTCGCTCCGTCTCCCAGGCTGGAGTGCAGTGGCATGATCATAGCTCACTGTAACCTTGAACTCCTGGGTTCAAGCGATACTCCCATCTCAGCCTCCAGAGTAGCTGGGACTACAGGCCTGTGCCACCATGCCTGGCTAATTTTTCTTATTTTTTTGTAGAGACAAAGTCTCACTATGTTGCTCGGGCTGTTCTCAAACTCCTGGCCTCAAGCGATCCTCCCACCTCTGCCTCCCAAAGTACTGGCATTACATGCATGAGCCACTGTGCCTGGCCATGACCTGTTTTAAGTCATGGAGAAACTTGGACTAAATGAAACACCAACTGAAAGTATGGAAGGGCAGATATTCTCACATATAACACTACCTTGCCACAAACCACCTCCTTTTAACCTCTTACCACATCTGGATCTGAGGAAAGGGAAATATTCACAGGATTTCTTTTTTTTTTTTTTAATTGCTTTTAGAGACAGGGTCTCATTCTGTTGCCTAAGCTGGAGTACAGTGGCATGATTATAGCTCACTGCAGCCTCAAACACCTGAGCTCAAGCGATCCTCCTGCCTCAGCCTCCTGCGTAGCTGGGATTATAGACGTGAGTCACCATGCCCAGCACTTTACTGGATTTCTTTGACCTTGCCAAGGAATGATGGAACAAGGCATTCCATATCACATTGGAAGTAAGAATTTCAAAGATTGTTTACATGGGTAGAACAGAACAAACTATCATCAAAATAATACTCATTTTAGGGAGTAAATGCAAGGGAGAAACACTAGGTAAGTAAGAAAGCACCTGCCCTTTGCTAGATTATGTTGTATGTGATATATTATTGTTTTGCTTGTTTACAGTCCTAGGGCAGAACTTTCTCTTTCTTGTTCACAATCTTACCTACCCCTCACTTGCCTGGCACCTATGTATAGTGTTGGAACACAGCACACATTCAATAAATATTTGTAAAATAAATGAATGAATCTCATTATTTTTTCATTATACAGACAAGAAAATTGAGATTCAAGGAGAATATGCTATCTGTTCAATATAATTCAGCTAGTGAAAATAGAACTAGGAAATGAACCCAAGTTTCTGTGTTCTTTCCACTAATTTTATTCTCTGAAATTAAATTAGAACCCAAATATTTAAGTGCCTCTTTCTTCTGTTATTGGATAAACTGCTCTCAAAGATCCTAGAATTCCTCTCTTCCCATTTTGCTTTTCTGAGGTTAATGGCAGCAGGGTGCTCCATCCTAGCTTCCATCAAAGGCGTAAGGAATACAATTGCCATGCAGTACAATGATACTTTTAAAAAATCTATCAAACACAGGAAAGAAAGACTCCTAAAAGTCCCTAATCCTCAAATTAGATTATTTTTACTTTGTGCTGAAGAAAACCCCAGCCGTGATCCTATGGATTTCCCCCTAAATACCATATATCAAAAACTACTGATAAAAGCAAACAAAAAAAGCCCAAGCCTGGAGAAGTTGAAATGAAATTGGAAACTGCACATATTGCTGGTGCATAAATTGATACAAGTCATTTGGAAAAAAAAGAGCAACATAAAATGAATCATAATGTCCACAGCCTATAATCCAGCAATCTCGCCCCTGGGCATTTATCCTAGACACGTTATTCCTCAGAAGAAAAAGTTATATATACACACAAATGTTCACTGCATCATTGTCTCTAACAGCAAAGAATACAATAAGAATAAAAAACTGAAAAAAAAATGCATAAGAAAATAGCTTAAAAATTACAGTATGTGCTGAAGATAAATTACTCTTCAGCTATTAAAAATAATCATGAAGACTGAATAGTGATACAGAAAAATGTTGTTAATAAACTAAAAAGCAAAATCAAAAGGATTTGTATACTATGATCATCAACTTTGCATACAGCTATGTCTCCATGTAAACAAGAGCTGAAAGGTGATATTCAGAAATGAAAACAGCATTATAGAGTAGAATCATTTGAGGTGTTTATACTTAAATTTTTTCAGAATTTTCTTTAATATTGTACTGTCTTTTCTTTTCTTTTTCTGATGACATGCCAATTTATTAAATTCATGTACCTGAAATTTAATCTCTACTGAATTAACTGTAATGAAATATCAGGCTTTTCTTTCCAACAAATCAGGGAGTCATAGCTATTATAAAAAAATGCCAGGGATCTTGCGATACTTCACTTAGAAGAAAAAAGAAAAAGAAAAAAAAATGCCGGGGGGAGAGGGATGATGCAAAACTGATCTCAGTGGCAGAAAAGTCTCAGTGCTTTCTAATCAATTTAGTTATTTTCTATGCACATGTTACATGGAAAAATGTAACGGAGGAAATATTAAAATTTCTACATGATCTCTAAAGTTATACTTTTTATTTCAGAATATTATGGGGGTACAAATGTTTTGGTTACATAGATTGCTTTTGTACTGCTTGAGTCAAAGTTATAAGTCTGCCCATCACCTAGATAGTGTACATTGTACCCATTAGATATGATTTCACCCATCCTCTCCCTCCCTGCTCCCACCTGCATGCTTTCTGTTGAGTTTTACTTCCATCTGTGCACAAGAGCGCTGATCACTTAGTTCCATTTAATAGTGAGTACATGTGGTGTTTGTTTTTCCATTCTTTAGATATTTTACTTAGGTGACTGGTCTCCAGTTCCATCCAGATTGTTGCAAAAGGTATTCATTTTTTATGGCTGAGTAGTACTCCCTAGTATACATATACCACATTTTATTAATCCATTCATGAACTGATGGGCACTTGGGTTGATTCCACATCTTTGTGATTGTGAACTGTGCTGCACTAAACATTCTAGTGTAGGTGTCTTTCTGACAAAATGACTTTTTTTCCTTTGGGTAAATACCCAGTAGAACGATTGCTGCATCAAATGGTAGGTCTACTTTTAGTTCTTTAAGGAATCTCCATACTATTTTCCATAAAGGTTGCACTAGTTTGCAGTCCCACCAACAGTGTATAAGTTTCCTATCTCTCCGCATCCACATCAGCATCTATTGTTTTGGGACTTTTTGATAAAAGCCATTTTTACTGGGGTTAGGTGGTATCTCATTGTGATTTTGATTTGCATTTCCCTGATGATTAGTGACGTTGAGCATTTTTTCTTATGTTTATAGACTAATGGCCTGTACTGTCTTTGCAATTACATATACTTTTTCAATTCTTTCTGAAATAAATTTGTATTTATGAGTTTCTCTCTAATTCTCACTTAGAGCAAAAACCCTGGCTCTTCCCATTTTGAATTAATATCCTCTACTTGAAAAGGGAAAGCAATATACTATTTCCAAATGTCCACAACTGTAGACAGAGAGCAAGAAAACAAGGCTGAATCCATCTATACTGTTGTTTTTGTCTGAAGGACTAATGACAAATTCAGGAACCCAGAGAGGACAGAAAAGGAGAGGGACCACCACGGTCCTCTTCAGGGTAGTAGTGTGTTCTCAAGGCCACCTGGAGAAAGGCTTGGGGTAGCAAAAAAGTCAGCACCTCACTTACCTGCCTCACCAGGTTGCTGCCTGGCATCATCTCCCTTCTGTTCATTTCACAGGTATTTTCTGAGGCCCTGACTCTCTGAGGGAGCCCAGATGCCTAAGATGTCACAAGGCCATGCTCTACTTCAGAAGAGATGTCACAGAGAAGGACACCCCTCAGTGGTCATGTCCTAGGTCATGCCCTGTGTGCCAGTGCAGAGGGACAGGTCACCTAATGCCGAACGTCTGGCTGCTACTCATCTTTGCAGACATAAAACTCAGTTTTGTCTGCTCTCTCAGAGTTCATTGACCTCGGGAAACTGACCCACACTGAACAAACTCCACATGAGCTGTATGTTTAAGTCACATGGTTCCCTTGTGAAGGAGAGGGAGCTGGCTAGAAAACCAGAGCAAAGCCAAGCAACTATCCAGGGTACTCCCTCTACCCTGGAGATCAAACCATTGATGAGAAGAATGTTAGGTGAGCACAGAACCCAACATGGAATTCTGGGTTCACTCAGGGAGGCCTTCTGGTGGCCTGAGGGACAGGATGTAGCTCCTCTATAACCAAGGAACCCAGCAAACTATCCAGAAGGAGTGTCCTGGCACCCAGAACCCTACCTCCACCCCTTGCACAGTCTTTGTCCTCACTCCAGGCCCCAGTTACAATACACCTGGTGGTTACCTTCCATTCCCAAGGCTCTGCCCAGCTTACCTCCATTGACAGATCATCTTCCCAAGGGTAGTTTCCAGGTAACTCAGCTCATCTCTTGTGCATTTACTAGCCAGCTTTGATGTCAAATAGAGGATGGTCTCTTCTGAGACCTTGCCTAGCCCTCTCAAGACCCCTCTTTCTGCTGATCACATGCAGTATGGGATTAAGGTTGAAGGAGTGATAAAGACCACAATGCTGTGAGGTCAGAGAGGGAGTGGCTACTGAGGTAAAAGCAGGGGTCTGGAGAGAGAAGACCAAAGGCTAGCCTGGCTTTGTATCTTACCCGCTCTGCAGCCTCTGGCAAGTCATTCAACTCCTCTGTGCTTCAGTTTTCTCATGCATAAAATGAGGCTGGTACTGCTGAACTCTTAGGCAGATGCATTTTATAAAGTGCAAGGTGCTCTGAAAATGTTGGCTGTTATCATTGTGGACTGGAGTGTTCTGGGAAAAAGGAGAATATAAGATAGACCTTAAAGATCAAGGAATATTCAAGATACATGGTCAGGAAGAGGATGGGCATTCCAGGCAAGAGAAATGGCACGAGCAAAGACAAAAATGCAGAAGGGATGTACCAAGTATGGCTGCAATAGAAAGTAGGGGAGAAGCTGAGGTAAGGTTGGAAAGACAGGTGGGCTGTATTCTGTTGGTAATAAGAAGTAATTGAACTTTTTGATCAAGTAAGTAAAAGAATGAAAGTCATGTTTTGGGAATACTAACATGGTGGAGGTATAAAGGATAGAGAGACTGAAGGAGGATTAGAATACAGGCGGAATGATCACAGGAGGGTGTTGAAAACTCCAGATAAGAGATACGATGAGGGCCTGAATGAAGGCAGTGGCACTAGGTCTTAAAAGGAGGAAGCAGATTTGAGAGACATAAAAACAAAAGGATATGGTGACAGTGTATTAGAAGAGAGCGCTTGGGGACAATTTTCATTATTTAAGTGGACAACAGAGCCACTCAACAAGCTATAGAATAAAGAAGGCACCCGTGACTAAGAAAGATTGAGTTCTTTGGGTATGTTTGTCTGTAGAATGTTCAAAAGATACTAACCAGTAATTAAGTGACTATATGGGTGTGGAGCTCAGCAACAGAGATGTGAATCGAAGCCACCCAAGAAGACCATGTACTGTGAAAAGGTAAGAGGGACACAAGGCTGAGGAACATCAACATCTAAATAGTGGACAAAGAAGAACCTGAAAAGAAGACTCAGAAGTGGCCAGAGAAATAAGAGGAAGGCAACAGTTTCTCTAGTAAAAGGTAGCAAAGGGTTAAAGTACAACAGAAAAAACGAGTGGTATGAAGAATGGCAAGAGTCCATTCCGTTTGGCAACTGGTTCACTGATGACCTTAGTAAGAGCAATTTCATTGAAGTAGTGGGGCTGGCTGAGGGCTAGATTGCAGTAAATTAAACAATGAATGGGAAGGTGCAAACGGACAGGATTTGTAGACTACTCTTTTGGGAAGCTTAGCTGTAAAGGAAAGTGCAAGGCTAGCAGAGACAATGAGAATTTAGGATATTTAAATATCCTATCAAAATATATCAAAATATATTTTAGCTGAAGGGAGCAAGGCAGAGAAAAATACAGACACACAGAATTGAGTGGATGGGATCTTGAACACCGGTTGAAGGAGCAACTTAAGACAGCAGGGATGCCTCTCCCACTATTAGTGAAGAAAGTTGAACACATGCCAAGAACTGGAGTGCATGGATAAAAGAAAACAATCCTTGAGACCAAAAGGAATTTGGTCTAGTTGGGAAGACAAATGTACATCAGCAATTATGTTAAGAGCTATCTATGTACTAGGTTGTGTGGTGGTAAAGGTGGGGAAGTGAGCAAGTATGACTGCATGGGTCAGAGAAGTTTCACAGAAGAGATGCTTGCATCAAGTCCAGGTTAGGCAGGAGTTGTCTGGTCCAGGAGAGGAAAGGTCACAATCGTGTTAAGTAGATTCCAGAGAAAATTTCAATGTGGCGTTTAGAAAAAGTATTTACAGGGTCTGGATTAAAAGGACCATATAACAACCAGGCACATAGGCACCAGAAGCATAGCAGGTTGTTCAAACTTGAGAGGACACCCAAGATGATAGCACAAGGGCAAAGGACAAAGGAAGACGGAGTGCCTACTCAGGAGTACGGGCGAGCAGGTCCATAAGGAGGCCATTTCAAGAGACGCCCAAGAGCGTCAAAAGGAGCAGAGCGAGCCGCTAGGTGGGCACACTGAGGATTAAAGAGTGCCTTGTGGCTCCTCACTGCGGCCGGGAGACAAACGAGCAGCCGCTATGACCAGGCCGGAGCAGACCACTAAGGACAAGAGAGGCGCGTGGGACCGCCCAAGACTGGGGCATTTGAGGAGGAGCTAAGAGACACCGAGGCCCTTTGGGTGGGCCTAGGCTGTTCCCAGGCCCAGGCGCCAGGAAAAGGCCCAGCCCATTTAGCGCTCGGCGGCGTGCATCACAGCGCCCCAAGCCCCGCACTGCTCAACAGTTTTCGGTCTCCGAGCATGTTACAACCATCTGCATCGATAAGAGTTCGCGGCCACCGGACCACCGGCTCTCGGCTGGGAAGGCGACTACTACACGCACGAAGAGGAAGCGGCCGGCGGGCGTACAAAATCCGCGAGACCAAAGCGGTCCCGCCCGAGGCCCGGCCTCCCTGGCCGGAAGTGAGGCACATTTGCCCCGCCCCCATGTTCGGTACCTCGCGAGACTTCGCGAAGGCCTGCCTCTTTCGTCTCGGCCGCCGACATGGTAGGTGTTTCTTTCCTTGCCTCCGCTTCCATGTTGGCCGGCGCCCAGAGCGCTACTCTCATTGCCCCCAAACCACCTACCCCAGGCATTGGCCAGACTTTCCAGCCTGCGCAGGGCCGTCCGCAGGGCAGGATGGCCGACGTGGGTCCGGGGCTTGGCGGGGACCCTGGCGCCGCGTGTTCGGCCCCGGGTTTGGATGTCTTAAGTGCCGCCCGAGTGCCACCCTGATGAGACCTCACGGTCCTGGCTAGTCCGTATTTTCAACTTTGCCGAACGCGCCAGAAGGTAGTTCCTTGGCCTACAGGCCCACCCTAGACTGGCAAGCATCTCCCTCTTACCGTTTTTCCATAGGCCTTACCACTAAGCTCCTTTTTCCACGCAGCCATCCAGACTGAGGAAGACCCGGAAGCTTCGGGGCCACGTGAGCCACGGCCACGGCCGCATCGGTAAGTGCTGGCTTCACCTCCTGGTCATTCTAGGGCGCTCTCTTTCGGGTGCTTACCTAGTTAGGATGTAGGTAGTTCAGTAGTGGGTTAGAGTAAGACCTTTTTGCAGTAAAGTCAGATTGAGTTGGACCGCTGTTGATTTCTTTCTCTTTGAGGATTCTCTAATACTCCAGTTTTAGAGAATTTCTTATCACTGGAGGGATAAAAATTGAGCGGGGTGCAGTATTAAATTAGTTGTAGATATGGAGTGCCGTGACGTGGAACGCTGAAAAGACGTTTAACCCGAAGTCTTGAAAGAATAGCAATATTGAAAGAGGTATCGTAGCCTGGGAACAGCGTAAGCAAGGGTACAGAAGAGTGGGGATATTCTCTGCTTTTGCGCGAGATAGTATTGAGAAGGCTGTGTTAGCCATGTAGCTTTGTATTCCTGCAGGCAAGCACCGGAAGCACCCAGGAGGCCGGGGTAATGCTGGTGGCATGCATCACCACAGGATCAATTTCGACAAATAGTGAGTGTTCTTGGACTGCTTTTACTGACACTGATAGCAGAGGGCAGGATTAGAACCTTTAAGGTCTGGAAGCAAGCCTCTTAATTTTGCTTATTGCTGGTTTTTCCAAGTTAACACTTGATGTGAATTGAGAACCTGTCACCGAGGCTAGAGTCACGCTTGGGTATTGGTTATTGCCTTAGTGTGCTAGAGTCCTCGAAGAGTAACTGCTGACTTTATTCACTGGCTGTGGCCTTCATGGCACAGTCAGTCACCAGGTTAGTGACATGCTTCAGATTGACCTATGCAACTGTTAGACTCAACTTATATCCACAAATTAAGGAATGATACATTTTAACTAGTTCTTTAGAAGACCTTTATTATAGGAATGTGTAGATTTTCCATAGAGTGCTGTCAAGTGACTTGAAGTTTACTCTTGACACTGCCTCTTTCTTCCTTAGTGATTTATCCTGGTTCTATGAAATAAAGCTAACTTCTTCCTTCTGATGGTCTTTGTTGGTTTCTAGAGTTGTTTATTCAACAAATGAATTGAGTGCCTGCTATGTGATAGTCACTGTTCTACACCAGAGAACAATTAACACTGTATAAAGATAATAAACATAGCTTCTTAATTGGAGTGAGGTTATGAGGGTGGTTGCTTTTTCTTCCCAGTCACCCAGGCTACTTTGGGAAAGTTGGTATGAGGCATTACCACTTAAAGAGGAACCAGAGTTTTTGCCCAACTGTCAACCTTGATAAATTGTGGACATTGGTCAGTGAGCAGACACGGGTAAATGCTGCCAAAAACAAGACTGGAGCTGCTCCCATCATTGATGTGGTGCGATCGGTGAGTGAATTGGGTATTTTTATATAGTTCCTTCCTTTCATTACAAAACTCTGGCTTAGTCTAATCCACTTAATCTCCTACCTGATACCTATCCTATACTTACCCAGTTATGTACCTGACGATTCCACCTTTTGGTAGAATTATCATAGGTTATTCACTGTGATCAAAATGGAACTCTTCCCTGCCCCACTCTGTGCTTTGGTCCGGTTTTGCCTTTCAGAAGTGAAAATTACATGTTTTGCTTGTGATTCAGGCAAAACGTTTGAAGAGTAATGCTTCCACACTCCTTCATTCATTCACTTTATTTCTGCTTGAATGTCTTTCCTATCAGTAATCAGTGCCTACTGTCATTGCCCAGATTGTAACAGGTTTATATTTCTTGGTTTGAGCTATAGCTAGTTCTAGTCTCCAGGCACAGCTGAAGTTAAGCATTAAATTCCCATCACCAGCCTATTTAGTGTTCCTTGAGCAATTTTGGTGGTCAGGACTTGAAGCACTGCTGGGAATGTGGTTGTCCATTTTTGCTTATCAGGGGTAATGGAGCAGGAGAGGGAAGTTTGTGTTTTGCCGAGACTAGAGTCACATCTTGACACAGCTCTTGTCCTGGTGTGCTAGAGTCCTCGAAGAGAATGTGCTGGTCTTGATTCACTGGCGGGGGCAGTCAGTGCCCCTGTTAGTGCCCAGATCAGTAACATACCGCACCTGGGTTTTAGGAATTGGGTTGGCAGGCATCTTTCCTCATACCTGCTGTGGTATTGTAAATTGTTTTCTCTTTTCTTCTAGGGCTACTACAAAGTTCTGGGGAAGGGAAAGCTCCCAAAGCAGCCGGTCATCGTGAAGGCCAAATTCTTTAGCAGAAGAGCTGAGGAGAAGATTAAGGGTGTTGGGGGGGCTTGTGTCCTGGTGGCTTGAAGCCACATCGAGGGAGGTTCATTAAATGCTAACAAATGCTTTTTCCTTGTGGTCTGAGTATAGGTTCTTTGGTGGCATCTCTGCCTTACCTGTACATTGGGAACCCACCTAACAGATTCTAGGAGTTGAGGATATGAGGGCATGGGCTTCTCTGCTGACTCCCCTCGGAAAATGCATAGTAAAGATAGAACAAACACTTGCAGGCATTGGCCAGTTAGACATTTTCATTTATAAAGTGAGAATGATACCTGTTGACAACTGAAACACCTATTCAGAGGACTATTTGCATTGTACTTGAAGTTTTGCAGTGAATGGGAGATGTACTCTTAACTGTTCCATGAGGCTCAGAAGGAAAGTGACAGGATTGAGGCAGTTGCCATCTGAATTTTAAACATACCAGGGATTTTATATATGTCAAAAGTGGGCTATATTCCAGAAAGCAGTTGTCAGATTCATAGGTCCCTACAGGGTCTTAATGTTCAAAGAGATAATCATGAAACTTAATTTTTTTTTCTAGTCTGAAATATATCTTGTGGAGAAAATTGGGAAATCCTGAAGGCCAGAAACTGGAATTGGGTTTGATGGCTTACAAGTAGGATGCTTACACATTTCAGGGTAAATTATAATTTGCTACAGTTTATAGCTTTTCCTGAGATTTTGAACCTTTTTTTTTTATCCAAAATAAGTCTAGAATCTGGGCAAAGAAACAATTAAGATGTCACTTACTTACACTACTACTGGGTTTCAGTTGGTGGAGTTTTCCTTAGTGTTCTGTGGGGTCATACATAACATGGGCTGGGAGCCATGATTTTCTATGGGACAAATCTGTTAGGACATCCTTTAGAGCTGCCATCCCTAACCCCGGGGCTGGGCCTGCAGACCAGGTACCAGTCCTAGGCCTGTTAGGGACCAGGCTGCAGAGCTCTGACTGCTGCCCTCTTGTCCATGGAAAAGTTGTCTTCCATGAAACCGGTCCCTGGTGCCAAAAAGGTTGGGGACCTTTGCTTTAGAGGATGTTGGGGATCACATATAAGGAAGCACAAGGGAGATGCTTAAGTTGACTTGGGTAAGAGTAGGAAAGAATTACAAGTAGTCGGGAAACCTTTATACAGTTGGACAATATTAATGTACCATTTGGGTTTGCAACTTCCATTATGGTATTGACAGAGAAAGTCAAAAATAAGGGCTCTGCACTAGGGCCTTAGTTTTGAGTCTCATCCACCCTGATGTCAGTGCTTTCTTGAGCCAACATTTTTGCATGAGACGGCCAAGCTTTGACTGGCTTGTGTACTGGAATGCACAGGGTTGAGGAGGCCCTCCCAATTGTGGAGCCGTCAGATGCCTTCCAACTCTGGCATTCAATCTTTTGTTAACATACCTCTTAAAATAGTTATGAAAAATGGTACCACTTAGCACATTAGGTCGACACATAATTTTTTAAAAGCTTGAATTGCAAAGGATATAATTCCTGGCCTAATGTTTATGTGCTTTAAATACATTTTCGCCCAAACTTCGGAGTTGCAATTATACCCTATAACTCGATTTATAGGAAATGTCTGCCGCATAATTTGCAAAAGCCGTCCGCATCGAAATTAGCTAAGTCAGATTTAGGTTTTTAATGCAAATAAATACATTAATCCCTATTAAATGGCTAACTAGCCCAAGAGTAGTCAGCTCCTGGGTCGGAAACCAGCCGAAAAGGTGCACCACGGGCAGAAGATGTGCGGCGCCCGCCAGCACTAAGACGCGGGGATTCTGGCGGCTGGAGACTTGCAGCGCTCGGAGCCCCGGCGGCCGCGTAGCCCGGCCGCCACCGCCAGACCTCAGCGGCGTCCTCCCGACACCCACCGTGATTCATGTCTCCTCGCCTCGCTCCCCGAGAGCCACTTCCGGGGGGCGTGAGGTTCTGGTTCCGGGGACACATTGGCCTCCCTTCCCCCTTCTACCGGAAGTACGATCAACACCACCTCCAGCCTCTCGCTCGGCCATTTCCGGCGGAGGGCTGGCCCGCCCGCGATGAGGGCGAGGCGGGAGGTTCCAACTTCAGACCTGGTCGCTGTGCAACGGTAGGTCCCCTTCAGAGCTGGGGGCTCGCGGCTAATGTTGCTGTGCTTCAAATCTCATTTGCGGGCCGGGCGCTGTGGCTCACGCCTGTAATCCAAAGGCCAGGAGTACAAGACCAGCCTGGACAATAGTGAGACCGCGGCTCTAAAAAAAAATTTTTTTTTAACTAGCCGGGCTTGGTGGCGCGCGCCTGTAGTCCCAGCTACTCGGGAGACTGAGGCAGGAGGATTCTTGAGCCCAGGAATTTGAGGTTTTAGTGAGCTATGATGACGCCTCTGCACTCTAGCCCAGGCAACTGAGCGAGACCCTGTCTCAAAAACAAAACAAAACAAACCCCGCTTGCGGTGGGCTTTACAATACTCTTTCAAGATGGGAATTTCCACACCCCTGAGAATTAACTTTTTGTTTTAATTATCTAAAAGGTAATGAGCGCCAACTGTGTTCAAGGGCACTTTGGGGCTGAAAGAAGAAAGTGCTTGTACGTGCATGGAAATGTTCTGGAAGAACATAAAACTGAGAAGGGATTTCCTTTTAGGAGCTTTGGGAGGTGAGGGAGATGTATATTTTGGTACAGGTCGAGTTTCTTGATTAACAAAATGCATATTACTTTCACATTAAAAGGCAACATAAATGAGCAAAAAGTAACTTGTAAAAAAGTGCTACCAGAAACTTGCCAGTGCTGAAAAGTAATATTTTCTCTCGTTCAAGTTTTCATGGCTTTTTAAATTACACTTCCACCTCCATAGGCAAATTTATAATGTTTTGGAATGGATACCACCACATTATCTGGCTCTAGAAACAAGTTTTGTGTATTTTATGTATCACCCCTAGTAAGAATATAGATTAAGGTGTATGTTTAATTCCTGGCTCTATTTCACATCCCAGTTTTTATTTTTAACTTTCATTCCCACTTTAAGTTGTTCTTCTTTGAAATACCCTGTTTGTGTATCACTGTAAGTCATTCTAGGTACAAGGTAAGTTGTAAGTCTACATGTGAAATAAAGAGTATTATTTTTAACAAAAATTTAACTGAGCTGTGACTATAATTAGACTTATTTTCTTAAGCCCTGCTGTGGTTGGGATGTGGTTTGTCCCTGACAAACTCATGTTGAAATTTGATCCCCAATGTGGCCGTGTTGGGAGGTGGGCCTAGTGGGAGGCGTTTGGGTCATGGGGGCAGATCACTCACCAATATATCAGCGCCCTCCAGGGTGAGTGAGAGAGTGGGTTGTTAAAAAAGAGTCAAGTTTCCTAGGTTTCTCTCTTGCCATGTGATTTTGCACACACTCAGCTACCCTTCTGCTTTCTGCCATGAGTTGAAGCAGCCTGAGCCCCTCTCCAGATTCAGCTGCCCAATCTTGAACTTGCCAGCCACCAGAATTGTGAGCCAAATAAACCTCTTTTTAAAGAAAAATCTAGCTTAGACTCTAACTCCATTTACAGATAATAAAAAAGGGGTTTTTTTCCCTCCAGTTTTCATATACTTCTCAATTTTCTAGGATTCCAACTATTATTTAAATCAGGAGAAGCTCATACTTTGTTTTGTTCAGAACATTACCAAAAATTGTTCATTTCATAACAAAATACTTCCCTTTTATTTCTCTCCTTTTATATTACAGTTAAGGTATGTTTGAGTAGGTTATATTATCTATGAATTTCATTTCAGGGTAGTAAAGGGGGGAGTTATAGTATTTGCTGTAAAAAAGAGAATCAACTGATAGGGTTAAGAATCATTGGTTTAGGGGTCCAGAGATCATGAGAAAGCAGAACTTGGAAAGAAGCCCTAAAAACTTTTTGTCAACTCCAAACCAGGCCCACTGTACATACACTCTCCTCTCCCCCATAAGGTTGCTGTGCCTTTGCCACAACAATCACTGTATGGGCCCTTGCAGCCCATTCCAAGCCATTATGTGCCAGCATCGATTTTCTGAATTGGGATAAGAGCTGCAGCCATAGTAGAAGGAAGGAGACATACTCCTCTGGGATTCACTCAAGGGTTCAGATGCACTGTATTTTATAGATAGATAAAAATGTCAAAATTTACAAGAAAAGAATTGATACCTATATATCTTGTGATCTGGTCACATGAACCACATTAAAAAGAGGGAGGGAGGGGGGAAAGAGAGAGAACCTTTGTGGAACTTTTTTTTTTATTATTAAGGAATCTACTTCTGTGACTGTCATGAAGCCCAGCCTGAGTTAACAGTGACGAGTTCTGGAGGTAAAAACATCCCACTCTGAATTTTCTGGTTATAATCCCTGTCTTCTCTCTTGATTTCAACGGAAAACCCAGACTCATGAGGCATCAATCCCTGCTCTTCTATTCCTGGCAAATGGCAAAGGCAATTATGCAGGATTTTTCAGAGGAGAAAATGACTTTGTCTTCCCAGAAGACAAACCCTCCACTTTGCTTTATGAGGCAGAGAGCAGCCCCAAACGTAGACAGGGACAGACTGGGGCCTGTGTAGGCCTCAGTGGAGATGGGGGGAAAGAAGGGAAGAAAACTCAAGATGGGATCATCTCCTGTTTAAATTGGTTAGGGTGGAAGGACAGGAAAACTTTACTCCAAGGTTCAACTCCTGCCAGACCTAAACCCAACACCAGTGAAAATAGGTGCAGCTTAATGGCTCATCCTGGGAGTTTTCAAGGTCTCTGCTCTACCAAGGCCTTGATGGGTAGAAAGCCTAAGCCATCCTTATTCCCCACCTTGCTTCTCTCCTTGCTGTTCCGTGGAAGGTTGCAGAACTTTTCGTATGAAAACCTAGAGTTCCAATGGAAAAAATCATTCACAAAGTGACATGGAAGAATCATAGTAATGGGTCAAGGCTATAACCAAGCCCTGGGTTGGCATTAGCTTAGCTTTACTCCACCAATGTCAAGATACCAAGTGATGTCTCAGGGGCCTCAGACTGAATAGGGAAATGTTAAGGTTCACCTAGTAATGGAGCCAAAGGGCAGACAGCATTCTTTCCATCACTGGAAATACTTAACTAGAGTCTGAACAGTTGGCTACTAGAGTGGGAAGCTGAACTAGAACAATGATTAGGTATCTTCTCTTAAAACCAGTCATACAACTCAGACCAGAGAACTCAATTTCAGGGGAGGTCAGTGACTCACACTGAAGCTAACCCCTTAAGTAACTCAATTCCCTGCATGATGGTGTTTCATCCCTGATTGGCCAGTCTCAGCTCATCCACAGGAGAGAGAACTCTAGTTAATGAAGCCAAGGAACACATGAGGCTCTGGGCCCAAACAACTGTACACTGTTTATTGAGAACACCCGTAGATGGTGGGAAGGAGGGATCCCCTGTACCGCATCATGGCCACCAATGACTGGGAGCTGGGCCCAGAGAGCACTGACAGAGCTGTGGGTGGGCTTCCCATGACTCACTGACCATCTCAGAGGGTGGGAGGAATAAGAGGACCAGGCTCAGGAGCCTGGTACCACGCTGCAAATGGGGACTGATTGGCTTTGCCTTTCAAAAACAGAGGGTGGGGAGGGGGGCTGCCAGAAAAAAATAGAAACTCTAAGATTTAAAAAAAAATAGTCCTCCTGTACATAACAAGACAGCATCTGCTCTCCGGGGCCCGAGACTGGCAGCAGGGGCCACAGGCAGGCAGGCCAAAAGCCTTCAGGGAAGATCAGTGGTTGGGCTGAGACAGTCAGCTGCACATAGTTGGCCAGTCACAAGCACCCAACAAAACTTCATCCATGCTCCGACAGGACAGGAAAGCACCCAGCCCCTTAGGAATATACAAATATTTACCATATTCTCTTTGCTCGTTACAAAAACAGTTAAGAAAGCTTACAGCAGATTATTTACAAACAGTATCCTGGGATATCGTGAAGGCAGAGGTGGGCTGGCTTGGAGGATGGGGTCTGCAGGGGCCAAGCAGCCACAGCGTCCCAGGCTGGGCCCTCTCCCCAGGCTCCAGGCTCTGCAAGGCACTGGACTCTGCTACTGAGAAAGGGGTTTAATTCTTCTTGTGGAGGAACTTCATTTTGTTGCCTGTGGGCCGGAGAGGGCAAGAGTGAGAACATTTCAGTGTCATCTCTTCCAACCTCCACTCCCTCTCCTTGCAACCTTAACTCTCTTAGTGGGAGAGAAGGAGTTAGAAAGACTGTATTATAGCTAGGATAGATCTGATCCAGGGTAGTGAAAACACTGGACAGCTCTAATTAGGGCACTGGTATTAATCACTGTGTGGCTTTGGGTAAGCCACTTAACCTCTTTGGCCTCCATATCCCTTCAAACTGAGACGCTATGATTCTCTGATCTAGCTGGCTGGGCACCCTGAAGGGAGTAGGGCTTTGCAGGAGGGCACTCTGGCACTACTTTTGTAGACTCTTACGGCCTACACGAGGAAAGCTCACTGGCTTTAACAGCCCTCATGCTCACCCAGGAAGGAATGCACACAAAGAGACCTGACTTATGTGAGAACTTGTGATTTCTCTTTGTTCTGCAGTTTGGTAAGTACAGTAGGCCATCTGTATCCATGGGCTCTGCATCCATGGATTCAACCAACCACAGATCAAAAATATTTGGGAAAAAAAAATGGATGGTTGCATCTGTACCGAACACGTACAGACTTTTTTCCTTGTCATTATTCCCTAAACAATACAGTTTAACAACTATTTATACCGTAGTAGGTATTATAAGTATTCTAGAGATAATTTAAAGTATACAGAAGAATATGCATAGGTTATATGCAAATACTTCACCATTTTATATCAGGGACTTGAGCATCCATGGATTTTGATATCTGGGGGGGGTCCTGGAACCAACCCCCACAGATACCGAGAGATGACTGTGCTGCTAAGTGCCCTTGGAGCACTAGCTGGGAACCTTCTCTTCACCAAGTGATCCCATCCTGTTCTGTCTACAGCCCCAGTATAAACACTTGTTGGCAGTGATTTAGAGTATTTTAGAGTATTCAGGGGCACAGATCCCCCAGCCCCTCCCTTCTTGCTGAACATCTGTCTCATCAGGAACAAGGCTACTTACCCAAACCTCGTAGAAACTTATTCATTCCACTCTGTTCAGTATCAGGGAGTTCCTCTAAATACTGCTCTACTCGCTGCTCAAACAGGCCTAGGTAAGAAGGGAAACAGTAACAGGGAAGAGAACAGTCATTGCAGGAAGGGAAGGAGACCATGGGCACAGATGGCACAAAAGGAGAAACCAAGCATCTGGGATTATAATTTGTATCAAAACTCTCTTCAGTGACATCTCACGGGTGTTCACTGCTAATAGCAAGAAGACCCTCAATACCCTGGCTCCCAATACTCATTCCTGAGCTGCACTATGGTGAAGATGCCACCCCTTATTGCAGAGCTGCCCTGAGTGGACACCGCTAGCTTCTTTAGACCACTCTACCATGTTGTTCCAAAAAGGTTTGTTACACCAAATGGACAGTATTAATGGACAGAAGAAATAATAACCCTGAGGTTAGACAGACAGATCTTGAGATAAGATAACCACCTGCCTTAAATGGGGAGGACTGCTACCAACCTAAGACAGAGAGTCCCAATTCTAAGGGACCTCCCAACCCCTACCTTCTCAGAACCCCCCAAATTGCTCAGTCTGGTTCTTTTCTCTGATAAGAAGGGCATCTGAGGAGGGGATAGGCAACCACCGGCATGCTGCTCTTAGGTGGAAATCAGTGCCAGTCTCTAGCCACATGGCTCCAGCCTGTGCACAGCCTTGTGAAGGCATTTACTGGGTCAGAAGGAAAAGAAAGCTCCCTTGGAAGTTTCTGACAGAAGAAAAGGGGTGTTAACAGGCCTGGCCCCAGCTGATGCCCAAGAGCTTCCATCACAGCGCCTGGTTATGCAGCCCTGCTGGTGGCAGAAGCATTAGAGAAGAGGGCCCACAGCTCCCAACCCCAAGCTCTTCTGGCCTTACCCTTTGCCCGGCACTTTCTTAGCTCCCTGTCTTGGATGAAGCCAGCAAACATCTGAGATTCCATAAAAACCTCAAGAAAACGGCGGATGCTTTTGGAGGCCACAGACTTGCGGAAGGCCTCTCGCTGAAAGGCCCGCTCCCCCTTCTCACTCTGTGTCAGGAAGAGGGAGTAGTGCCCAACAGTCTCCACAAAGAACCGGATAAACACCTCCGACACCAGCCCATTGAGGGTATTACATTCTGGAAGGGAAAAGAAAATCTTTGAGGTTCAGGCCAAGAGCCTGCAAGGCCTTCCCCAATCTCCAGCTGGTGTAGTGTTCCTCTCCCAACAAAACTTCCAGCCAGTACCCCTCTCCTGTTCTTGAAACTTTATCTTTTGTGCTCAGGGGCTTGTATTATAACTAGCCCATGAGCTCCTGTAGGTCAGAAACTGTGCCCTGAACATGGAAGTTGGCAAATAATTGCTGGGTGAATGAAAGTAGAAGTCAGAGACCAGAGCTCCACTTTCCTCACATCCCTCACCCTATGTGATCTTCCTGGCTTCCCAGGAAAAGGAATTTCCCTCCGTCTCCTGCAATGGCTTAAGGGAAGGCCCGAGAGGGAGGAATAATTAGTTTCCTGTCAGCAAGAAGAGTCTTAGTGGTTACCACAAATCTTCGGGTTTTCCTTTCCAACTCTCCTGGGGTACAGAAGGTGCTAGAGGGAGACCAAGGTCCTATAGCTGGAGGCTCATCAGCCAGAAAGGGTCTGTGCACAGAAACAGAGCCCTGTCCTGGGAGGCCCAGACCCAGAGCAGAGCTGATTCTGCCCAGGCAAGCCTTCCTCACCATCATCGGAGTCGCTGTCAGAGTCCTGGGAGATCAGTTCATTCTTCCTCTCTAGAGCCTGCTCCAGAGCTGCCTGTAACTTCCTAGGTAACAACGTGTCCTCATCGTCCATCTGCAGAAGAAGGAAAAACCATAGGGATCATAATCGTAGCCAACACTGACTGAGCACTTACTGTGTGCTAAGCCCTGTTCGAAGAGCTGAAATATATAATCTCGTTTAATTCTCCCAATAACCCTGATAACTATGATCAACCTCATTTTAAGATGAGGAACTGAGGCACAGAAAGGTTAAGAAACTTGCCCAGGATTACACAGATAAAAAGCGGTAGAGCAGGTGGCATTCACTGCCCATTGTGATCAGGACCAGCCAGGGGTTCCCACCCCAACACCCTGATGAAGTCTCCCTAATTCCTTGATCTTCAGCTCCAGGTGGGAGGCACATCTGGCTCAAGGCAAGAAGACTGTGGCCCAGCCTGTGTCTCAGGGGTGAGGTTAGTCTGTCATTCCTGTCTCTACACTCTGGTTCAGTGCCTTGCACCCAGGAGTCCTTAGCTCTATGAGTAGCATGTAACAAACAGTACTTTCCCAGAAGGGGTGGCACTGGGTTGTGCTCCTTTGTAGAAAGCCAGGAGGATGTCTGTGACGAACAAAGGCTTTTTGTGGCTGATGACAGTGACTGCAAACCTGTACATTACACGGCACTCTATAGTTATTTGTGTAATCCCCCAGCAACATTTCAAGGCAGGTGTTATCACCTTCCCTGCTTTACAGATGAGAACACTGGCTCAGAGAAGTTCCGAGGCCTGTCCAAGACCACGTGGGTCAAAGGTGATAGAGCACAGTGATCAAGTCTTTGGACTTCCAGGCCTTGTTCTTCAAATTTGCACACTATCCTCCAGAACCCGATGATGCCAACTGGAAAGGCAGATCCTGTTGAGGTCAAGGCTTCTAAGATCAGCTTCTCCCCACCCCTGTCTATTCTGCGAGTGGGGAACCCAGAGAGCTCAACAAGCAGGCTGTGAAGGTTGAGCAGTATTCGTGACAGTGGGGGGTGCTTGGGAGCCTGAGTCTAACAAGGGCCCACCCTAGGGCAGGCCGGGGTTCTGCAGCGTGCTGCTCTCACCTGCCGGATGAATCGGTCAGATCCCAGATTCACCATCAGTGCCTGAGAAAAGGAGTCATTAGTGGCAGTGGTTCAGGGTATGAGTCCTACAATGCCCTCTGCCAGGCCTCCAGACCTCCCAGGTTCCCAGGGTCAGATAACAGAAATAACTCCAGCCTGGGACAGACCTCCCAGGCAGAAAGGATGACAGCTTGCTAGAGAGGACCAGAGGCCACAAGTAAGAAGATCCCAGCAGCCCCTCTCCCTTTCCCTTCCGCCCTCCCCGCCTCCTCGCCTCCTCCCTTCCCCCACTGGCTCCCCAGGTGGCTCACCTCCTCCACAGGCAGCTCCTTCAATTTGGGGAGGGAGCTGGAGAGCAGGCCAACCAGGAAGGGTGTGGGACAGCAGACAATGTCAATCATGGAGGCCGGGAGGACAGGAATAAAGGTGTGCTGCCAGGAGAAGGGGTAGAGCAAGGCCACCACTGCATGGGAACAGCTGGAGAGGGTACTGATGGGCAGACAGAAAGACAAAGCACCTGAGCCCAGGCCCAGCACCTTAGAGCTACTGGGGGCTCAGGACATCCTTGGATAGTAAACCTCCCAGTCAACAAAAATGCTAATGGGGCTCAGTGGCCTGGGTTGGACCCTGCAGACTGGTTAGGCCCCCACTTTCCCATTGCTTGGGGCCTCAAGGACACTGGTACTACCCTCTTTTGGGGACTCTACCTACAAATAACCATGAAGGTATGTAGCATCACTTGAGCACACAAAGGACTCATACTCACACACACCTAAGGGCCAACTGGATGCACAGGTGGGCCTGACCTGGTGTAGCAGTATCAGCTCAGGCCGGGGAGGACAAAGGGTAGGATGAGCAAGAGTTGATCACAAATCCACAACATGTAAGAGCTGGAAGGGCCTCCAAGGTCATCTTATCAATTCTGCATTTCACAGCTGGGGCCAGCGATACCCAGGGTCAGTTTGGTCAAGTGTCAGAGCTGGGACACAAGTGGTTTTGCTGCCTCCCAGCCCAGCGTCACTTGTACTGCTCTCGCCCTCTTGCCTTCCACTCCTTCCTCCCCTTAACTGGAAACAGCAGTCTGACTGAGGAGCACCGAGGGCAGAGAAATCATGAGGCGAGGCAGCTGGCACCATTCTTAGCAGGTGGAAAGGGCCCACTCCCACCTTTCCTCTCCAGCTCCAGAGCAGCCGCAAGTCCCAGTGGGGTCGTCCCTCTCACGCCCCGGAAGCCCCACAGGGCTGGCTGCCCAAGCTGACTGACAAGTGGGAGACAGAAGGACAAGCCCTAGGGTAGCAACCAGAATGTACAGAAAGACGTGCACACTCCCCAAGTGTGCTGAGGGCTGGGGTGGGGCACCAGGAAGGACCCCCATCTGTCAGGAGAACAGTCAAATTGGGGCCTATATCACAGATGAGGAGACAGAGGCCCAGAGCCCAGCTCATTTCCAAGCCTGGCTTTCCCTCTGCATCCATTGGTTGCACCTATCAGCCATAAGAGCTCTGTGCTCTACCTAAGCAGCTCCAGCATGGTTTCCTACCCTTTCACACCTAGTGCCCCACTGGTGAGAGAACACGGGTCCCACCTCTGACAGAAACAAACCCCCTTTTCTAGAAGGACCTCTGGATGCCCGCAAGTGCTTATTAGCCTTGCCTGGCTATCCTGCCACCCTATGCACAACTAAAATACTGCTGGGCCTTGAGAAAGAGATGCAGGTATCCTGGCCCTGACAGCCCCTCCCCTGGGATGGCAGCTCCCCACACCCCCCGGAGAGTCATCTGAAACAGATCTGGAAAAGGCCCGTGTCAGGGTCAGGGGCTTGATCTCCACAATCCCCTCCAATGGGCCTGGGGTTTGGGGGGCAGAAGGTTTTGTACAACCCCTATGGCCAATGAATGCAGAGCCTGGGTACCTTCCCCCCACCCGCACATCAGAATTAGGCAAGAGGGACAAAGAACTTGTGGAAAACCTAAAACATGAGCAGTGGAACATGAGCTGGCTGGACCTATCCCTCCCCTCTCTAGTCAGAGGCAGACTCTGAGTACACAGTAGAAAGGACATCTTTTCTAAGACCCAAGACTGGTAGAACTTGAATACCAAGCCAGGCCACAAACAGGACCCTGGGATGTTTCCTCCCAGAATGGTCCTGGAATGTGAGAGGCATCTGCAAGCACAGGAAACAACAGTTGTATTCATAGCCCTACAGGGGCTGGGCTGGGTGTGGCAAAGAGGAGGCTCAGCACTGAGTGAGGGGTGGATCCTTCAAGAAAGGAAACCTCAGGGTCCAGGCTCTGTTAGGAGCACTAAGGCAAGGCCAGGCCAGGCCAGAGCACCATAGCTGGGCAGTCAGGGGCTTTGCTGGCTGGCAATGACCACGGCTGGTAGAAGGCGGCAGGTAGGGGCCTCTATGGAGCTGCCATGCCCAGCTACTTCCATCTGCTGGGCTGGGTCCCTTCCTAAGGGTCTCACGGGCCCATGGAACACCTAGGACTATGGGAGACAGAAGCACCGAGGCTGTTGAGAACAAGTGAGTGACAGTTTTCATTTCTAAACCCTGGCACTCTCTGAAAAATTCAGCAGCTCTGGTTTTTTCCTCCTCCTTCCTTCTCCTGGCTGAGGGTGGGCTGGGGTTCCTGCCCCTATGAGGGCAATCAGGAATCCGTTTCTCCTGCTCCTCCCAACTACCCCTCATACATGCAGAAGGAGATGCCCCTGGGATTCAGGGCTCACTGGGGAACAAACCAGAAAGAGGATTTTTCTTACATATGATATGGCACATAACGGGTGGCTTAATTAATGTCTAAATGACTGAATTAATTCTACCACTCTAGAGAAACCACTGTTTGGGATGGACTCTGGCAAAAAGAATATATAATGTGTTGCCAAGATCCCATTCTCTGCTGCCTGTCTCACCGCCCCCCCAATATACTTTTTAAAAATTAATTAATTTATTTATTTTTTGTAAATATGGGGGGGTCTTGCTATGTTGCCCAGGCTGGTCTTAAACTCCTGGCCTCAAGTGATCCTCTTGCCTCAACCTCCCAAAGTGCTGGGATTACAGGTGTGAGCCACCGTGCCTGGCTTCTTTTTTTTTTTAAACCTCAGTGGCTGCCTAGAATGTCTTCCTCCCTAGAACACCTCATATCCAGTGACCATGTCTTCTGCACCCCTCCCATGGCCACAACCAGACCTTCTCTGCACCTTTACCTCTAAAAATCACAAATGCCAACATTTCAGACCAAAGCTGAGATGTATCCAGCTCTTTTCTATTCCTCCTAAACTGGCTCCTCTCCCTCCCTCCGGGCCCTGGACACCCTCTTTTCCCTGGCTTGACTGGCCCATCTTCCTGCCACCACTCTCCTCCCCACACGCTCAAAGCCCTCACCTCATCCTCCTCCACAATTCCCCGAGCGCCCAGCCCTGTCATTCCACTCAGCTGCCTTCTCCAGGGGACACCTCAGCTGGACCCTCGCTGACGGCTCAGCACTCCTCATGCTGTCCCCAGTCTGTGCCCTGGCCCCTTGCTCACTGCGGCTCTTCTGAGAGCTCACCACTTTCCTCAAACTCAGCATCCCACAAAGAGGACCTCGCCTCTCCCTCCAGAAGAAATGCAGTCATCAGCTAGAAATCTCCTTAACGTCTTAGCTTTCTCCACATAAATGTATCTGCACCTGCACAATCCTGACGACTGCAAAAGAAGAAGTGTCCCTCCTCTTCCCTCAGGCCAAGTCCTCCATGGGGTTCTTAACCCTGCCATCTGTGTGCTCCCAAACTCTGCCCCTCAACTATCCTCTCTTGCTTTGCTAACCTTTCAGCTTTCCATTTGGTCTTTATCTCAGCACACACACACACACACACACACACACACACACACACACAGAGATACACCCGCCATATCCAATACCACAGTCTCTGGCATATACTAGGGCTTGTAAACACTTGTTGAATTAGTTAGTGGGTGTGTCTCCCCCTCTTCTTCCTTGCCCTGCTGGGCCTTACCTGAGCTTATCTGCCACAAAAATGACCCGGCGCTCCAGCAGCAGTGAGGCAAAGATGCGGATGAGCTGGCGCACGCTGAGGCAGGTAAAAAGGCACTCAAAGTCCACATGCTCCAGCCGGGAGTCCATGGGCCGCCGCAGCTCTAACACCTGCAGGAGAGCAATGGGAGAGTGGTGTCACCCTGGGTCCCTACACAAAGCAACTAGAGGCTGGCTTCCCCTTCCCGCCCTCTCTTTCCAAGCATCTCTAACCTACCCCACTATGCAAGGAGACTCAGTCTCCCCTCCTGGCAGACCACAGCTCTGCTCCCACAGCACTCAGACACCCAGCCTGTGGGCAAGAGGGCTGACTGTGAAGGAGGGGAAGGCTCCAGAGGAAGGAGTTGAGGGACTGTGCACCAGGATCTCAGGAAGGGAAGAGCTGGCGGCTCCAGCAGATAATCAGAAGGAAGGAACCACACAGCCTCACCTATAGGGTCCTTCCCATCCTCTTGCCCACCTCCCCAGACAAAGGCATTGGCCCCACGCTGACCAGACCCCACAATCAGTCACTGCTCTCTGGGCCACAGTAAGAGTGACACCTCCACATCCTAGGACTCTATTCTCAGCCATCTCTGGAAAGGCAATGCTGGTGTCCTTGTTGCCATGCCCCTCCCTTTCCTGCTAGAAGGAGTTTCCTTCCAGAGTCTATGTTTGTCCTGCCATCCTGGCCTTTATCTTTATCATCCTAACTCCCGTGCCAGGCACAAGGAAAACACAAGGCAAGGGCTGGCCATTCCACAACCCTGCCAGGAAGGAGGACTGTCTTATCAGGGCCAGGCCTAGCTCTCTTCCCTCCAAAGGCTGCTCCCAAGGTCAGTGCTATGGCTCACAGAGCCACTTCTCTGGGGACAGTCATGGGGGTGGAGGGTAGCTAGCAGCTGACCCCAGCAGTGAGAGCAAGAGGAACTGACAACCCTCAGGCTGTGCTGAAGCAGCTGTCACTGGGTCCTGCCCAGTCTCATCCTTGGTCCCTCAGCGTCTGTGTGCAGCATGGACACGCAGGCCTCCTGAGAACTAGAGTGAGAAACCAATTCTCTCTTACAGCCTACGGTATCGGAGCTAATGTTTTTCAAGGGTTTTTTACCCTACATCATCTCATTTGTTCCTCAGGGTTCAAGTGAGTGAAGCAGTTCTGACTCCTAGCTCAGTATGCATCCTTCTGGGCCCCAGAGAAACCGCAAATGGGTACAAGTCACTGTAACAATCTGTTTACACTGCCTCTCCTGACAGACGGTGAGCTCCCAGAAGGCCCAGTGATTAGCACAGGGCTGGGTACTTCCCAAATGTTCAGTGAATATGGGCTGAAGGAATGCCATACCACAATTATATCTGCTCCAGTCCCCATCCGCACCTCGGAAGATGTCACAAGCTCCCTGTATGCAACCGAACAGGCCCTGCTCTCCAGCACTCGGCCCACACTCCCACTACGCCAGCGTCCAGCCCCGCCAGGGACCAGGAGTTCACTCAGGCTGCTCCCATGCCCTGGGCCTCTTCATTCATCCTGCCCTCAAGGCGATCAAGCCCAGTGGGACTGAATGAGCCCGAACAATCACAGCCCCGGACCAGTGTCAGGACAGAGGAAAGGTGTGATTAACATCTGACAGGGGGTGGGCAGGACAAAAACTAATTCATTTCTTCTTCCCTCTCCTAAGAACCCAAGCCAACCTCTTACTCTCAGAGGATGACTTTTTCTATTTGGAGAAAATCTAAGCCATCAGATGAGAATTCAAAATCTACCAGCCGCCACCCTTCCCCTTCTCTCCTAACAAAAGCCAACCCCTCCGTAGATCCCAGTGCCTGTGCCTTCCCAGTGACAGTCTGATTATTCCCTCTCTCTCTCCTGCATCTTTAACCTCTTCCTCTGGGGGCCATTCCCACCAGCATCCGAGCAGCCACCTAACAGACTCTGCCCTGGCTCCACACTTCCTTTCATCTACTGCCCCTTCCCTGTTTCTCTTCACAGCCAAGCCTCCTGCAAAGATGTCCATACAGCCTGTTTCCTCTTCCTCACCCCATTCGCTCCCAGCTCACTCCACCCAGGCTTCTGGGGCCCGGCCCCGCTTCTGAAACCTGCCCTTGTCAAGCATCTTGCCAGCCTCATCCTGACCTCTCCTTCCTTCTCGAGGCACTCCCTCTCCTCGGCTTCCGAGCCGGGGCCCTCTCCTGCTGTCCCTTCTCCTCCAACTTCAGGGCTCCTCTAGCGCAGGGCTTCTGCGTGGTGGCGTTCCTCAGGACTGAAGGGGACCCAGGCCTGGGCTCTCTTCTCTTCCCTATCCACACTCTTTGCTACTCAGTATCTTCTCTTTGGTGCCTCAAACTTCACATGTACAAAATTGAGCTCTTCCTCTTCTTCCTCATCACCTGCTTCTCCCTCAGGCGCTGCCAGCTCAGTATGTGGCTCCATCCCCTACCCTGCTGCTCAAGCCAGAAAGCTGGGAGTCGGCCTCGAAGTCTCCATAACACTTATTTCCTATTTCCAACCAAACGCAGAGTGCTACTAATCCTAATTCTAAAATACATCTCAAATCCATCTACTTCTCTTCATCTTTTCTACCACACCTTAATCCAAGCTGCTATCATCTCTGCCTGTACTGTGCAGTAATATCCTAGCTGTCTTTTAACTCCAACCCAGTATCTGCACAGCAGCCACAGTGAGCTTTTAAAAACATGTATCAGATCTTACTGTAACCCTGCTTTAGATAAAATCCAAAATCCTTAACTTGGCCTAGCAGGGACTTTGTGATTAGGTCCTTGTCTGCCAATCCACCCCTGCTCACTACCCTTTCAACCATCTTGGCCCTTTCTCAGTCCCCTGACCAGCATGGGAACTTCCCTGACTTTTGCCTTTGCGTGTGCTGTTCCCTCTGCCTGGAATAACCCCCATCTGTACCCTTCTCTTTCAGTCTTCCTCCCCCTACTGCATTTAGCTGCCTCCTACTCACCACCTAGGTCTCTGGTAAAAGGTCTTTTTCTCAGAGAAGGCCTTCCCTGTCCCCCTAATCTAAAGCACACCCCTTGTTACACACTCTCATAGGATCCTGGGCTTTCACTTGGCTCTTAGCACATTCAGGAATCATCTACTTATATACAGAAATATTTAATATCAGTATCTCCCACTAGACTGTGAGCTCTATGAGGCAGAGCCATGTCTCTCTTTTACTTTATGACTCTGCCCCAAAGTCTGCACAATCCCTGATGTGCTATTCAGTAAATACTTAATGAATGAACAAAAGGAGGGCAGGTGGAATGCAGTTTAGTCCAAACAGGCCAGGGAAGGCCCCTGGGAGGAGCAGAGAGCTGGGCAACATCTGAAGTCTCATCGTTCATTTCTCGGTCCCCATGGATGAGGTGGAGGAACATGGCTGAGGGAGGGGACCGTGCTCTGTACCTCCCAGAGACTGCAACCTTGGCTAGCCAGGTCCTACTCCAGTCCCAGTCCCAAGCTTGAGAGAAGAGGCAACTGAGATCCCTACCTCATTGCCAGCACCTGGCAAGAATGTCTTCACCTTGATGGTCTTCCCTGGGGCTGGGAAGGGTGACTCCATGAGACTTCTCATGAAGGGATAGACCAATGCTGCAGAGATCCCACGCCGGCGCTCCACCTCATCTAGGACCTGTGCCCACCACCAGCAGCCCAAAGAGGAAGAGTGTCAGGGTGCCGCCCTTCCCCACCTCCTGGGCAGAGAAGAGGGCAACCTGGCATCTGCCCAGGCTGGGCCAGAAGCTGGAAGACGGGAGGACTGTCTTGCCAGGACCTTCACAGCCTACCCTTCCCGTTTTCCTTGGCACTCGGTGACTACTCTGTTCCCTAACTGGCTTTGCTTTGGTCCCCAAGAGTGGAGTATCCAGGCAAAAGAAATACCACCCGAGAGTTGGCTCCCTGGGCACTCCTAGCTTCCCCAAGGACTCCGGCTCTGCCCATGGCCCAGGGTGGGCTGTGACAGGGCAGACACTGCCAGCACAGGAGCTGGGGAAATGCCAGCCAGCTCGGTAGGGAGCCAGGCTTGGGAATAAGAAGAGAGTCAGAGAGTTTGCTGTTGTATTCTCTCTCCCTCTCTCATGCGCACAGGTGGTTTTCTCATCTAAGCTGGCTGCAGATACTCCTAGGGGAGCTGTCAGCTGGAGGGAGGGGGAGGGAAGCAAGCCAGGGCCTCTTACCTTGGAAAACAAGCCGAAGCAGCCAAGGCGGCTGATGACACAGTACACCTCTGGCAACCGGGGCCCTTTCCCACTTGGCTGGGCCGGGATGAGGAGGAGGAGAGAGACACAGACACAGAGAATGCATGATTACCATATCTGGCTCTTTTTCCTTGGGAACTGAGGACTGAGGACTGTCCTTCTAGGGGAGGAAGACTCCAAGCTTCTTCTAAACCTCTACTCAACCAGGTCTTCAAAGGAAAGGCCACCATTCTTCAGGGCAGGCCTTAGCCTCTGCTGGGTCTTCCAGCCTGAGGTGCCAGGCTCCTGCCAAGGTCTACACAGGCTCCACCCTTCCTCCCAGGAGGACACTAGACAGGGGCTGGCAAAGGACAAAGCAGTCTGGCAGAGACTACAGGGAGATTTGTGGATTCACATGCCTAAGGCTGGGACCCCAGCAGATGCGACAGTAATGAGAAGGACTTGTGTACATTCTTAAGAGCAAGCCATGTAACTTTCTGCCCCACAGGGGACATTCTGCAAAACATCCCTTTTTTTGGTTGCTCTTTTCTCTCTTCCTTGATCCACCCCCATTCTAAGATGGCAAACTGAAAATAGACAAGGGAAGGGAGCTACTGTTGATCGAATGCTTGGGCTTGGTACTTTACACAAAACTTGAGAGAGAGGGATTATTATCCCCCTCCTTTTTTCTCTTGACAGGGTCTCGCTCTGTCGCCCTGGGTAGAGCGCAGTGGCGTCATCACAGCTCACTGCAGCCTCAAGCTCCTGGGCTCGAGTGATCCTCCTGCCTCAGCCTCCCAAGTAGCTGGGACTGCAGGCGCGTGCCATGATGCCTGGCTGATTTTTCTATTTTTAGTAGAGACAGGGTCTCACTCTCCCTGAGGCTGGTCTTGAACTCCTGAGCTCAAGCGATCCGCCTGCCTTGGCCTCCCAGAGTGGGAGGATTACAGGCATGAGCCACCACGCCCTGCCTATCCCCATCTTATAAATGAGGCAACTGAGTTCAAAAAGATTAAGCCATTGCCTAAGGTCATATATCTAGAAATTGTGGAGCCAGGAGTCTGTTTTGGCCTGTTTCTACTGTCTTACCTCTAAAATATGCTGCTTTCTGGTAGGAAGGAAGGGAAAGGGAACAAAGACACAGGACAGAGGTATGCTATGGAGTAAAGGAGAACAAAGAAAAAAGAGATTTAAAAGGTGGGCAGTTAGAGAAGGAGACAGGTACTGAGAGCCCCCCAGGCCTGGATCCCCCACAAGTAGGCCAGACTCCATTCTCCAGCAAAGGGCCAGCAGGGCTCTGCAGCTGCCCCTGGGCTCAGAGGCCTGGAGTGCCCCCCAAGGCCAAGCAGGGAGGGAGCAGAGCAGCAGGTGCTGGCCCCTCATGCAGACTGCTAAGCAAATGCAGATGGGGCTATTTCAGTCTCCAAACCTGCTGGCCACACGTCACACATCTAAAGAGAAGGCAGAATCTGTTTTTGTCCATATTAGGCCTGAAACTCACTCCTCTCTCTCTCCCTCTCCCCTGCCTCCCCTAAAGCCCCAAGTGATTAAATCAAGTATGTGGGATTTGGGTTAGAATCATTGTGTCCAATCTGCAGGAATGCCGAGCTAGTGCCAGCCCCCTTGGCAGGGACCCAGCCCAGGCCCTCTCTGAGCACGCCAGGACAAACACGCTCTTCCCTGGGGGCAGCAGGCCCACTGCAGAGCAGGAGCTCTGCTCCGTCTATGCTCCGGCCAAGGCAGCCTGTGAAACACTCCTGTCCAGGCCAAGGAGGCCCAGGGGAGCCAGGGGCATGCTGGCCTCTGCCTGGCTCTCCACCTGACATCTCTACTGCTCCACATGCCCTCAGCCCCTCACTGGGCATTCTATATCCAAACATCCCTTCTCCCCAGACCATCCTTTGCGGTGACCCAAGAGTACCAGATCGGTGATAAAGGACTTGGAGTCAATTCTGGCTCTGTGTGACCTTGGGCAAGTCCTTCTACCTCTGAATCTTGATTTCCTAATCTACGGATCAGGAATAATAATACCCCATGGACTATGGTGAGAATTTAAAAAAGACATAGTTAAAGCATCTAGCTTGGAACATGACAGGTCCTAAAAACAGAAGTTTATTCCCTTGGCCCTTCCCTTCCATGTTGAAAGTCCAACTTTCTCTAATAGACTAAAGTTCCTTGAGAGTAGGCTCTGTGTCAAACTCATCTTTATGTGCCTTCAGCACGTGGCCTGACCCTCAATAGGTCAGTGTTTTTGGTAAGACTTTCTGAATGAATGAATGATTAAATGAATGGCCCAGAATCCTTCTCTTGGGTTCCCACTATACATTACTCTTGCCTAGGATCACCCCCATCTACCCCTAGACTGGTATCTGGTGAGGGCTTCTCCCACTAAGGCCTGGAAACCCAAAACAGTGTCAGTAATCCAAAGCCCCCCAGGGAACAGTGCAATGGGGCCAGGTCTCCCTCTGGCTGTCTGGGCCTCTACCTCAATCTATGCCCCAAGACTAATGGGAAGGGAGATGGGGAAGGGCTTCCCTCTACAAAATGGCTTATATTTTCAACACCTAATCCCTTTGCCCTAAGTTACAGGTATCTCCCCCAGAATTCCAGGGAAGGTACTTCTCTGTCCCTGCTCAGTCTCTAGCTGTATCAGACCACTGGCAAGACTCCTCCCCGCTTCACGCTGGCCAGGTATGGGGGTGAAGGAGGTTGTCCCTCACCCAATCTGATGCATACCAACATACTGCTGGGGTTGACATGATCATGCAACCAGAGATCAGCAATCAGAGCCCATAATGCCAAAGAAAATGAATGAAAAGAAAATGTACAGAAAAGCTAAAAATATGACAACCCAGTAGAAGGTGATCCATTCCTTCCTCTTACTGCAGATATCCTGGGGCCCAACTGGAAGGGCCCTGCTATCCCAGAAGGGCCTCATCTGTGAAAGTGTGTGCACGTTGGCAGGGGGTGGGGAGTGGCCTCAGGGAACAGAACATAGGATTTCACACAAGCCAAGCTGCAGAAGGGTGCACACACACACACACACTGGCCCATCCGCTGCCTGCCAGCCACTGAGGACTGACTGGCCCTACTCACCAATAAGCGCCTGCAGTATCCAAAGCGTCTGCTGCCATCTTCCCCGGTCAGCATGAAAGAAAAGGTCTCACTGGAACAGGGAGAGGTCTGGCATCAGGGAGGTGTCAGAGGCCCCAGAAACAGCCCCCAAGAATAGGTACTCGTGTCAGGGATGACGAAGGGCCAGGCTGCTGTAGAAGAGTAGGCTGCAACCAGGGTAGGCCCCACTTCGTTGCCCACTGCCAAGGAGGCTATGCCCCCTTCCTCCCTCCAGCCAGGCCAGGCCAGGCCTCACCTGCTGTACTCTGACACGGGGAGCCAGTCCTTGGCATCAGGGAAGCAAAACTGGGGAATAGCCTTGAGTCTTTCCTCTGCCTCCCGCATCTGCTTGGTGGGTCGGTCCAGCTGAAGGAAAGAGGAACATGGCAAGAGGTAACCAAGAGATGATGTAGACCCTGGTGGGGAGGGGGCTGAGAAGCTTCTCCTCCCCTGAGAGCCCTAATGCCATCTTGCCAACTGGCATGCTTCTCAGCAACCCTCATCCCACTCCTGATTCCTACAGAAGTCAGAGTGTGAGCTGAGGCATCATTCATTCGTTCAGTCAATGTCATCAGAGCCTTTTCTATATGGCACCTGACACTGCTGTGTGACGGGGCTATTGATGGGAAACAAAGTGGACAAGATGTCTGACCTTGCACATTCTGGTCAGCAGAGCGAGAGAATCAACCACAAAATTTCAGAGGGTACAACAAAGGAAATAAGCAGGGTGATGTGGCAGAGAGAACTGGGCAGGGAGAGGCACAATTAGGGTATCTGGACAGACTTCCTCAAAGACGTACTGCTTGAGCAGAGACTGAGGAATGACAACGAGCTGGCAGCCACGGGAAGAGGCAAAGAAAGAACATTCCCGGTAGAGGCAATGGCAGAGAGAAAGGGCTTGAGTGTTAAAGGAAGGGGAAGGAGGCAGGCTGGCTGGCTGGTGACAGCCGGGGAGTGCTAAGAGAGAGGGTAAGTGCAGAGAAATGGGGAGTGACTGCTAGTGGGTACAGGGTTTCTCTTTGGGGTGATAAAAAATGTTCTAAAATTGTGGTGATGACTGCAAAACTCCGTGAATATACTAAAAACCACTGAATTGTATACGTTAAGTGGGTGAATTATATGGTATTCAATGGTTTGGGACTCTATTCTAAGCACGTTGAGAGGTGCTCCCTCAGCCCTCAACCTCTGAATGAGCACTGGCCCACCCCCACCCCCTCGGAAGCCCTGTCTTCCCTCCTGGCTGTGACGGCATCTAGGTGAGTAGCTATAATGAACAGGATCTGTCTTCTTCCCCAGATGGACCAGGCAGACAGAAGATGGTAGAGGAGAGAGATGGCCTCACCTTAGGAAACTGGTAGGATACTTCAGGGAGGTAGGTGTTTCGGGATGGCTTCTTCTTGAGGGACACCACCACAAAGTACTCAAAAAGCTCCCGCTCCTGCCACTCAAGCAGCTCCAGCTCTAGGGTCCGATAGCTGGGCGCACGCTTCAGCATCGACTGGATGTGGACTAGGCGCTGCGTGTGGGCTGGGGGCAGGTCACACATCAGGGGACAGCAGGCTGGACCCTCACAGGCCTCACATTAGCCCCTCCACCCCTGGCTTGAGCTCCATCTCTGTGGATCACCTCTAAGCACATGAGCCTAGTCTGACACCCTCCCCCAGCTAGGTCTGGGGGAGAAGTGGTAGGCACAAGGTGTCTACACCTGCACAAAGACTCTGTCCTAACACAGGGGAAGGTGCTGGCCTGGTCCTCCTGGAGCCTCTGGAGGCTGAGCTGGGTCCAGGAGGACTGCCTAGGTCAGACAAACCCGGGATGTATCATTGGCACCCACCCCACCCTGTTCCTCTGCCAAAAGGACCAGAAGATAGCAACATTCACAAAGCATTCATCCTTGCGCCCTATCAGAGTCCTTGGACTCGGGCCCTTTGTCCCGGTCCATAGGTTCAAAGTGCATTTGCCCACTTGCCTGGGAAATCTGTGGAGGAGGGGAGGAGGGCACAAGCTCCCACACACTTTAATCCTCCAGGAAGGTTTAGGCAGGGTCTCCCAGTAAAGAAAGCACAGATATTTATCCAAGGCCCCTGGAATGTAAAGGTCCCGGAACCTCTTCAGGGAGGTGTTAGTCTCCTCTCGGGAGACAGGGTAGATGGGCGGCCTCAGGGCCTCCAGAGGACCAGTTTCCTCAGTCCATGGCACATTTTTCTTGCCAGAAGAGGTACTGGTAATCTTTTGAACCCACCTCTGACCCTCCAGATTTATAACATTTACCAGACAAATCTAGCACCCAGTTCCCATGGACAATGGCTTGGGAAAGTAGGCAGGGTCACCAGCCTTAAATTTGGCAAAGGGAGTCACCTGGATTTAACCTTGCAGGCAAGCTCACACATCTGTAAGAATGGACGTAGTTTCCTGCCCTTTGGCCTGGTATCTCGCCTGCCTGTTGCCTGTCCACGCAAGGCCAGTTTGGAACCACACATGCAGAGGAAGGGAAGGCTAATACCCTGCAGCCAGGGCCAGGAAGGGGCTCTGTGCTCTCGGGAAGCCATGCCTCACCTTTGAACCTGTCGTCAGAGTCGCTCTCGCTCTCACTATTCTCATCTGGAAAAGAACAGCAGCAGTGCATGCCTGCTGAGCCACCGGCCCACAGCAACTGTTCTGTGCCCCCCCACCCTTCGCACGGGGGATGGAGCTGTACCTAGTCTGGGCTACTATGGGTTCAGGGTCAGGCATCTGTGGGCAGGAGCTGATTGGCCTGGGGCCAGGGTCTCCCAGAGCTCAGATTGTGGGTGCCAATCTATACACAAACCCCCATCCAGGCTTGATCTGAGAGAAGCTGAGGGCCTGAGTTAGAGGCTGAGCCAGCAGAGAGGCCTGGAACATAAGAGCCCTGCCTCCAGGAGGCCAAGATTTGAAATGGGAAACAGACCGCAATGCTCAGTTAAGTCTGGCCTTTCCTTTTGCCAGAAGCAGATTCCCACACCCACCTCCCTACTCAGGGCCTCACAGCCCAAAGCCTGAAGGACCCATCCCAGGGTTTCTTCCCTCTCTGGCTCTCCCTCCTATGCGGCCATTTCATGGCAGGGCTCCACCCTCCTAGAAGGCAGAAGGACTCCACAACTGGCCCACAGAAGGGTAAACTCATGCCTCTCCCATTCCTAATGACCAAGGGCCCCAGACACCTGAACCAGCTCAGGCATCAAGGCCTACCTCTCAGTGATGCTGTCTCAATGCTGGACATGGACAGCTTTTTTAACCTCTTCTTTCCCCTCTTGGCATTGTAGATGGAGTTAATTCTTTGGACAAGCTGGGTGAAAAAAGCAGGGAGGGTGAGATAACCCTAACACCAGCTACCCCTAATTCGAAGAAGGTGGAGTAGGAGCCCTTATTGGTGCAAGCTTTCTGCACCCCACCCACTGGGCCCAAGACTGGTCTCCCTATTGAACTGACCCCACGTGGCGACTCACCAGCCATGCCTGGTAGCTTTCCATCTCCCTAGTCCCTAGGAGTGGTCTCTTGCCCCAAGACAAGGACACTAAACTTAGCTCCCCAGAGGAAGGAACTGTGATCAAACTAGACAGGATGGGAGCTCCTGGGTCCCAAGAATCATTGAACCAACTGAGACAAAGAGCTTCTCAGATGTAATAACAGGAACAAGGATTCTAGCCTTTCCCCTCTGGGCCACAAACTGGAGCCCTGACAGGAAGAAGCTAAATTCCCAATATACCCAAGCATTGTTTGCAGGCTAAAAATACCATTTGGCTAAATCCTGCAGCTTTGGGCTGGGGATTTGGGCCTTGCTGCCTATGTGTGAAAATCATTGCTGAAAACTCTTCAATTCTGAGAGGTATAGAAAGGAAGACCCCTGACTAGGTCCCAGGTCCTTCAAAGCCTAGAAATATTTATGTGTGCACAGACCCCAAAATTCATACACCACACTCACTAATGGGGAGCCTCTGCTAGCCTTTCCTTCCTCTAACATCTGAGCATCTAACCAGTTAGTGCATCTTTATTGATAAGAAAAGGGAATTAACCAGATAAAAAGAGGCCAGTGTATAGACTCAGAATTTATTCAAAGGGAATTGAGGAAGCAGCCAAGATTAGGGAAGGAAGGAGAGAGAAGGGCTGCCTGCCCACCCACCGAGCCCCAGTGGGCTCCATCTGGGGAGGATACCTTGGGAATGCGGCGGGCCCGGCGGCTGGACAGCAGCTCACTCGTGGTACTGAGGCTGTCTTCGTTGAGGCTGGAGGGTGAAGATGGCAGGCTCAGCTGAGCCAGCAGCAGCATGTCGTCATGGCTGTGCCTCTTCGGCAATCGTGGCAGCCGGTGGCTCTTCCTTTCTGACCAGTTCCCACTGCGCAGGGACTGGCTGCCGGGTTTCAGGGAGAGCTGGCATGGGGAGAGGACACGGGACAGGGGCTCATCACAGATGCCTTGGTCAGTACCCACCTGCTGGGACCTGGACGTAGAAGCCACGGACTGGCATCCCTGGCTCCCCTCAATCCCACCCTGGAATTTCCATCCCTCTTTTAAGACCTTAGCTGCTAATCAGGCAGGTCAGGGCAGGATTAGATATTTGCTTCCCCAAAGGAAGCTTTACTACTTCTGCCAGAAAAAAAGAGCAGAGACTAAAAAACCTGTGCTCTCATCTGACTGCAAAAAGAAGGCAAAGTAGGAATTCTGGGGGCTCCTCCTGAGCTTGTGGACAAGTATTACCAAGCCTGGACGATGGAATCAGTCTTCCCCACCTCAGCCCCTGAGCCAGTCCAAAAAGGCTTCTGCTAGCAGAGCCCACAACCTACATGCCAGCCTGCTCTGCTGAGTGATCCTGGCAGCCTGGCCCTGCTCACTTCTTCCAAGGACAACATAAGGGCTCTGGGCTCTGACCACCAAGGCCAGGCCAGGCAGGCCTCACACTCAATTGGCTTGTGTGCCCACGAGGTCCTGGGCTGCGTACTCCCAGCCCTGATCTACTTGCTGCCTCCCTCAACACCAACACCTTTCAGCACAGGGCACCTTCCTCGCAGTGGGTCCTGCTCAGTGCTGAGAAGACATGCACCCCGCAGACTCCCACCGTTGTCTGGATCCAGAACTGCTTCTCCTCACTCTTCAGCAACTCCCCCTTCCTCCACAGCCCCCAATTTCCTCTTCCCACCCAATCAGTCTGCCAATACAAACTCAATGGAAGCCTGTTTGAACACAGCACATTAGAGGGTAAATCTTTTATAGAGACAACCACATTATTCCAAAGCCAGAAGAAATCATTTTGATATTCTCTGGCCAATGTTACCTGGGTAGGTCGGAGAAAGCCTCTCCACCGTCCTGCCTCTTGTCACCCTGGACAAGACCAGCATGAGCGTAAGTCTAAGAGCTGCCTTTGACCTTTCACCTTTCCTCCCGTTCTGGCTTCTTTCAGTCCATTCCTCAAAGGCCTTTCTCACTCCCCCAGCAGCAGCGGCCCCAGGTGTCACAGACACGCGTCTGGCTTTCCAAATCTGGGTTTGGGGCCTATACTTGCCCCCTAATGCCAGTACTGAGCTAATTTCTGGCAGAGTTGCAGAATACCAACACTCCAACCAGGGCCCTGTCTCCCTGCTTCCCGCAGAAGGGGAGGAGAGATGATAAGACAGGAGACTGCAGGGGCTCCTGGCTTAGTTGTGTAGCTCAGAGCTTGGGTAGTGAGGGAAAGGTAGGACGGGGCCCCTCAGAGTCCATCCCAATTGTCCACAGGGATTTCAACACAGTAGAAGTACCTGAGGGCAGAGCTCTTTGCTGAGGTGATCTCCTCTGCCCAGCATTAGCGAGGGAGAAAGCCTGCGTGGAAGCTGGGCACAAGCTGTGACAGGACAGTCCCCACTGTGGCCCTCACGCTGACCCCACAGGCCCACGTCGGGGCTGCATTACCTGCGTGGGTGGATTGTTGTACTTCCTGTCCTGAGGACTCCACATCCTGTGCAAGGAGTCCAAGGAGTTCTCAGACAGTTGCTGGGATTTCCGTCCTGCTCGTCGGCTCTTTAAGTCCACATCCTCATATGGATTCTCCTTAGGCAGATCTCCTGCAGAGGAGGAAAAGTTAGAGAAGGGGGAGAAGGGAAGAAGGAAACACACGGACGCGGACACACACACACACACACACACACACACACACACACAAATAAACAAGCAGAATTCCTGTGAACCAAAGAGAATGGCTTCTGCCTGGCCCCTCCAGCTCATGAGTCATGCAGCTGCCCGTCTGCAGTGGGGAGGCCACAGGCAGCTCCTGGCTCCAAGTCCAGAAGCTGAGCCCCCCCACCCCATTCCCTGTTCAGCTCAGCTCAGCCTTGTCTGGCCTCTGCTTTATAAATTCAGGGATTGCACAAGACTGGCTCAGCCACCCCTGCCTGTGCCCAGCCAGAGGACAAAGCCAACACCAGGAGTCTTTCCTTGGCTCCAGTCCCTCTGCTGCTAAAGCCCCAGAGATATACGGTTCAAGGTAGGAAAGGCTTTCAGAGGTCATTCAGCTGTCCCTTTACCCAGCTCTCAGTGGGCCTCCCCGGGGACTCACTTCTGGGGATGGGCACAGAGGAACTCACAGAACACTAGAGAGCAGGGCTTTACCAGGCCTCCCTCTCACCTACTACACTATTCAAGAAGTCTTTTACGGCTGGGATTTTGTCTTATTCACTGAGGCCACCCCAGAACCAGAACCCTGATTAGCAAGTAGTAAGTGTTCAGTAATTATTTGTTCAATGAATCTCTCTTACTACCGCTGATCTCAGCAAAAAGAGAACTATCATCATTCCCCTTTTCGAATAAACTCTCCTGCTGTGACACAAGGGAGGTGTGGAAGGCTTGGAAGGAATCTGGGCCAAAGGGTAGGGGTAGGGGGAGTTCTTGCTTCTCAGGACTAGTTTTTAAATCCCTGGCAGTGGGTACTGTATTGGCACTAGCAGAAAATCTCAGAAAAGTCCAAAACATCACCCCTGCCATTGAAGATTTTGAGAGATACCCCTTTCCACAAACTATATCTCCTACCCCTTCCCCTCCAACTCATACCTAAAATTTTTTTCTAAAATACAATGATACCGTGAGCCAAGTCAGTCCTGGCTCAATCCTGGCAGCAGAATCACAGTGGTGACAAGGTCCATGGGGACTCTGAGTAAATACAGCCCTCTCTGCTCCCCTTTACCTTGTCCCAGCACCAGTATTTGGGACTTGGAACCTAGGAACCACTGACCAGATTAAGGCTTTGCCAAGGTGAGCACACATGGTGAGAGCAGGGCTCAATCCAGCGTCCCTATGCTCTGTGGCAGGCTTGAGCCTGGGTCACCACTCAGTCCCACACCTGTCCTATGGATGCCTGGATGTGCCTTACACCCCAGGGGAGCTCAGCTCCCACTCCTCAGACAGGAGACGGAGCTATAAGACTAGAAATAAGGGCTGCTGAGAGTGCAGGCTTTCCTGGGCAGGGCACAGGAGAAAAACCAATCCCTACATGCTTATAGATGCCTCAGTTTCCAAAACTGAGGTTCCCCCAAATCGTGGCATCTACTCATTACCATCATGAAAAGCCACAGTGAATTCAGGAAATGGCTTTACAGAGATTGGGGGTAGGTGGGTGCGGTGAAGGGAGGATTTCGGTCAGAGCTAAACGGACTGCAGTGGGAGCAATGCAGATTTCTGTAAACTTATGAGTCAAAGATGGGTCAAGAAAGGATTTGGGACTGGATTAAGTGATTCCCAACTCCAAGCAGAGTCCCCGGCAATTGAGCAGACCTTTTCCTGTAACACAGTCATGCTATTAAAATGACTTGTCTCCATTCCAGAGCCCTGACTAAGCAGAGCTGGCCCAGCAACCCTGCCTCAAGAAGCCAAATCAGACCTAGCATCCCCTGCATGTTTTCTCCTGCCTACCCCACTGTGGAGCCCTTGGGGAGGAATTGGGATGGCATCTCTACTTCTTGGTCCCTCCCCAACATATATCCTGCAGGGGTGGGGGGGGTGAGGGGGATTAAGAATGGAAGAATGCCAGGACACAGTCTTCCTGACCCCCTGAGACAGGAACAGAGTATCACTGTCCAGACCAGGGCACGGAGGACACTTATTCCAAGCTCATCCAATACAAACTGCCTTGGGCTAGATGACCAGCCAGAGTCCTTATCATCATTCCCCAACCTGTGGGAAGATCTGTTTCAATCCCTTTAGATCAGGGTTTCTCCAAGGTGTTGACATTTTGGGTTGGATAATTCTTGTTGTGGTAGACTGTCCTGTCCATTTGTAGGATGTTTAGTGGTAACCCGGGCCTCTATCCACCAGATGACATTAGCATCCCCTCAGTGTAACAACCAAAAATGTCTCCATATACTAACAAATGCTCTCTGGGGGTGGATGGATGGATGGAAGGGAGGGAGGGAGGAAGGGAGGAAGAGAGGGAAGGGTGAAACTGCCCCCCATGAGAACCACTGCTTTAGACAGATCTTTCTAAAGTTCCTAATGACTCCTGAGTTCCATGACATGAGTCCCAAGGCTAACCCTCTTTTTCTCCATCCTTCCCTCTTTCCCTTCTCCTTCTCACTCCCTCCTTCCTTCCTTCTTTCCCCACAATCACAGCTTGGATACTGATACAAATCCAGCACACCAAGAAAAAGATGTAGGACACTGAGGCCCAGGGAAGTAAGAGATGTAAAGGGCTGGTGCACATAAGTGACAACCGGGGGAAACACAGAAGCAGCAGGTTCTCAAGGCTAGCACTGCCTCTGGAAACTAGAGTTCAGGAAGGCCTCAAAGGCCTGCTCCTCCTGCCCAACCCTAATGCCAGTCTTTCTTCTCCAGCAATGTTTAACATCCTCTCTGATGTAACCGAGCCACTAATCACTTCTCCAGGAAATGACTGCTGGCCCCAGCCCAAGCCCCGCCTCCCCAGCCTCAGCTTGGTCCCATCACAGCCCTAATTCACCTGCTACCCCCAACATCTTAGACCATTTCTGACCACCCTTTTGGAGTTGTCTCACAGATAGTCCCAGCCATCTCTCCAGAATGTGAGGAGGCCCAGGGGATGGGAGACCAGGCAGACCCTGTGTCATAGAGCCACTAAATTGAACCTACTGAGAGCAAATAAAACACCAAAGCAACGGCTCAGAGTGGGGAGAGAAGGCAGGCATGGGAATAGTGCTCAGAACTTCCCACAGAGGACAGAACTAAAGAAGCGACAGCTGAAGAAGCTACAGCTGAGTGGAAGATTCAGCAGGGAGATGGACAGGAGACAGGAAGCCTAGCAGACTGCACACTTTCACCTGCATTCCTGCCCATACAGCCTCCTCAGGACAGTCCACACTGCCCTTGGAGAGGGACGGAGAGGTAGGTCCCTCTTCCCCAAAGGCCTGGCCCTGAGCAGCCCCAGCTCATCCAGCCCAGCTGGGGAAGCCAGAAGTCTCACCCTTTCCCAGCTTTGATGAGGAAATAAGGGGCAAGGGCATCACAAAGAATTTCTGCTTTGCACTCCTCTGAAAGGGGATTGCCAGAGTCCAGACTTATCACATTGATCCTGTTGAAGGAAGAACCCAGCCCCACAGGGCCCTCCCCACAGCTCCTTTGGTCATTAACCGCACGTACAATTCCCCCCTGCCCCCCTCCCCAACTGGAAGAACCAGTTAGGGAAGGGGTGTGTATGTGCACAAGCACTGCGAATCTCTCCAGAAAACTCAGCCTCCTGGACCACACCCATGGCTAGGGCCCTGGGTCTGCAGCTTCCCTCCCAACCCTCCTCTGGTTCCAACCAGCTGTTTCTCCTGGTTCTCAGCATTTCCCCCTTTCTCACACAGCAAAGGGCCAGGCTTAGGGTCCAACTCCTCTGGCAACAGATCAGATTGGGACCTCCAAGGGGCCAGCTGTTACCCACCCTCCAAGCCTTGACATTATTTCCCATCAGCACGGCACCTTTCCCGGGGCTGCACCTCTTGGCTGCTACAACCTCCATCCTGGTAGGCAAATGAGAGAAGAAGCCAGAGAGAGTAGAGGCTCAAATGGCTTTGCAGTACAGGCTGAATGGCCCTGTCCCCAGCTTGCACCCCACTAAAGTTCCTGGAAACTCTCCCTCAGCCCTAGCTAGCTGACGGGAGTGGGAATCTCTGCAGGAATGCAGCTCGCGCTCCTTGGTCAGGCGCCGAGGCCACTCCACATAACTCCCTAACAAGCTGCTTCCTTGGGTGCATTTTTAAGTGTCAGGCTCAGAATGCAAACATAAGGCTTTGTAGAATAGCAGCATCTTCCAGGGGCAGATGTCAAATAGGACAGGCGAGAAATAACAGCTCCAGGAAGCAGCAAGACAGCAACTTTCTTTTTGAACCCCTTTATTGCAAATTAGCAGGATAAACCTCAGCCTGTTTTGAGAGTATCCCCCCCCAGTTCCCTAGGCATCATGCCTGGTATGGGTAGGAGGCCAGAAAACTCCCCAGGGCCCCACGTTCAAGTCCACTGCTCACAGAGAAGACATGTTAGTCTCTGGGCCAGCTGGCCCTAAGCCTCTAACAGACCAGGACTCCAGTCCAATCGCTAGTACCCAAGATGGAGATTTAGCATCGGTGCTCTCTGCCTCCCCACAGCTCTGACATTACCTGCCCAAAACAAGCTCTCTTCGTCCCTGTGGAATTAAGGCAGCACAAGAGCTGGATAATCCAGCTGGAATCAGAATCAACCTTAATCTCCCAGAGCATAGGCTGGGCTTGAGGTGAATAAGAGCCACTGATTAATCTGAGGCAAAAAGTGAAAGTGACATTCAGAGTTCAGCAACAAGAGACCCCGTGAAGCTTCTAGGGACACTCTGAATTCTTGGACCTGTCTCCAGGGAAGGAGAAAGGGATAAAGTGACTAGAATCTAACAGAAAAAGAATATTCTCAATATTCTCCCTTGTATTTCCTCCTAGCTGCCCACGTCAGGTCCTAGAAATTCATACTGGGGGCTGCCATGGGGGATACAAAGGAGAAAACATGCCCAGAGCACTGTCCTAACTACAGACTCTTGAAACCACCCCCAAGTCACAAGGCCAAAGCAAAACCCAAACATCCCCTTCCCTTTCTTCTATACCCTCCCTCTTCTCCTTCCCCTACTCTACACTGTGCTCCAAAGATCCAGAAGCCAGGTGAACAGTTAAGGAAGATGCCCCAACTACACCTTTCCCTGGTACAGCCTTACCCCCAGCTCTAGCTCAGCCGTCCAAGAGGCAGCCAAGCTGCTCCTATAGCTCCTTCCCTCCTCATGCAGCACCCCACAGTGGAAGAGAATCTTCTCTAATGAATGAGGAGGCAGAGGCCCAGACACTTGACCTAAGAAGGCCCGGGGAACAGCTCTGTTGCCCATAACAGTGCCTCCATAATTCTTCCCCTCCTGCCCCCTGACACTGCCCCAAACAATCCTCAACAGAGAAGAGAGGGAGACAGGGAGAAATGGTTGAGGCAGTCCCTTTCTCTTGTGTCAGTTCAGTTGATGCAAGAATATACCTCTGCTGGAAATCCCTGGGCAGCAGAGAAAAGCTGCCCAAGCCTTGTCAGAGAATAGAGAACCACAAGGACCAGAGTACTGCCAGGGCCTGGTGTACGGGAGGGACAGCAGAAAGCTACAGCCCTCTGCCCACTGCAGCAGCCACACTGGGTTCTCCCAGGGCCCCGGGCAGCAGTGACACATTACAGTCTCTGCCACCTATAGGAAATTGGAATGTACCCTGCAATAGGAGGAGAGTGGGATGGGGCAACAGAGCTGCTTCCTGTTGTCCCATCCCCCTCATTAGAGAGGACTTTCTCCCACTGTGAGATGTTGCATGAGGAGGCAAGAAAATGTAGGAGAAAAAAAAAAAGAAAAAGAAAGAAAGAAAAAGAAAATGTAGGAGCAGCTTGGCTGCCTCTTGGACGGCTGAGCTAGAGCTGGGGGCAGGGCAAGGGCTGTACAGGTGAAAGCTGGAGCTGGGCCATCTTCCTTAACTGCTCACCTAGCTTCTGGATTTTTGGCTCTGATGCCCACAGTTCTTGACTTCAGCTCCGGGTGACCTATGGGTACAAAGCTGTCTTTTCTCTAGTGGTAAGGGAAAAGGCCTCCCTCCCTGAACTCTCACGCTGTTCTAGGGATTTCACTCCCACAGTCTTCCTGCTGTGACCCCGTTTTGCAGGCTACATACTATACGCTGGTGTTCCTGGGAAAGCAGTATCTCTGAGGGTCTGAGGTACAGCTGCTGTCTCCCCAGAAATGCTAGCCCAGCAAGTTGTAATGAGAAAACTATGAAACTGATGGCTCAGATCAAATGAGGAAATAGATGGCCTTCTCTTCATAAGATTCCAGTCTTCTGAGAATTTGGAGGGTTCTCGCTACCAGGGCCACTTCTCTCTCTAATGTGTTAACTAAGGCTATGTTCTCCAGCTTCAAGGTGTAAGACAGAGAGACAGAGACAGAGAGAAGGAGTAAGCAAGCACACAGCACACTGCTTCTCTCCTCCTCACTGACCTACGCTGAGGCATACACCTTATCTGAGCAGAATCAAAGCTCCCCACTAATTCAAGTTTGCCAACACCATGGCCACCCATTTGTTGGAAGACAATTCTCTACGGAGTCTTATATTTCTGTCCTCCTTCTGAGCAAGAGGAATTGACAATTCTGGACTATATTTTAATATAGCAAAGAGCCAGATTTGTTTCCTGACCAGAATGATAAAGATAATGTCTCCTTGTGGGGAAAAGGTTGGTCAGGTTTGCTAGCAGCCCTGAAAAGACTGGGGCTTCCTAAGCTTGGGCTCCTCAGCTAGAAAACAGACCCACAGTGTGTGCAGCTTCTACCTGGCCTCCTCCATACCCCATGTGACTTGTGAACAAGGGGAACATGGGGGACATGAAGCTCATGCTGCCTGCTGTGCCATAAGTAATAAAGTCCTCTGTCTGTGACCTAGGAGTCTTGTGTTTTCAGCCAGGATCTATGAAACTGGGGCTATGAAACTTGTTAGCTTGTGCTATAGACTGAATGTTTGTGTCCCCCCAACACTCATATGTTGAAACCTAATCCCCAGTGTGCTGGTATTTGTAGGTGAGGCCTTTGGGAGGTAATTAGGTCATCAGGGCAGAGTTCTCATAAATGGGATTAGTGCCCTGATAAAAAGGACCCCAGAGAACTTCCTCACCCCTTCCGCCATGTGAGGACACAGTGAGAAGACAGCCGTCTTTGAGCAGGAAGCAGGCCCTCACCAGACACTGAATCTGCTGGCGTCTTAAATCTCATTTAATCCTAACAAAAACCTTATGAAGTACGATCACTATTATTATTGTTGCTGTTGTTAATATCATCACATCATTATTTTATAAGAGAAAAACTGAGTCCTCACAAAAGTTAAGTGAGTTGTCTAAGGTAAAGCCTTCCAAAAATAAAAGAAAGGAATGATGTAGTTTTTGCCTTCTTGTGGTCGCAAAGGCCCTTTGGATTTCAGTTCATTCAAAGGGCTAGGCTTTAATCACTTAGCTGCTGTCTTTCCTAAGGTGCTTCCTCTGACACCCATTTCCAGCAGGAGTTCCAAAAGGTGGGACCATGTCTGCCCACAGTGAACAAGGGGAATCTGTGATTATTTCCTCCTGTCCCTATTCTTCTAAAGCCCCCAGAGATGACCCACTTTGGCCACTGCTTACCCACAATATCTTCATAGGCATTTTCTTCTAAAGTGCTTTTGGATCCAAACTTGGGTTGGCTCTCAGTACCATTCTCAGTGGGAGAAGAGGGGTACAGGGACTGGAGACTGGATGCATCCTCAAACTCAAAGGATTTTCTGTGGATAACAAGAGCAAGAGTCATTCCAGTCAACCAGATCTCTGCTGCCTTGACCACAGCAAAGACCACAGGCCTTCCTCATAAAACTGGCTACTGAGAAAAGCATCAAGGTGGATCTGAACTTACCACCCAAATGAAGAGACAGATGATCTGAAAGGCCCCAGCCTGGTTGCCTGCAACATGCCTTATCCCTAATAACACCAATATTAGGTAGCAACAATAACCCCAGCTATGTGTCAAGTGCTATGTCAAATGTGCTTTACATGTGTTATCTCATATATCACAATAGTGCTACCAGGTATTGTGCCATTTTACCAGTGTGGAGATCAAAGTTACAGAGGCAGGACTTTCCCAGGCTCTCTGACTCCAGGACCTGAGCTCTTTTTTTTTTTTTTTTTTTTTTTTATTATAATTTATTTTTTTAATTTCAGAATATCATGGGGGTACAACATTTTGGCCATACACATTGCCCCTGTTCTGCCCGTGTCAGAGCCACAATCGTGGTCGTCTACCAAACTGTGCTCCCCACATCCATTCAGTGAGAGTTTTTCCCATCCCTTCCACCCCCCTCCCGCCCGCCCGCCCTCTGATGAATGTTATTGCCCTGTGTGATATAAGTGTTCATCAGTTAGTACCAGTTTGATGGTGAGTACCAGTGATGCTTGTTTTTCCAATCCTGTGACACTTCGCTTCGAAGAATGGGATCTAGCTCCGACCAGGATAATACCAGATGTGTTAATTCACTGTTGTTCCTTATTGCTGAGTAATACTCCATGGTATACATATACCACATTTTATTGATCCACTCGTGTATTGATGGGCACCTGGGTTGTTTCCACAACTTTGCAATTGTGAATTGTGCTGCTATGAACATTCGAGAGCAGATGTCTTTATTATAAAATGTCTTTTTTTCTTTTGGATAAATACCCAGTAGTGGGATTGCTGGGTCAAATGGTAATTCTACTTTTAATTCTTTGAGGTATCTCCATATTCTTTTCCATAGAGGTTGTACTAATTTGCAGTCCCACCAGCAGTGTATGAGTGTTCCTACCTGTCCACATCCCCACCAACATTTGTTATTTGGGGATTTTTTGATATGAGCCAATCTCACTGGAGTTAAGTGATATCTCATTGTGGTTTTAATTTGCATTTCCCTGATGATTAGAGAAGTTGAGCACTTTTTTATATGTTTGCTGGCCATCATTCTGTCTTCTTTGGAAACAGGACCTGAGCTCTTAACCACAACTTTAGCGTTCCAGCCCTGGAAAATATCCTCCTTGAGAAGTGTCTGCCACCACCACAGGGAACAAGTACCTGATCAGCCTCTGGAACCTCACGCCCATATCTGCATCCTAGCCAGGACTCCTGCCACTGCACTGAGCAGGTGGGAAGGCTGGACGCTGGAAGAGTCCTGCTCAGGGCTGTCAGGGGCTTGGAGAAGCAGTTGGTGCTGGGTGGCTTGTTGAAACAGGAAGGGCTGAGCCCTCAAAAAAAAATCATTATGACTTCCAAGGTGGAACTGGGAGGACATTTTGTAGCCAGAAGCTACATCCAAGCCCCAGCGTTCCTTCAGCTAGTAGCCTACTCCTCTCCATCCCCCAAGACACCCTGAGCCCACAGCACTCTCTACTACCCTCCTTCATCGGAGAGGTACTTCCTCATCTAAGGCAATGATTGAATCCCTCCTCTCACCCACTGACACCTCCCTCTTCTTTCGGGAGCCATCAGATCTTTCAACCAATGAAGTCCTTTCTCTCTTCATTTACTTTACTAGACAACTCCTCCCGAGAGTCCTGGGGTGCACGTCAAGGGCTGAAAGTGCCTCAAGGCCCATCTTGTCCTTAGCTGCCTGGGCCCCTGCAGCACCCAACACAACTGAACACTCTGCATTGGCACTCTCCTTCCTGTGCCTCCCTGGGCCTCTGTAACACGTTCCCTCCCAGTTTTCAACCACCTCTTTGGTCATTACTTTGCAGGCTCTTGGGAGGGATTCTCCTTTTCCACTTGCCTTTTAAATGCTGGGGTCTCTCAGAGTTCTGTCTTCAGGACTATTTTTCTTGCTCTGCATTTTCTAGGGGCCAACTACCCATGGGCCGTCTCACCGTATCTACCACTTGTACCATGATGACTCTCAGATTTCTGTCTTTGGCCTAGACTTCTCAATTAGATAAATATCCAATGGCTGAGCACAATGACTCCCAAATTTTGGCCCATGGATCACTGTTAGTGAGAGACCAAGTTTTCACCAGCATATACAGTAGAGTCAGCATCTTAGATAGGTAGAGCCCACGTCAGGAAATAAGACACAAATCATGTTCAGCCAAATCACCCTTGAAAATCCTCGAGGAGGGTACACCCTGAAGACCAACAGACTGTCTCTCATTAAGACTAATATAATCAGTTTCTTCCCCAGATTTTTTAACAGATTTCTCTTTCATTGGTTGAATACCAGGAGAAATATTTGGCTTGCTTTTTTTAAAAATAAAAAAGTATATTAAATATAAGAATCATACCTGGCATAACAGATACAAACTTACCATCTCAAATTCCTCAGGGAAATATGCTCACTCTGGGGGAAGGCAAATAGAACAGACTGCACTTTTGGAACGGTTTCTCTTTTTCCAAGAGCACAGATTTAAGTTTGCTAAGTTAATTCTTATATGAAGTGACTCCACCATATATGGTATATGTGCATATATATTATACACAGATGTAATGTGTGTGGGAATATGTGTAAAACCTTCAGGCTGATGAACTCTCCCCCCACTCCCTTTGTCACCTAGTTAACTGCTTTTTGCTCTTCTAAATTTAGTTCAGCAACTCTCTCTCTCTGACAAGCCTTCCCTTACTACCCAGTCTAATTTAGATGCCTCCCCTCTGAGTCTCTGCAGCGTCCTGCACTGATGTGGGTCATTACACATATGACAGTATTATGATTTATATGTGCACCAGACCATGAAGTCCTTGAATGGAAGAACCATATCTTATTTGCCTCTGTGTCCCCTAGACCAGCACAAGGCTTGGGGCACAGCAGGCTCTGGGTGGATGTTTACAGAGATGGATGAATAAGGACAAAGCAAACACTCTTGGCAGGCTGCTGAAAAATTAAAGAGCCAGTGAGCACTTTGGGGTGGGCCAAAACACAGGATTACCCTTAGCCAAGGGCTGTTCTGGCTCGGGGTCTGAACCTTTGTGCTTTCTTCCTCTGTGCACATGGCAGGAAAGTTTCTGTATGAAATGGGTGAATCCTGAAGTATGAGAACAGACTGAAGAATCTCCACAAGTAAGACAAACCTGAATGCCTAGGTTAGATGAGAAAGGCAGTAAGGGGTGGAAGGACAGGTATTCCAAAGGAAGCTGACGCCTAGCCTAGCCCAATTCAGACAGCAAGATGCCTGTCAGTTTTCACCAGCTCCAGCAGCCCCAGCTCCCAGGTCACTCTGGGGAGATGGCCCTGGCAGTCCAGGGTCAGAAATGCCAAGAGTGACCAGGAAACCAATGTGAGCCTTGGAACAGGTCATTCTGGGACAGGGCTGAGAAGCGGGTGAAATGTTCTTTCACTTTTTTTCCCATCTGTCTCCCCTTTTGGGACCTAAGAATCCCTGCCTAATATAGGCCCAGGGTTTCTACACGGTCAGGAGGCCCTCAGGAGAGAGGAAATTAAATGTTAAATTTGCTGACCCTACTGTGTTAATGACCAAATGCAGTATTCACATAATGTTTTACTCGAAGAAATAAATTTCTAATGCTGGCACTTCCGGTGGTAGGGAGGCTAAGATCCCACCGGTCCTAAAGGGACTGCCTACTTTACTTAACAGTAAGGTGGCTCTGACCCTCCCATGGAGGACTGAGGAAGCTCCAAAAGGAGTTGGGACACAGCCCAGCTCTACCCTAAAGGCAAACCCAGCCAACACCTTCAGTGCACATGCATGTTCAAGTATCCTGTAAGAGCAGAAAAATCTCAGTTTTCACTACACAACTACCAACTAGCAATTATTCAGTGCTTCAGACCTTATAAAACACCATAGACTATGACCCACAATATGATCACTTTTGCATCCTCCATCTGAAAGCAAGCCACTGTGCCCAGCTCCGAGACACTGGAGTGTTACCTGCTCTGGGACTTGTGGTGACCACGCATGTCCTTCTTGGGTCTCCGGGTAACTGGTGGGGCTGGAGTGGAGGGCAAAGGGGGTGGAGCAGCAGGTGTGGGCGAAGGAGGTAGACCATTGCTTGGCTTACTCTTGGGGTTCTTGTCAGCCTCATATTCAAAGGTGCGCTTGGGTTTGGGAACAGGGTTCACAGCGGGATCAGGGGAGCTCTTCGATGGCAGCAATTGGGAGCTAGGGCTATTTCCAGGGGTCCCTGGCTTACTGGAACCACTGCCTTCCCTCTCCAGGGGTGGGCCTGCCTCCCCACCAACTCCAGCCACTCCTACTGCCTGGCTGCCAGCGCTCAGACTTGCGCTCCCTGTTGGCTCCTCCAAGGTGCCCAAGGTTCCAGTCTTCCTTTTCCCCCGGTCTACACTGTAGCAGCTGCTGGGGAGCTGAGGGAGCCCCCGGCCTGGCTGCTCCTTCAGGGCCTGTTCAATTTTCTGGATCCTGCTCAGCACTGCTGAGCTCTCTTTCCTGTTGCCATGCCCCCTGAGGAAGGCACTGGGCTCACTCCGGCCTGGCCGTTTCTCCAGCCGGTAGAGAGAGTCCCGGACAGAGAGTGCCTCTCCCTCCTCCTCGGTCTCAGGGTAAGAACACTCGGAGAAGGTCCTGCTCATCCTCCGGAGGCCCTTGAAATCAAAGGTCTTTTCTGAGCTGCAGGGGGATGGCACCACACTGGGACAGCCCACACTGGGGCAGCCCTCACTGGCCGCCCACTCGCCCCCAGAGCCTTCCCGCTTCTCTCCACACATGCTCATCCTGGGTGAGGCCTCTCGGCGACCTTCCCATGCTGAAATCTTCTCCCGGATGCCCAGGCTATGGGCACGGGTGCCAGTGCGGGTTAGCAAGAGGTTCCGTGGGCCAGCCGCTGGCCCCAGGAATGGCGTGCTCTGGGCAAGGGGAAGGCAAGCAGCCACTCCCTCTACCTCCTGGGCTGTGCCTTGGGCATTCTCCTTCTGGTCCTCTCTCTTGCACACTGAAGGGCTTTTGTCCAAATAACCGAAGCTGGTGGCCTTCAGGGGACAGATGGGTGGTGAAGTATCTGGGGAGGGGGCTTGAGGATGCTGGGGTGAAGGATCGTGGGGGCGCCAGTCCTTGAGGAGCACCCGGGAGCTGGAGTGGCTGGGGTACCTGCAGGCTGAGGTTTCGCTATCACTGAGGGGGTGGCTGGGACTCCTCGGCGGGGAGAGAACTGGAGGTGGAGAGACTGACTGAGACCTGGGGGCAAAAAGAAAAAGGAAAAAAGAAAATGGCAGTGAGTGGCCTAACAACCAGAGGCATCATGTTTTATTCTTAGAGAGCTCAGAGAATCCTGTAGGATTCTCAAGCTAAAAGATACTCTTTTCAAGTAATATACCCTCAAAAGACTGTCTTCAAGGAGAGAAACAGCTCCTTAACCACAGCAGACCAAACGCAATGGGCCTCTCTGCCCAACTCATCGCCTGAGTAATGTCTGGAACAGAAGCCTGTTCTGTGACTCTGTTCTAAGAGTCTAAGAGCAGTGGTGCACTGCCAAATGCTTAACAACCAGCTCTCTGGGGTAGATGGCATAGATTGGTAGCCTTTGCCAATTTCCCTAGCATAAACGTTCCTACCACAGCTGAGCTACCAATGTGACATCACTGAATGTGGAGTTGAAAAGAGATGCTAATGACCAACTCTCGTGAGCTGGTGCAAGGCAGCTCTAGCACACTGCTTCCTGAAGTAGTCCCAGATACGTACACTTGAACCCTTTGATCTTTCCCCTTAACAAGGCCCTGTCTCCCCTGAAACTTCTGCTACTGGACACAAGATCTCGCTTCCTCAGCTTGGGTCCTGACCAGAATTAGGATCCTTGAGGGCCTCAAAGGAAAGAGTCCTTTCCACTCTCCCCGTGAGGAGGCTAATGGGGAGGGAGACCAACTCCTTAGGCAGCTCCACCCTCCAGCAGTGTCATGACATCCAATAAGTGTCAGCCATTTCCCAGCTCTAAATCCATAAGCAGATCTTAGCAAATACCAGGAACAGTTCTAAATAAATGTTTTTACATATATTAACTCATTTAATCTTCACAAAAATTCTGTAAGGTTATTATCACTTTTCTACAACATGTATTTTACAAATGAAAAACACTAAGGCAAAGAAAGGTTAAATATCTCATCCAAGGTTACTCAGCTGGTAAGTGATGCCAAGACACGAACTTACACTACTCTGGGTTGCCTCTCTAAAGAGGACTCAGTGCCTCTGCTAGCACTGTGAACCACCCAGACCCTAGACAGAAATCTCCACAGCACTGGGCACACCCCTGTCTAGAATACAGCATTTAAAAGTGTCAAGGACCGCTTGGTCTTCCCTACTAGACCATGATTTCTGTTAGGTCAAGGGACACACAGCCAGCATCTGGAAGATGCTCAGAGAACAACGAGCAAAAAAGAAAGGAAAAGGTAAAGGTGAGCTTGTTGAAGAGAACCCAAAGCATACTTCCTCCTTAGCACACTTTTCTAGCTGCCTACTAAGCTAATCACTGTCAACTTTCAGAATTCTTTCCAAACAGTTTTAGTTCAAAGACAGCAGATTTTTGCCAACGCTGCTTGCTACAAAGGCCTACCTGACCCTAATGCCATGGCCCTCAATGCTGGGCTGTCCAGCCTCGCAGGCTCCGGAGTGCCATGCCATCCCCAGGAAGGCAGCCAGCTGCCCCCGAGCCAGGCTGCTGTCACTGCTTGATCACACACAGAAAACTGGAGCTCGGGTGAGTCAGGGATTGGCCAACAATTCCCTGTTGGGTCACAGGCTTCTGGCTGCCCCCGATCAACAGGAAACCTCAACATGCTTAAGTTGTTTTTAAAAGGGCAAGTCAAACAAGAGCCATCCCATGTGTACATGGGCACAGATGAGAGAAATTCAGTGCCCAGCCAAGCCAATGACCAAAGAGACTCTGCTCAGTGAGGAGGTGTGAACAGAATAAGCCTCGGCCCTCCCTAGGGTAGGCAGCGGCAGGGCAATGTGCCAGGCTTGAGCGCAACCTACTCACAATCGACAGAGGCCCCAGGTCTCTCTTATTTGATTTACAGACCCACAGAAGCAAAAGGTTGTCAGCCCAGCCCCTAAGCAAACGAGTGCCTGGGCTACACTAAGGGCTCTCAGCTATTCTCAACTGCACATATGAAAAGATGCATTTAAGAGAGGATCATACCATTTTTTTGTGCATTCAACAAAGACTTAGTGAGCACCTACTATGCACTAGGCCCTATTCTAGGTGCTAGATACAAGAGTAAAGAAAACAGACAAAAATTCATGTCTTCGTGAGATGCTTAAATTCCAGTGGGAGATGACAGGCACCTAATGAGACTCAAAATCTCTTGGGAAGCCTTTCTAAACCACACATGCCTCACCCCCTCCATATATTTTCATATGTGCTCCCCTAAGGATGTGTCTCCTCAACCCCCAAAGTGAGAATTCACTGGTCCATGGAATCACTGTTACTTATGGTGGTATAGGGCATGGCTCCCATAGGTGGGACAGAAAAATGGTTGAGCACCTCTGGTCCATCTGCTTCCAGCATGCTTTCAGAAAGAATGATTCTATAATTTCCCTTAGTGGTTCCAGCATGAATAAATCCCCACAGGTTAAGAAATTTCTCTCAATGCCTGGGCTGTTTAACTGAGGTTTTGTTTCTCTCCTCTTGTGGACCACAAAATAGAGAGCAGACAGGCCCTTTCCTTTTAAGGCCCTCTCTTTGGTATCACTGCTGAGCTGGGGCCCATGGCTGCAAGTGCGCTGCTGCCAAGCCTCCCCACACAGGCTAGGCCCCTCTGCACTCCACCAAGAGGGGCCTGCCTATGATGACCTGGAGCCCAGGCACCCCTGCCTATGCGTTCCCTGGGCTCATCACAGAGAAGGCAGCACTCACTCGCTCCGAGGTCTCAGGGATAAGCTGGTGAACAGTATAGATAAGGCCCTGCCCTCATGGGGTTGACTGTCTCACTTGAGGGTAGCATTCACTGCTATCTCTCTGTATGTCCCCAATTCTGCCTCTTATTAGGAATGTACTCACTCTGAGCATCCCAGTTTCATTTCCTCAAAATTGTTCTACATTTTACATCACAGGGTTGTCATAAGGGACAAACCAGACTATGGATGTAAAATGTTAATTATCATTAGTATTGTTTTTTACCAGGTTATGCTAGGCTAGTCATTCTCAATAGACAGTAAGAACATCATGACCTTAGGGTTCAAGTTTCAGTGTAGCCATGTACAAGCTACATGACTTTAAGCAAGTAAATTTCTCTCTCTAAGTCTCAGTTTCCTTAATATAAAATGGAGATTAAAAGACTACATATCTCAGAGAATTGTTGTGAGAAACAGAAATAATACACATCAAGTGTCAAGCTTGGTGTCTAACACATAGTGCTCAATCTTAGCTTGATAATTGCTAATATTAACAATGGGATGACTATTCAGAATCATCACCTGGGAAACCTTGTCAGTTTACCTCTGTCCTCGGATTCTAAACAGTCTCAGGGCAGAGGCAGTAAATTAAATATGGCCGTGAATTCTCTGCAGCCCATGCTATGGAAAGGTAGATGGAATATACTTCCCTGCCCCTTGAATCTGAGTTGACTTTGTGATTTGCTTTGACCAACAGAATACTGTGGTGGAAATTAAATTGTCTGAATTCCAAACTTGAGGCCTCAAGAGGCCTTGCAGTTTCAACCTTTAACACCTGGAATGCTTCCCTGAGACTGTCACATAAGGAAGTCATTGTAGTCTTTTAGAGGATGAGAGGTCACACGGACAGTGCCTCAGTCAACAGCCAGCCTCCAACTGCCTGACATGTGAGTGAGGCTGTCTTGGATAGAGGTGAACCCACTACGTGAGTGAGCCCAGGGGAAACCAGTAGAAGAACTGCCCAGAAAACCCACAGAAATGTGAGAAATAGTAACTTGTTTTAAGCCACTATATTTTAGGGTGGTTTGCTATATTGCAGTAGTAAAATGACCTAGGTGGGTAAGGCCAAGGTTGCCTACAACTGGCCCACCCCATCCCAGTGCAGAAACACTACCTGGGCCTTCCACCTCCACGCCTCTCTCCTCCACTTCCCCACAGACCGTGATGTTTGGACTGGATTTCTCTGTCTCACTACTACAGGCTCTGATGCTTTAATGGGAGCATTCCCTGAAAATGGAGTTAGTTCTGTAATCCCAAGAATCAGCCTCCACCAGTCTTTGCTCCCAGGTGGAGGGAGGGCTCAGGAGAACTGTCTCCTGTCACTGGCTTCGGGTGGGACACAACGGGGACCAGGTGTCAGGATGCTTAGATCTTTGTGACAATCAATTTACACAGCACCTGGTGTCTCCTGGCATGGAGACAATACTCACTCTTGAGCTTCAGTTTATCGCTGTAGTTCCTCAGCAGACTGGAAGTGAAAGTAAGATAATTCTCCCCCTGTTGGACCAGAGGAAACCACGGCCAAGAGAATGGCACTGCCTGGATCCTGGCTGCCTCAGGAAGCCACCACCTGAGCAAAGCCTTCTTTTGGGTCCGGGCACCCACTCTGCCACTGACAGTCCCTAGTTTCATTTCTTCAGGGTTCCCAGGACAGCTCCTTGCTAACCTTCTCTGAACTTCTGAACAAAGGAAGCCACCTATCACCCAGACCACAGTGTGCCAGCCCCACCATGCTTGAGACCCTCTTTGGCTCTTTATCTGTTCAGCCAGCATATACTGAGCACCAAGTATATTCCCGGCACTATTTTAGGCATTAAGGATCAGCAGAGACTAAAAATAGATGTCTCTTTTTCTATAGGTTACATTCTGGTAGAGGGACACAGTGTTGCTTTATTTGTTTTAGAGTGAGCAGACAATAAACAATCAACCCTGTGAGACTGTCATGGGGCCAACAAAGAAGAACACAGGAGGGCAAAGGGGTAAGAGATTAACAGTGGGGATGAGTCGCTGCTTTACACAGGGAGATCAGGAAAGGTGATCCCTGATCACCCTCTGCCAGGGTAACACGTGCACCTAACCTGAAGGAAGTCAGCAACGTGTTTATTCAGGGGAAGGATGTTCCAGGCAGAAAGAGCAGTAGGGCAAAGGCTCGAAACAACTGTATACCTACTGTATCCCAGGGGCAACAAGGAGGCCAATATGGCCAGAGCAGAGGGAGAAGAGGAGTGGGCCGGAGATGAGTCTGAGAGGCGCCAGAGGCCACATCATGGAAGATCCCATGGACCAGCGGTAAGATTTGGGCTTGTACTCTGAAAGAGAAGGAAGCTCTTGAAGGGGTGTGAGCAGAAGAGTGACGTGATCTGACTTCACATCAGAGGATGAAGTGCAGGGCTGCACGACTGGCAGCAAGGAGACTAGTTAGAGGGCCATTGCAACAACAATCCAGACAAGAGATTACGGCAGCTTGGATTAGAATGCTAGCAGCAGAAATGGATCTTTTTTTTTTTAAGAGACAGGTTCTTGCTCTGTCACCCAGGCTATGGTGGGATCACAGGTCACTGCAGCCTCAAACTCCTGGGCTCAAGTGATCCTCCTGCCTCAACCTCTCGAGTAGCTGGGACTACAGGTGTGCAACACCATTTCTGGCTAATTCTTTCATTTTTTGTAGAGACGGGGTCTCGGTATGTTGCTCAGGCTGGTCTTGAACTCCTGGCCTCAAGCAATCCTCCTGCCTCGGCCTCCCAAAGTGCTGGGATTACAGATGTGTGCCATTGCACACAGCCAGAGATGGATCTATTTTGAGGGCTGGGCCGATAGGATTTGCTGACGAACCAGATGAAGGATGTGAGATACACAGAGAAGTCAAGGATGACGTCAAGATTTTCGGCCTGAGCACCTGGTAGAAGGGAGTTTAGGTTATAAATTTCAATTTGGGAGTCAGTAGTGGTATACAGATATTATTTAAAACCATGTGGCCAAATGAGATCATCTAGGGTGAAGTATAGCTAGAGAAATCCAGGGACTGAGCTGTGGGACAGTTCGGGGCTTCAAGGTCCGGACAAGGAGGAAGAACTAGTCAAGGAGACTAACTGAGAAGAACATTCAGTGAGGAAAGAAGAAAACCAGCAAGAGTGATGTCCTGAGACCTGCAAGAAATAGGGAATGATCAACTGGGTCGAATCTGCCAACAACTAAGTAAAAGAAGGACTGAAAAATGATCATTAGATTTGGCAACACGGAGGTCACCGTGACCTTACAAAGAGAGGTTTTGGTGGAGAGGGAGGAAGAGAAGCCTGACTGGAAGAAATTCAAGAAAATGGGAGAATAAGTAGAGACAGGGAGTTCAGACAACTCTTTGAAAGAGTTTTCCTAAAAAAGGGAACAAAGAAATGGGTTGATAATGAGGAAAATATGGCATAATAGAAGCATTTTCCTTGTTAATTTGAGCTATGAGATATTACTGCATATTTGAATGAGCCAGGGGAGAGGGAAGAGTTGTCAACGCAGGACACAGAGGGCACAAATGAAGAAGCAATGCCCTTTAGCAGGCAGCAAGGGAGAAGGGGCCCCAGCGCCCATTGAAAAGGACTGGCCTGAGACCGGGGAATCTTCTTCCCCACCCACCTGAGCTGGGTGTCTTCTCACACAGTCTCACCCCTGTGCTGCTCTATGCTTCCATCACCCCTGGCTTTGACTGCTGCATGTTTCCCAACTCATTACATTGAGGGAGAAAAGGTTTTTATTTCCCCATCCTTCAAGCACTGGGATCCAGCCCCCTCCCCACACACACTGATCTACTTGATGACTAAGTCCTTTTGATTCCACTCCTGACATCTTTCAGATCTGCCCCCTCCTCCCCATCCTCATTGCTACTGCTCCTTCCTTGGTTCAGATCTGATCTTTCACCAGGACTATTAAAAGGCTCTTAACTTCTCTTTCTGCCTTCATTCTTAACCTAGTTCTGGTTTATCCACTCATCTTCTGACATTTTTCTAAAATGCAAGACTGATTGTGCTTGAAACTCCCCACCATCTATAGAATAAAATGCAAATTCACTGGCATTGTTGACAAGGCCCCCTATTTTTCCCTTCATCATCTCACACTATTTCTCCCTCCATACCAATCCTGTATCCCACCCTTAGGCACATCAGACTCCTAGCTTTTTCACACCCTGTGCCCTTCACCCAGGTGGAGATGACCAATTCTGGTTTGGATGTCTCCACTGTGCCTGGAAAAATGTCCACTACGACATATGTAACATTATTGTACCATAATGCTTCCTCTCCCTTGCTTGACCATGGGTAGACCCACTTGAAGGTGGTGACTGTATCTTGTTAATCTCAATATCCCCTGCACTTTGCACCACACCTAGAACTTAGTAGGAATTAATATATTTGTGTTGAATGACTAAATGAATGAATGAAAAAAATAAATAGTTAAAACCTAGGTCTCCTATATGCCTGCCCAGGACGATGTCTGCAAGCTTCCTTGCCTCTCTCTCTGTGCTTTATGACCTGAAGAATGACACAGAAAGGCATACAAAGCACTTAATGCAGCCCAGTACAGTTGTCAGCCCCCAAAGCCATAAGACAAAAATTATATATTAGAAACCTGGGTCCTGGTTCCATCACTTCCTGGGTAAGCTCATGGGCAAGTCACCTAAATTCTCTGAGCTTCAGGTTCTTTACCTATAAAATGGGGAAAACACTCACTCTGAGTATCCTCACATACTAGCTGTGTGACTAAGATGATAGAAATTTGTTAACAGTGTTTGAAATAATTCCATAAAGGTAAAAGAAATATTTTTAAAAAGCAAATACAAAGCCACCAACAGATACCCAAGACTCTGCTCTTACCATCTCTCACTGTTATTCTACAATCCCAGAGTATGCCCCCGGGGAAGCAGATACTGTGGAACTGGGCACTTGTGCCACAGCCTTGCCAGCAAGCAGCCAGTTCTGCTGCTCAGCACAGGCATGGATGCCAACACCACAGCACGCAACTAGCCAAAACCAACATTTTCAGGAGAGATGGAGTAAGATAAACAGATAAAAGAAAGGGGGAGAATGTAAAGTAAAATTTAAAAGAAACAGAACCATAAACACACATATGCACAGAAACAAATATATATAAGACAAGTAAGTAGGATAGAAAGAGTATGAACTAAGGTATGGAAAGAGATAAATTTGAAGAGAAAGCATCAGGTGTATGCACACACACATGCACACACATAGACAGAAAGTGAGAGTTAAAGTGCAAAATATTCCCTCTGGTACTCTCTTATACATGACCCAACCCTTCGGTTAGTGACAAGGGCCCCCTCAAGTAACACAGCAGGAAGCATTTATGCTAAGGAATGCCCCATATATTGTCAAGTGCTCCAAGGGATATTTTTGGAGGGAAGGCTGTCTTTAGTCCTTGATGACAAGGCAGTTCTGAACTCAGCATGCTTGAAGTTGCTTTTTTTTTCCTGCTCACAGGGCTACTACAAGTGTTAGTAACAGGAAGGGACCAAGTTAGAGCCAGTTGGGGAAAAGTCCTAGGAGTCCAGGAAATAACCCCAGAGGTACCCGGATATGTTATGAATGTCGTGAAGTGAGCCCCTGTCTGCAGGTTAAGGTCATACAGGGCCCAGCTTCCAATATACTTCTATCCCTACTAAGCAGGTGTCTAGCCTGCTTCAAATGAAACTGCTCGGGCGGTGGCCATTCACCATGCTAGAGCTTCCAACCAAGGGCCCTATTGGCTCCACCGGCATTGGCATCTTCCCGCCACTCAGCAATTGCCCCAATTTGGGGATAGCATTCTCAACGCGCTACCCCAAGGCCACACTCTGAGCACAGAGGAGGAGAAAAAGGAGGAAGTCTGCTTGAGTCCTGTTAGCAAGCCCAGGTGTTTGTTCCCCAGCCCAGAGCAGAGGCTTGCCCAGTAACTCCCACTGGCATCCCACTCCAGAAAAGTCCCAATAAAAAGACAAAGGACAGGGTGACACTCATAACTTGGCCTTCTTGTTCCCAAAGCAATCTCATGACGAATGGTTGGGAGGATCCAGGATCCAGGGCAGCCTCAGCCTCCAACTGGGGCTATATCTAGGCCACCATCTACAGAGATTCTCAAGGTTCCTCACTGCTTGTCAGGGTAAGTAGAAAGGTAGCTAGGGTAACTGAGCCGCCTTTTCACACCCAGAAAGCACATCTAAGAATTTACCAAAGCCATACCTGTCTGCCCCCAGCTGATTTCTAAGGATGCGCAAAGAGGATTGGTGAGCTCTTCTCTGGGTAGGAACCCCCAGCCCTCTCAGTAGTAGCAGCAGAGAACACAGAGAGAATTCTTACAATGGAGAAGCCCTCTCTGAGGCTGCCGATGCCTGACAGGAAAATCCCTCATGCCCTAGTCCAGTAAAAACTGGGCTTCTGTATAAAGCAGAGCCTGAAATTATACAAAGCCAAGAGAAAGAGAAACCCAGTTCTGAGAAACCCAGTTCTAAGGAACCATGCCAACAGCACTTGTAGTGGTTTTAAAAATTGGTCCCCAAATTCTTTGATATGTCTCCTGTCAAAATAACCCTTCCTCTTAAATCTGGGCTCTGTGACTGCTTAACTGATAGAATACAGTAGAAATGACACCATGCCACTTTTCAGGCCCAGGCCTCAAGAAACTAGCAGCTTCTAAATCCTGTCTCCCACACTGTAAGCAAGCCCAGGCCATGTGGAGGGGGCACATGTGTTCCAGCTGATAGCGCTGGGTAAAGACCCAGCGACAGCCAGCATCAACCCCCAGATGCGAAAGTCAAGGCACCTCTAGGTGATACCAGCCCCTAGCCACCGAGCCACCCTAAGCCATGAAGTCTTTTTAAGAGCAGACATCGTGAGGCAGGGGCAAGCCATCCCTGCAGTGCTCTGCCTGAATTCCCAATCCATAGAGTCTGACAGAATAATAAATGGCTGTCATTTGGCAGAAGATAACTGCAACAGATTTTGGTACCTGTAAGGGGGGTGGCTACTGAAACAAAATCTTAAAACACTGGCTTTTGGGCTATCAGTAGGGGATTAACGGAATGTAAGGAAAATGTTACTAGAAGCTGGAGGAAAGGGGACCCTTATAGTGTTGAGAAGTTTGGTGATTCTGTCGCCTGGGGTAATGCAGAAAATAGGAAATATAGCTAATAAATTTGATGAAGTAGCAAAGGAGATATGCAGGCGAAGTGCTAAAGGTGCCATCTGACTTCTTCCAGCTGCCTGTAGTAAAAAAGAGAAAAGAGATGAGCTAAAAAGGAACTGTTCAGTTGTCAAGCAAAATTTAAGGAAACATAAATGAGAAAGGGCTTGCTGGGTCAGAAAATAAAACTGTTTTTCATTGCCAGTCTCTCTAGACAGGAAAAAAATTCTCAAATTAAGAAATGGCTTCCAGATTATAGTGATGGTTTTATGGAGTGTGTGTGAAAACTCAAACTATACGCTTTCTTTCTTTCTTTCTTTTTGGAGACAGGGTCTCGCTGTGTTGCCCAGGCAGGAGTGCAGTGGCACAATCATAGCTCACTCAGCCTCGAACTCCTGGGCTCAAGCGATCCTCTCACCTCAGCCTCCCGAGTAGCTGGGACTACAGGCGCGCGCCACCACGCCCAGCTAATTTTTTCTTTTTTATTTGTAGAGAAGGAGTCTTGCTATGTTGACCCAGCTGCCTCAAGTGATCCTCCCAGCTCAGCCTCCCAAACTGCTAGGATTACAGTCATGAGCCACCATGCCCAGCCCCATTAAGTTTTTAAAGAAAGTATATCAGCTTGGACTAAAAAGAACAGAGACAGTGCAAAATGAAGGGACAACTTTGGACCCTTAACATGTTACGGCACGAAGCAGATGGAGAAAACTACTTACCTGCAATAATGAGCTACTTTTTATGGAAAGAAAGGATGACCCAGAGGGCAGAACCAAAAGCCCAGAGGGTGGAGCTACAGACAAGGTAAATGAATTGAGGCAGTAGAACCAAGATCCAGTCAAGGAAGTAGCAACAGATGCCCCACTGAATATAAGAATTACAAAGGACCAGTCACTGCTAGATGCCTCTTGTTTTCCCCTTTTTGAAAAGAAGCATCTACAGTGGTTATCTTAGGCATGTCCCACCAGTGTATTTTGGGTGGCAGATATATATTCTCTTTAATTTACAGGTCTCAAGGAGCTGTACCCAAAAAGTCCCATCTATACCTGGACCTGATTTTGATGACAAGATTCTAGACTTTGAGCTGATGCCATTAATAGGATAAGACCTGGGATCTTAGGGAAGAGACTGAGGGTTTTTTTTGCATCTGGGAAGGATGTGATTGTGACCAGAGGGCAGACTGTGGCATATTGTACTTTCCAAAGACAGGCATCACAACTTATCCCATAGATAGTTTTGTATCTATTTTCCCTTCCCTTGAACTCAAGCAGCTCTTTGTTATTCTCTTATAATTAATATAGTGTAACAGAAAATACACTATTTGATTTCTGAGGCTAGGTCATTAAAATGCCATGCATTTTTGCCTTGTTCTCTTGGGATGTGTACTCTTGGAACCCAGATATCATGCTGTGAAAACATGTAACCAAATGTAAAGGCAGCACGTAGGTGTTTCCCAGCTGAGGTCCCAGCTGACTACCAGCATCAACTGTTAGACATGTAAGCCTTCAGATGACTCCAGCCCCTAGCACTGAGTCACCCCCAACCTTCAAGCCACTACAACTGATGCTGCAAGGAACAGACAAGCTTTCCCTGCTGAGCCCTACCCAAATTGCAATTTGTAAGCAAAATAAACAACTGTTATTGTTTTAAGCCACTAAGTATGGGGTCATTTGTTATACAGCAATAAATAACCTGAACAGAAATGATGGCATCATGGCTGGATTCTAGGAAGCATCTTGGGTAACACGGGCTGAGGCCACAGATCCTCTCAAGGGGTTGCCTGCCATGGCCAGGACAGCCTCTGCAATACTATCTTTTCCCACAGCTACTACTCTCTGAAGATTTTTCTTCTCTGCAAGCTCTTACCCTCTTCCTGAAATCTAAGGCACAGGGTCCAAATCTGTACCCACTCTGGCAGTGGGACCTCAAGCCATCTTCGATTTCACCATATCACGAACTGAGGCCACCCTTTGCACAGAAACCTGCAAATGTGATTTGAAATTATGGCTCCACTGCCAATTAGCTGTGTGGGCTTTAGCCTCCTCATATGTAATGTAAGTAACTGAGCTAGATGTATCCCAAGATCCCTCCCAACTCTAACATTCCAACAGAGTACGCACTGGGCCTCCACAGAGTTCCAACTGAGTAGGGGAAATAAGACCCACACGAATGTCCCCCCATGAGGTATTATATGATAACTGCCATTTGGAGGCTCCAAACCAAGGATTCTAAAGTAAATGCAGAGGGGTGGGGCATCCATCCTAGTTGCGTGTTCAAGAAAGCACTGGTAGGGAAGTAATGTTTGCATGCAGGCTGGCAGAAATTTAAGGTTTGCAGTAGAGAACAGTGAAAGATAAGGGCAGAAATAAAGATTACAGCCAGATCATGGAAAGCCCCACAAAGCAGACTCGGTTTGACATTATCACGGACAGCAGTCATTTTTGAGCAGGGAAGTCCCAGTAACAGCAATGTTTATAGGGAACTGAATTTGGTGGCATAATAAAATAACAGAAGGATCAAGAGAGGTAGACTTGAGTTTTTCCTCCCATTAGTTTTGTATCGTTAGGGAATACCTCCTCTTCTCTATGCCTCAGTTTCCCAATATGTAAATAAAGTGGGTTAGAGTGAATGAGCTCTAAAGCCCTTTTTCAGCTCTGCCTTCCTAAGAATCTATAGACTAGATAGAAAGAGAGTCCAAAGCTAAGAAGACCCATTGGAAGGTACTACAAAGGACTCAAATAGCACAACAGCCTATGCTGTAAGAGGTTGCTCTCCCAGACATCTAGTCAACTGATCAAGAAATAGTTAATGTCTTCTACGTGCCAGGCGTTGTTCTAGGCTCTGGGAACACAGAAAGAAGTCAAAGTACTTGTCTCAATAAGTCTATATTCTTACAGACACCCAGATTTCCCGCATCTACAATCAGAAGCAAGGTTCCCAAATACAAGACTGACGGCCTGTATTTCCAAGTTGCAATGACCCAAGTCCAAGTGCTGGAGTTTCATAGCGAAGAAGCTGTGGAGGAAATCAGCAGGCACAACAGGTCTTCTGAGAAGGACCCCCACCTCCCCAAGGTCTTACTGCACAAATGAAATCTGAGAGCAGCAAGTGGCAAAGGTCACCCCATCCAGGCAGCTGAATTAGCTCTAAACATAATACTTCCTTGTTTGCCAGTCACCAAGCTGTTTCTAGTCCCACCCCAGGTCATCAACACCAACACAATAAAGTCTGACCTCTGGAATTCAGAGGAGCTTTGAGACTCCCACCCCTCCCCCCAAGAGCTGGATGCAACCATATCCAGTGAGCTGAAGTGGTAACAGCCTGTTGGGAAGGTGTGTCTGGCAGGTAAGGGGGAAACAGTATGCCCATTCAGCCTCACCAAGAAAGAGAAAAGGAAACCTGCTCCAGGAGACCAAGACACAACAAACAACAAAACTTAGGCAGTCAAATGAAAAGGCTTAGATTTCCCTCTCCTACACATAAATTAGCAAAACACCTATAAAGACCTAGGGAATGGAATCCAGGATCTTTAACCCAGACTGGGTTGGTGGTATCACCAGGTGAAGTCTTATGCAAATTAAGAACACAGCCCTGCAAATGGTATCTTGACAGTTCTGCTGGGTTCCCTCTACCTATCCCTACCAGTTTTCTATGCCCCAGAGCTCCCTCTTCCACCAAAGCTAGACACAAATGCGTCAGCCAGGGTGTCAAAGGCTCAGCTTTCCAAAGCCCTGGCACCCCTCCTCTCCCCAACCAAAGCCCTGGCACCCCTCCCCTCCCCAACCAAAGCCCTGGCCCAACCAAGAAGTCTCCTCCTCCCAGGACTCCTGGGTAAGCAATGATAAAAGGGCCCGAGGTCACAGCCAAACAGCTATTGAAAAGTCAGACTAAGAAACTCAGGTGCTGGCTGGGCCCGGTGGCTCACACCTGTAATCCTAGCACTCTGGGAGGCTGAGGTGGGAGGATTGCTTGAGCTCAGGAGTTTGAGACCAGCCTGAGCAAGAGTGAGATCCCGTCTCTATAAAAAATAAATAAATAAATAAATAAACAGAAATTCAGGTGCCAACATCATCGATCCAAGTTGTAAACACCTTGGAGAAGGAGAACGGATCATCCCTCTTTGTCCCCCAGTGTCTAGCACAGACCCTGGCACCTAGGAGAACCCTCAGAGTTCACTGACAATGCCTTCCTAAATAAACCAGTGATTTACCGCCTTACTCAACCCAAAGAACACACCCAGATGTGGCCAGGGGAGAAGGCAGACAAAGAAACCACCAGATCACAATGTGTAAACAACACCTACAGTGCAGGGGCAGCCTCTGAGAGAAGCGTGTAGCTAGCTACAGAGGCCTATGACTCCGTGACAAAAGCCAGGTTCCCAGGAAAGGAGGGAGGGGAGAAGAGAAGTGGAGATGTGGCAGGAAGGAAATGAAGACTTAGAAGGAGGCTGGAAAGATGCTTTTTTTAGGCACATCTGAGGCTCAGATATTTACATACATTATCCAGTATGTTATGATGGCAAGCATGCTGGGAAGCTAAATGAAGAGCAATTTCTGAAAACATTTAGAAACACATAGGCACGTATTCCAAATAAAAACTGGGGCACCTGTCAGCAGTCTTGGTTCTGCTTTGAAACTTAGTGTAAATACCGCACCTCCCACCCCTTCCACCCCACCCCTGCATGGTGGAAATTAGAAAAAAAAATGAATATTTCAAGGAGTTGAGGGTTGCTGGGTATGGTAATCTCCAAGACAGATTTTAAATATGCCATTGCTTTAAAATTAAGAATAAAAATATACAATCACGTATGTTTGTTTTACCTCTACAGTAGTCTGACATGGAAAAACAAAAACAAAAACAAAAAAAATGGGAACCTTAATTCTCATCTCCATCTGCAGCTCAATCATGGTAAGGCTGCCACCAGGCTGATAAGAGCCCAGAAAAGTGGTTCCTGGGAGCAGGCAATGGGAGACAAAGATTCTGAGATTTCGACCTGTTTTTGCCTTGGCCACCAACATGCTGTGGAAGATGTCAGTTTCTCCACTGTTTTATCCAAGAAGTTGTTGGCCCCTGCTATTCCCAGCCTTACCCAGTTCAGGGAAGCAGGTATGCTGGCAACACAAGTTTAGGTTAGAGGGGTTGCATGGGCAGGGGCAGGGAGTGTTTGTATTGGTCTTGCTGCCACAAAGTGTACAGTCAATTTGTATGGCTAAGTCCCAAGCTCTTAGGTACTTAGCAAGTCAGAGCCCACCAATCCCTGTTTGGTTGGCACAGTCTATCCAGACTGTTTCTATTGGGACCAAGCCTTGCATGTATGGTGTGGGGAACCTCTGCCTCCTTCATGACAATCACTTCCCAGGGTCTACATCCTGTGCCCTATTGTACTAACTATATCTGGACTCCAGTTCTGAATGAACCAAACATCTACCACTACCTCTGACCAAAGACTTGAGTGTGCCACACCCCAATGGACTCAGCCTAGCACTGCACAGCCCAGACATCCAGGAAGGAACTAACCCTGTCTCAACCAAAGCTGAGCATCCTTCTCATAGCTATTCATTCTGGTGGCTGAGGTCCCAAAAGCCAAATTTTTCCACCAAGGGATTCAGCAGAAGGGGCTATGAAAAGTATGTGGTTTTAATAAAAGAGACTGAATGTTCTTCTAGGACCTCAGCATCCAGCCTTGGCCAAGACCTGAGAAGCCCTGGTGAGAGCACTGTACATCTATCTGCCAGTTCTAGAAGCTTTGATCTCATCATAAGGAGGGAGTTAATACTTACTGAGTGGCTTTATGCCAGTCACTATGCTAAGCACAGACATATATTATCTCATTTAATCCTCACAAGAACTCTGTGAGATAAGTACTATTATTATCATTAGTTTATAGATGAGGTAACCAAGATTTTAGAAGGCATAGGAAAACATTCTGAGAGCTCACTATTTGGTAAGTAGTTAGAGCTTGGATTTGAACCCAATTCTATATGATCCCAAAATCTGTGGTTTGTCTAAACTCTTATAAAGCCTGGACTTCTGCTTAGAACATGTGCTAGTGTGCATAACTGCCCACCCACCCCTACCCCAATGTGGTCAGCCTCCCTCACTACAGTGCATCCTAGCTCAGGCACAGGTCCCAAACTGCCCCTACCCTGGGAAACGGTTACAGCCAGAAGAACATCCGTTACTTCTTGCTGGCTCCATCCCTGGAACACCAGGCATCTCCAACAGCACAAAGCAAAGCTTGTTTTAGGGTTACTGTTTGCTACCTCCTATAAAATCTTATAGAACTGGAAAATGACTTCTGCCTAATGGTCAGCATAAGCTGGTCTAGACTAGTCACCTGGATGACTGACAGAGTCATGATGATAATTATGTACATCTGGCTGTCCCTTGATGCCATCCCCCAGCAGTGCTCCCCTACCCACCTGCTCAGAGTCCCCCGAGGGGCCTTAGTGCCTCCGGCTCCATGGGTGATGCTGGAATTCTTGTTGGCAGTCATGGTCATTTCGGCTCTCTGCAAACCCAGAGCCCTGAAAAGAAGACAAGGCCTGTAAGCCAAGTTTCCACGGGCAGCCAAAAGCACCTCAAACATCTTCCAGATGACCTCCGAAACTGCCAAGAGGGTTTCTGTGGCAGGTGATAGAAACCACTCTCCCACGCACGTTTAACTCCATATATTACAGCTTAAGAGCCTCAAGAGACCCCTGGCCTGGGGTAGGGAAGAGTCTATTAGCTAACAGATAACTTATCACTGCACAGAAAATGAAAAAAATAAAAACAAAAACAAAACTCTGCCCCAATCCCACCTCTCCTCGTTTCTTAAGGGAGTTCCCCAAACTTCTATCATTCCAAATGGCCTTTACGATTTCTGCCATATTTGCATACCTCCTTATTTTTCTTGAATAAACTTGAAACTGATTTCCTTTTCTTAAAAAAAACTCAACCTTGTTCTAAACAATAAACCATCATTCATTCAACAAATATTTACCGAGTACCCACATCCAAGGCAAACGCAATCCAGCAAAGGATAAAACAAAGTCTCTGTCCTCAGGGAGCTTACACCCTAGTGGGGAGAAATAGACAATAAGCATGCCTGTATCACAACTGTGTAATACTTACGTGTACATTTGTGTATAAAATGTAAGGTGATGATAAGTGGTATAAAGGGAAAAAAATGATACAAGGTAGAGGGAAAGAGAATGAAGAGGGTGTGTTATTTTAACTAGGATGTTCAGGGAAGACCATTCTGATAAAGTGACATTTGAGCAGACACCATGAAATTGTGAGCTAGAAGTACTAATCATATTTTTTCTAATACCCATTAAAATAAAATACGTATTAAAGTATTCCAATATTTACAAAGCAAAAAATGTCCATTCATATACTGTTAGCTAATATATCACCAATGGTAAAAGCACCATCCTTTAGGGAACACTATTTTATGCCAAATAATGAAAGGAAGAAAAGGTTAAAATTTAAGGGCACATCCAGATTAGAAAGGAAGAAGAAAGATATCTCTATTTGCAGATGGCATGATTTTGTATGTAGAAAATCCTAAGGATTCCACTAAAAAGCTATTAAACTCATAAGTGAGTTAAAGAAAGTTTACAGGATACAAAATCAATATAAAAAATCAATTTTATTTCTAGACACCAAGCAATGAACAATCTGAAAGTGAAATCGAGAAAACAATTCCATTAATAATAGCAGCAAAAAGAATAAAACACTTAGAAGCATTTAATAAATTTAAGAAGTATAAGACACATACACTGCAAACTATAAAACATCATTGAAAGAAATTAAGGACACTAAAAAATGGAAAGATATACCATGTTCATGAATCAGAAAAACTAAATATTGTTAAGATGATAATACTCCCCAAATTGATCTACAGATTCAACAGAATACTCATCAAAATCCCAGCTGGCTTCTTTGCAGAAACTGACAAGCTGATCCTAAAATTTTATGGAAATGCAAGAGACCCAGAGCAGCCAAAACGATCTCAAAAAAGAGAAATAAAGTTGGAGGGCTCAGACTGGTCAATTTCAAAACATACTTCGAAGCTACAGTAATCGAGAGTACAGTACTGACATAACAATAAAAACAGAGATCAATGGAATAGAATCCCAGAGTCCAGAAAGAAACCCTTACATTTATGGTCAACTAATTTTCAGCAAGGATGCCAAGCCAATTCAATGGGGGAAAGAAAAGTATTTTCAACAAATGGTGCTGGGAAAACTGGATATCCATATACAAAAGAATAAAGTAGGACTCCTATGTCATACCATACATAAAAAATTAAGTAAAAATGGATTATAGATCTAAATGTAAGAGCTAAAATCACAAAAGCAAAGCTTAAAAGAAAATACAGAAGTAAATCTTTGTGACATTGGATTAGGTGATGGTTTCTTGGATATGACACCAAAAACACAAGCAACAACAACCAAAAAACCCATAAACTGCATTGTACCAAAATAAAAAACTGTGCTGTAAGCAATACCATCAAGAAAGTAAAAAAGGCAACCTACAGAATGGGAGAAATTATTTGCAGATCATATATCTACTAAGAAACATGTATCCAGAATATATAAAGAATTCTTACAACTCAATAATAAAAATACAAATAACCCAAATAAAAAGTAGACAAAGGATTTGAATAGAAATTCTCCAAAGATATAAATTTAGCCAATAAACATATGAAACAATGCTCAATATCATTAATCATTAGGGAAATACAAATCAAAACCATAATGAATTACTACTTCACATCCACTAGGATGGCTATAACGAAAAAAGACAGACAAAAATAAGCGCTAGTGAGACTGTAGAGAAATTGAAACCCTTATCCATTGCAGGTGGGAATGTAAAATAGTACAGCTACTTTGGAACACTATTTGACACTTCCTCAAAAAGTTATACACAGAGTTACCATATGAACCAGCATGACCCAGTCCTAGGTATATAACCAAGAGAAATAAAAACATATGTCCACACAAACACCTGTACACAAATGTTCATAACAGTATTACTCATGATAGCCAAAAAGTGAAAGAACCCAAATGTCCATCAGCTGATGAATATGTATATACACAAAATGTGGTGTATCTATATAATGGAATATTATTTGGACATAAAAAGGAATAAAGTACTGATACACTCTAAAACATGGATAAACCATGATTCCATTTTTATGAAATGTCCAGAACAGGCAAATCTATAGAGACAGAAAGTAAATTAGTGATTGTAGGGCTGGGTTGAGGGTGGCAGAATGGGGCATGACTGACAGGAGTATGAGATTTCTTTTTGGGGAGATAAAAATGTCCTGGAATTAGGTAGTAGTAACAGTTATCCAGCTCTTGAATATATTAAAAACCATTGAATAATATGGATGAATTTTATGGTATGTGAATTATATCTCAATATAGATATTAAAATAAAATTTAAGGGCTAAAAAAACCTTTTTAAGCACCTTGGTGAGAAGGTGTGAGAGACAACACAATTGATACATCAAGCATATTTCCAATGTGAATGTGCACCATGGCCTGGGCTAACACCACCATCATGGAAGCTGAACAGTTCATGAACATAGTTCTTTCACTCTGGTTGGCTTCCTCATATCACATTGATCAAAAACAAAATGTATCTGGATATGAAAGTTAAGCATATTTATTTATGGCCACTAAAGATCTTAATCCTGGAGGCCATCTTATTTATTATGTCGGCGCAAATAAGTGATTTGTTTCAATGATAAAAATAAGTCAAACCCTACTTCTTGATATCATTTATAGTTCTCTTCTAATTTCAACATGAAATGCATTTGCTCAAAGTTCTTTAACTTCATGTAAGCTCTCAGGGTTATGGTTTTGGTGATGGTGGAAGTGAGTGGAGTGGTATAGTTAGAAAGGGATAGGCCAGGCGTGGTGGCTCACACCTGTAATCCTAGCACTCTGGGAGGCTGAGGTGGGAGGATTGCTTGAGCTCAGGAGTTTGAGACCAGCCTGAGCAAGAGTGAGACCTGTCTCTACTAAAAATAGAAAAATTAGCCAGACATTGTGACACGTGCCTGTAGTCCCAGCTACTGGGAGGCTGAGGCAGGAGGATCGCTTCAGCCCAGGAGTTGGAGGCTGCACTCTACCCAGGACAACAGAGTAAGACTCTGTCTCAAAAAAAAAAAAAAAAAAAAAAGGAAAGGGAGGAAGCAGCCAGCAGGCATATGGATGATTATCTGACAGTGACAGCATCAAAACATCCCTCCAAGGTGAATACTGCAGATGCTTTTGGAAAAAGGAAACCAATCTTGAGCCTCACTTTTATTCTTCATAAGATGGAGAAAAGCCTTCCCTATCTGCTGGGGGGAAAAAGTCTTTATAAACTTAGGTATATAGAATAATGTTAGTGCTGATGATGGTAAGTCAATCTTGCCACCAGGGCACCTATGCACACTGGCTCTGGTGAGATATTGTCTACCTGCACCAGTCCAGTGCCAAGTTAAGTGCTTGGCATATGGCTGTGTGTGCAACAGAAAAAAGGGAGAGAAGAGGCGGCCTCTGGAAGCTTTCTCAGGCCAGCTCTCAGGGTCGCCAAGGAACACAGTGCTACAGGAATCAACTTGCTAAGCATCAACTTTCAACTGCAGCAACCGTAGCCATGGGCACAATAACCATCACCACCCATCAAAACAACACTTGACATGCTCTATCAGCTCCAGGGCAGGCCCTCAGGGAAAGGACAGAAGATTTGTGGAAAGACCAGAAACTGAAATATATTAAAAGAACATGATAAAAAAAAACATATTCTTTCTTTCCCTGAACTTCCAATCTTAGAAGGGTGGACTTGCTGCTCTGAAATGCTATTATGTATATAAGAACACAGAGCCAACTTAGTAAGAAGGAAAAATGTAGCTGACTCTGACATTTGGGTGGGCCAAGAAGAAACTTAACCAAGAAAGAAGCAGAACAAAATTGCTCCCAGTCCCATGGCAGGGACTCCTAGTCACATTTTGGCAAGAGTGCAACTGCCATTCTCAAAAGCAGCCTAGGCATCTTGGGCAGACACTCCTGAGAACCCCAGAAGGAGTTTTGAAGAATATAGATGCCGATTCACCATCCTCCCCAACTGTTCTCTCGGGGCCAAGTCTATCAGGGTCAGAGAATACTTTGGGGGCTTGAGGAGCTGAAGGCCAAGCTAACCCTCTACACCTGACGCTCAGGCTGGAGCACTCTCAGCATGCTGGCTTCCCGGGCCATATGGCTTCTCCCAATCTCCTAAAGGCAGCTCTCATCTATGCTGTCAGCCTGATTTCTTGGCTAGTCAGGCTGTAGGAGAGAAGACGCTCCTAAAGCAAAGGACATACCCACTGGGAACGGAGCAGAGAAGCAAGGGGAATGAGAGGCTGTTTCGCTCATTCCCAGGCCCATCAGTGGCAAAGTCCAGGCAGAAACTATATGTTTGGAAAATGAAATTGTTTAATTAGCATCTACCATCAATCACAAGTTACTCAAAAACCCAACTTTGACACATTATAGACAACTATCTGAAGTTACAGTCCAGAGAAAGGAACAGAATAAGGTCCCTCTGGAACTTTTCTACAAACTCTGCATGCAGATAAAGAGACCACAGTCCCAGGCACTTGAGAGGCAACAGGAAGAACACCTGACTTGGAGTCAGGTAACTGGCTCCAGCCCTGCCTCTGTCAACTGCTGTTATGTGACCTTGCACATGTGAGTTTCAAAGACTCACTTTCTTTCTGTAACAGCAGTAATAATAATATGACCTACTTCCCATGATTGCTTCCCTAGGTATTCTGGAGGACAATGTCTCCATTCCTGAGCTGGAGTCATTTTCAGACTCCCTGGTACTGCCATTCAACCCATTTACTCTATGTCAGGCACTGTGCAAGGTGTTAGGATATCAAAACAGAAAGACACAGTCTCTGCCTTGGAAGAGCTGTGAAGGGAGAAAAGTCAAGTAAAATGTGGACTCTAGGAAGGCGTCCTCGGAAGGTGACATTTGAATTAAGCCTTAATATATTTGTTACCCACAGTAAGAGGACCTAAGAAAAGCAAAGGTACACTTATTATGAGACATGTCGCTAGATTTTTTTTTTTTGATACAAGAGTCTCCCTCTGTCACCTGGGCTAGAGTACAGTGGCATCATAACAGCTCACTGCAACCTCAACCTCCTGGGCTCAGGCGATCCTCCTGGTTCAGCCTCCCGAGTAGCTGGGACAACAGGCATGTGCCACCATGCCTGGCTAATTTTTTCTATTTTTAGTAGAGACGGCGGTCTCGCTCTTGCTCAGGCTAATCTCGAACTCCTGACCTCAAGTGATCCTCCCACCTCGGCCTCCTAGAGTGCTAGGATTATAGGCGTGAGCCACGGCACCTGGCTTAGATTTTTTATATATGTAATTATATAAATTATCAGTACTTCACATGTTTTAAATCATTTCATCCTTTTAACAACCTATGAAGTAGGTACTATTATTATTTACACTTGACCAAGGAAACCAAGATACAGAGCAATGAACTTGCTTGCTCCAAGTCACATAGCTAGAAAGTGGCAAGGCAGGTATTTCAGCCCAGGTGGCCTACACCCATGTTGCATCTCTGAGCCAGTACCCTGTATGGCCTCCAATCATCTTCCAATTGAGTCCTCACCATTCTACAAGGTAGTGATAATACAGCCTCGTTTTTCTGATTAGGAAATTTAGGTTCAGAGAAATTAAATGACTGTCCCATGATCACTCACCTAGCGAAGGGACAGAACAGGAATGTGGATCCAGCTCTGTCTGACTCCACTGTCCATTTACTTTCCTTAACATCGATGGGGTGCTGGTTAAAAATGCAGAATCCCAAGCCCCACCTCCACCTCCTATATAGGAATCTGTGAGGACAGGGCCTAGGAATTTGCATTTTCAGTAAGCTTGTGTCCTGCAGCATGCTCTCTAAGCTCTCAGAAAGGTATGAGAGGGGCACTACTCACCATCTTCCCAAAAGTTTGCCCATCTGTGATCACATAAAAGATGGACATGCAGCCCCACCTTTTCCTCCCCCAACCCATTAGCTTCCTGCACCCTGCAGAGAACCCTGGCCCTCAACCACAAAGGGTCAGGTACATCGCTGGATCCAGTGAAAGCATTTTCAATGTCTCATCTGAACAGTTTCCTCAGTCTCCAGATGTGTTCAGCATTTTCGTATCTCAAAACATCCCTTCCTGCCACCCACCTTGGTAGCTAACAATCTCTTTCCTCACTTTCTCCTCACTTCCAAACTCCTGAGAAAAAGAATTTAAACCAGAAGTCATAAACTTGTGATCTGCAAGAGCAAAGACATGGTTCATTTAGCCTTCCCTTTATTTTTACATAATTTGAATTAGCTGTCAAACATTTAAGAAACTAAGCGAGTACAAATAAAAATTCAGATTCCAGCTTCTCTTGAAAAATTAGAAAATCTGCCATCACTGCATTTCTGTATGGCAACAGCTGACCAGAGCTGAGTACAAGTGGCCAGTTAGGTGCAGCAAGCCCACTCCAGTTCCACACCATCCCTCCCCACCCAGAGCCTCCACCTGGCCAGCTTCACTCAGGTGAAGTGCCAGCTCTCCAGTCTACATCCCAGCAGAGAGGGCTAGGAGGCATGGCAGTACTGGGAGCAGCTGCACAAAAGCTCCTAGATGGCTGGGAATGACAGTACAGAAAGGGGAGCCAGCTGTGGTAGAGGGCACAGTCATCTATTCCCCACTGCCACAGGAAGGAAAGCCATCTGAAAGGCTGCCTGCTTTTGCTCAGGCCAGCCTTCATCTGGCAACTCTCACTCCAGCACCCCAAGTGTTCCTTCCACCTCCGATCCTGTCCCCTCACCTGATCCATGGGTGCATTCCCAGAGGTCCAAGAGGCGACTGATTAGAGGTTAGTCTTTGAAGGGAGCTCTTTCTAAGGGGTGCCCAGCCTCTAAAAATGAACCTTCCTGTCCTAGAGCAAAAAATCTGTTTGCCCTTGTTTAGGTGACATTTCTAAATGTCCACTTGGTACTTTTCTGCAGGCATAACTGTGGATGTGACAGTATGCCTCGCTCCAGAAGGACAAACTTGAGCCCTGAGAGCAATGAGGAAGAGGTGCAAGCATTTGGAGGAAAGCCTCCCATTCTGGTGAGGTTAAAGTCATCTCCTGAGAGGAAGCACAACACTACCTAGCACTTTGCTTTACTAGCCCAGGTAAGAAGTCAAGACACTGGCAAAGGAAACTCCTTAACCACATAAGAGAATTTCTGCTTACCTCCATGTTCCACTAATTTCCTAAGCAATCTGCTCATGTGGAAGTTATAGCTTAGGAATCAGCCCCCAAGGGACAGAAAAGGTGGGATAGGGAACTAAGCTCTTGTGTGTGCTATGAGAATGTGGTTACAGCCAGGAGACTGCAAGCAGTACCATGACAGTACAGTTGCAGTACAGCGTGCAGCTGTTGTCTGACTGCACCAGAGTCAACCTGCCTACTCATCCTGCCCAACAAACACCTACTTAGACCCTCTTTACCTTCATACTGACTCCTTCCTGCACCTTTCCTTATCCATAGGCCCTGGCCAAGGAGATAAGGAACAGACTGGCAGCTCCCCAGAGGAGGGCCTACGTCTTTAATTTCTTCCTCCAAGAATCTCAGCAATCAATATTGTCCTTCATATTCCAAGAGACTTAACAAATGCAACTAAATCAGGATGATCCTTCTCTCCACGGGACTTTACCCCCACCCTCAGCCCTCACGTGTCTTCTGGATCCTCACATCAGCCCCTGTTCTTCCTGAGGCAGGGAAGGCCCCCTGCTAAATTCCCTATGGAAAAGCTCCCCTGCTCCCTAGAGGGAGCTAAGCCCACCAATGCTACAAGCAGAAGGGACAGCCCCTCTCTGCCTACTCTCCTGATCAACCAACCATCTGCCTAGTTCTCAAAGGGATACAAGTGCTCCTAGAAAGGGGCTAAGAAAAGAACTTGAGAAACGTTAATAGCTATGGCCCCTTTCTTTCTATTTTCTTGGTGCTACTTCCTTCATTCTCTGTCACACCCCTCTGCCCCCTACCTACACACAAAAACCCAGAGCCACTGCAAGCTTCAGGGAGGTCATCATTAGAGTAAGTTCCTTTTAAGTATCCAAACCCAAGTTCTGAAAAGTGTGAGCTTTCAAATCTTCCTTTCTCTCCTGCAGTTGTCCCTGGATTGGGCTAAGGTAGGAAGGCTTTGCTTAACCTTCCTTTCACAGCTCTGCATGCACTCACAGCTCTAGGTCTTGCTACAGAAGCTTACCTGCGCAGTTTCTCTATTCTCGGGCAAATCTGGGAAGCTCAGCTATCCCACCGGTCTCCTGACATCCTGGCCCCCTGGCCCCATTTTGGCTGAGAAAACTGTAGGGCAGTACTAGTTCTTCTCAGTTTTTTGAATGACTCTCAGTACTTAGCAGAGTTCTACACATAAAAGGTGCTCAAATAAATGCTGGCTAACTTGTTAACTCATAACAACAGAGGGCCCCAAGAGCCAAAGGCAGGGATGACAAAGGGCCCTAGAAGTTCTAGCACTGGCCACATCCTCTGAGATGCACTCCTTCTCTTCCAGAGTAACAGCTGCTGCAAAACTGGTGAAAGAGTCTTCTGGCTGTAGGTGCCACCCAGCCAGACTGTCAATGGCAGGCCTTTTCCTCCACCCTTCGGCCAATCTTGGCTTCCAATCTCCTCACACGTGTCCCTGCTGTCTCTAGGCCCCTGCTGCAGTAACAGGGTCTCATCCAACACTCCCAGGAGGAAAGGCCATCCCTGGGAAACTTGCCGTACCCTCATCCATGTTGCCCTTCTCCTCCCTCCTCCCTCCTCTTCTCTCCTCTTTTCCTGATTCATTCTTCACTGGTTATCTGTCCACAAACTTGTCTTTGGCTCTGCTGTGCCTAAAAATAAGGGACTACCAGGAAAAGGGGAGAGAGTGGGCTCACAGGATTGGCTGAGTGGGCATCAAAAGCTTTATAAAAGGGTGTCAGGAAGGATTTTCTCAAGCCTATCCCATTCCCTCCAAAACGCCAAACCTCTTTTCTTCTTCACTACTTCTGTGTACCTTGTGCCTTGGATCTTTTTTCCATTCCAGCCCCAGGCTCTGTGTTTCCAGCTCCAGAAAGCCCTTCAAACAAAAATGTCGAGGGGATAATGAGCCTGGTCAAGTGGAGAGGAACCAAGATTTGTTTTGCTTGGAGGTCAGAAGGATTGAAGGGTGTTTTTACAGGTCCCTATGAGGCCGAAATCTCCCTCACCCAGCCTCAGGAAAAGATGATTTTTGTTGTTGTTGTTGAATAATAATCAGAAAAAAATTAAGAAGTCTTGGCCGGGTGCGGTGGCTCATGCCTGTAATCCTCGCACTCTGGGAGGCCAAGGCGGGAGGATCACTTGACCTCAGGAGTTCGAGACCAGCCTGAGCAAGAGCGAGACCCCGTCTCTATTAAAAATAGAAAATTAGCCAGGCATAGTGGTGGCGTGAGCCTGTAGTCCCAGCTACTCGGGAGGCTGAGGCAGGAGGATGGCTTGAGCCCAGGGGTTGGAGGTGGCAGTGAGCTATGATGATGCCACTACACTCTACCCAGGGTGACAGTAAGACTCTGTCTCCAAAAAAAAAAAAAAAAAAATTAAGAACTCTTTCCATCTCTTCACCGTCCACTTACCACTCCCACACCCCCTTTCCCATCCCTCCTCCTTAAAGAAGGCCCTTAAAGTTTAGATTTTCAACCTCAATCATTTTTCAATCCCTTTTCTTGCCAGATGGTCCTTCTCCACTTCAGCACAGATTCTGCAGAGGTTTTAAGCTGGGTTTAAACACTTCCTGAAAGCTTGAATTGGGATGAGGGCTTGTTAGGCAATTCCAGGCCAAAGGAAATCTGGTTGTTTCCAACACAGTTTAAATAACCTAGACACGGCTGTTTCGCCAGTCTGGAAATTCAGCCTCTCAGCAAATGGCTTAACCTATCCCTGCCAGGATGATGGAGCCCACGCTGCCCAAGACCTGTCACCACTTTGAAAGAGAAGGCAGAATGGAGGCTTATCCCACAAAGAACCCTGCTGCTGGGGGCCAACCACTGCCCTTTCACTTTGGCAAGAAGAACGTGGTAGGTCCCAACAGCATGATGATCATCCAAAGGCCACAGTCCTATCTCCCATCAGCGCCCTCCCTCTGGCCAGCCACATCAGACTCGTTGCTATTTCCTGCACATGCTAGGAATGTTTATGCCTCCAAGCTTTTGTTCAACCAATTCCTTCTATCTTGAATGTCCTCCGCCCCCATTCTTTCTTAAATATCCAGTTCAAATGTGAACTTCTTTCTGAAGCCTTTCCTGACTCTACGTCCTGACCTCATTCTCACCCTTCCCATGCTCTCTGGTCTAGCTGAATTCAACCTGACTGATGGCAAGATGCTTCCTCTGTTCTAGAAAAACACACCACTTACAAGCTGCACTTTCTTGGAGGAGGACTAGGAAATAATAGGGGCTAAAGGGGCTGGGCAAGTCTCAATACCTCCATCTTCCCACTCGCAGCATGAGGAAAACTGCCCCACCTCTGCAATGAGAACATGAAGACCAATGGGAAGGCTTCTACAGAGAATAGAGGATGCTCAGAACCCAGAGGGAACACACAGAAGTCTCTGGGCCAAGGCCTTAGCTTTCCCCCCACTTGCACCTTTAACAACTCCCCCGCCGCCCGCTCCTTACTCACTCTTTCAGCTGACTTTGCTTCCTATTTCATTGAGAAAATAGAACAGACTCTCAATAAATTACAACCGTCACATCTACCCACCACCAACACCAGTGTGGATTTTGCTCTCTGCTCAAAACCCTCAAAAACACACCTTCCATTCACTCTAAGGAGAAGCCAAAATCTTTACAGTGACTTACAAGGCCCTTCTTCATCTGGGTCCCTATTCCATCTCTGGCCTCACTTCTACTACTCTTTCCCTCTTACTTTATCCACTCCAGCCACAGTCTACTTATTATATCCTTAAAGACACCAGGCACATTCCAACCCCAGGGCCTTCACACCTGCTGTACCCTGTAACTGGAACACATTCCCCCAGAGAGCTGCTCTCTCATTTCCTTCAGGTCTTTTGGTCAGATGTCATCTTCTTAGTGAGGTCTTCCTTGACTATACTATAAACAATCAAAACCTTTCCCCAGTCTGCTACCCCTCAGCACTCTATTCCCCATTTTGTTTTATTTATCACCATCTAACGTACTACTTTTCTTTTCTACTTATTATGTTTATGTAAGCTCCATGAGGCTAGGCCTTTTTGTCTGTTTTGTTCATTGCTGTATCTTCACTGCCTAGAACAGTCCCCAGCACAAAGTAGGCCCTCAACACGTATTTTTTAAATTAAAAAACATCTGCTACTGGCTCAGAGGGTAAGCAGCTTAGGCTCCACTTTCCAGGCCCCGTCTTCAGTCCCCACCAGCCTTTCCAGTGAAGGGTCTGACCTACTTGCAGCAACCACGCCCACTCAGAAAATTCAATAGGGGGTCACGCCCTCTGAGCACCCAAAAGATTCTGGGCAGAAGTGGCTTCAGCCCAAGAACTCAACTAAAATTGCACCCTGAAAAGATTACAATGACTTTCCTATTATAAAATGCAAAAGTCCTTTCTCTGAGTTTAATGAATTATAGGACCTTCCTTTCCCGATGTCTACTGTTTTAGACACTACTGATCAGCCCTCCCTGAAGCACTGTAACACAGTTAACTCTCAATCTGGAGCACACCCCTGAATGTGAAAGATCTTTATGCTCATCAAAACAGAGTATAGGTTAAGAAAGGCTGGGAAATAGTGTAGAAGTAGAGAAAGAGAGAGAGGTATGGGCACCTAAGGCTTCATTTACTTACTTACCCCAACCCTTTGAGGGTGTCTTCCCAGCCAGGCCCCCATCTACTGTGCTATGCTCTGCCCTTTGTCCTTGCCCTTCAGCAGCTCCCCATCCTGCCTGAGATAGACAAGGAGAGATTTTGGTACAATGTAACAGAGCTGTGATAAAAGTAGGAACACAGAGCTCTGGGAGCAAGGAGAAAGACACCTAATCAGGTGGACAGAATGGATGTCCGGGAGGACTTCTAGGGGAGACAGGAAATGACACTGGGCTGAGTCTTGCAGGACTTGGAGGAGATAAAGAAGGTAGAAGAAAAACACTGCAAGTGGAAGAAAATCCATGCGCAAAAGCCAAGGAGATCTTGGATTAAGCAGAGATTACTTAAACAGGACATAAAAAGTGATAATCATAAGGGAAAACATTGATAAATTAGACTACATTAAATAAGAACTTTATTCATTTTAAAAATGCCATTTAGAGAGTGAAAGGAAACCTACACAGTAGGAGAAAATATTCCCAGTAGATCCATCCAACAAAGGACTTATATCCAGGATATATAAAGAATTCCTACATATCAATAAGAAATAAGACAACCCAGAAGAAAAATGGCAAAAGACTAGAACAGATACTTCACCAGAGAGGATAGCCAAATGGCCAAAAGGCACATAAAAAGGTATCCAACTTCATTAGTCATCAAGGAAATGCAAATTATAACCTCAATGTGATACCATTAATGTACCCACTGGAATGGATAAAACCAAAAAGATAGAAAATACCTAGCACTGGCAAGGATGTGAAGCAACTGGAACTTTCAAACACTGATAGAGAAAATGTAAATTAATACTACCACTTTGGAAGAACATTGTGTATTATATTCTAAAGCTGAACATATGTACACCCTATGACCCAGCAATTCCTTTCCTGGGTATATATCCAACAGAAATGTATACACATGTGTACCAAAAAACAAATACAAGACTGTTCACAGTCACTATTCATAATGACTATAAACTAAAAACTACCCAAATGCTCATCATCAGAAGAATAGAAAGGAATTATGGTATATTTACATAATGTATTACTACACAGCAATGAGAATGAACAATCTATGGCTACATACAACAACATGGATAAATCTTTCACATATTATGTTGAATAAAAGAGCCAGACACCAAGAGTACATACATACTACACAATCCTACTTACAGAAAATATAAAAACAGAAAAAAAAATCTATGCTATAATAAGTCAGGATAGTGGTTACCCATGACGGGATTACCCAGAGGGAGACTGTAGGGGGATTCTCAGATATTGATAATATTCTGTTTCTTAATCTGGGTGTTGGTTACTTGGGTTCAACTGTAAAAATCTGTTGAGCTAGATACATATATACTTTCATGTTTGTATAATATACTTCAATCAAAAGTTTTAAAATAAGCAGGGCACAATGGCTCATGCCTGTAATCCCAGCAACTCAAAAGGCTGAAGGCAGGAGGATCTCTTGAGCCCAGGACTTCAAGGCCAGCCTGGGCAACATGGCAAGACTCTATCTCTATAGAACAAAAAAATTTTTTTTTTAAGTTTTAAAATAACACACAGAATGCACAGCTCAGCAGATTTGGGAACATTAGATCCACACAGCAAGGTTATCAAGAAGCAGTAGAAAGAGATAGGCCGAGACTGGAGGATCGCTTGAGGCCAGGAGTTCAAGACCAGTCCAAGCAATATAGTGAGACCCCATCTCTCAAAAAAAAGAAAAAAAAAATTAGCCAGGAGTGGTGGCGCACACCTGTAGTCCCAGCTAATCGGGAGGCTGAGGCGGGAGGATGGCTTGAGCCCAGGAGTTTGAGGTTGCAGTGAGCTGCAATAATACTACTGCACTCTAGCCCGGGCAACAGAGCAAAACCTTGTCTCAAAAAAAAAAAAAAAAAAAAAAAAGTAGTAGTAGTAGAGAGTAAGTTCAAGCTGCACATCTTAGATCATTAGGGCTCAATTTCCCTTTAGGGGAAAGCCCTTTGTTCCTCAATTTTGGAAGATAATACAAGAAAGTACACCTATGTGGCCAGGCTCTGCTGGTTCTGCGCACGCATTTATCTCATTTAATCTTTGTAACAACTATACAAGATAGCTTTCATTACCTCTATTTTATGGATGAAGAAACTGAGGCCCAGGGAGGTTAAGTAATTTGCTCAGAATTTCACAGTAAGTGGCAGACCCCAGAGTCTGGGGAGGCTGGCTCTAGGCTCTCTATAAATGATACCAGAGCACATTATTCCTCTGGTATCTGTCATATCTGAGGCAAGAAGCCACCCTCCATCCCAAATACACCCCTGCAGCCCAGCTCTGTCTGGACAGAGTTAGAAAACGACTGGCAGAAGGTCCAAAGCCTGGCCCCCAAATTCTTGGTGTTAAAATCCCATTTTTTTAAGCCATCTAGTTCAGAGGGCTCTGAGTCAACACTAAATAAACATAAGAGTGGCTCGACATCATTCTTCCCTATCTAGGGATGGAGGAGCTCACAAATGCAGACCCTGGTCAAAGAAAGGCCTTCCCCTAACAATGCAGTCCTGCTGGAGCTAAGACTGCAGATAAGTGGAGTGTGTCCATCCCTCTGTCTGACTCCTTTAAGGGTCATTATGGGGATAGCATTTGTCTCTTATTCCTCCTTCAAACAGAGCAAGTGTTACTTGGCAAATGCAGGTTGTGCTTCTCAAATTGTGTGCTAAGATGCCCCAAAGCACTGTGGTGAACTCACAGGGATGCTGCAAAATATTTTAAAGTTTTGAGGGAACAAAGCAATACTCAACATTTGTCAAATTCCACACAAGCTCACAGTTTTAACATTAGATTGCGCTATGTTCTTTTCGACGATGTCATTTCTTTGTGAAGCTGGGTTTTTCAATTACTATAATAAAAAGTAAGTACCATGTGAAAAGCAATGTGGAACAGGAAATGAGGATGGCAGTAATCAATCTGATTCCAAGGTCTGAGATGTCTGTGCAGTGCCCAGTATATCCCATTAGTAATTGTTGTTATTCAAGATTGAAACAAAAATGTTTTTCCTTTCAATGTATATGTATCATTTTTTTCAGGTGGCTACTCAGTTGTTAGGATATATTAATGAATACTTACTAAACTGTTTAAACCTAACTACTTAACAAATGAAACTTAGGTATTTCTTTTGGCCTATGGGCACTATAAAAAAATTACTAAAACACTAAGGCCCATGCACTAAGAAAGTTTGGGAGCCTCTGCAGCAGGTGTTTTTAAGTCTCTGTTCGTGGAGCCAAGAGGAGTTGCCAGGGCAGACCCAACCCTGCCCCAGAAGCAGGCAGGCAGCAATACTCAGGCCTACAGGCAGCACACTTGGGCTTCCCAGAGCTGGTGGCAGAACAACTCCTCTGCCTGAACAGAAGTGGTTGCACATCAGCTTCCTCTTGGCCCAGGGGCCCTGCACATCTGTGTCAGCCTCAATCCAGGCTCCCCTCTGAACTCCCTCCCTGAAAAGCTCTATTCAGCACCGACCTCTTGAATAAAACCCAAAGCCAACCCAGAAGCCAGCCGGCCAGCAGGGGACTTCCACACATGTTCAGACTTGGGCAATGTCCACAAGCCAAACCCTTAATCCATAGAGAGAGGGAGCTATGGGAACCAAGGAGAGGGCTTCCACTGACAGCTCATCCACTGAGAGGCCAACTCAGGCTTTTTGGGTGAAAATTTGCATGAAAATACCTTTTTTGTTCCCAAAAAGTTTCTTGCCAGCTACATTCCCTCCCTCCATTCTCCCTTTAAGTCATAATCCTCTGTTGGTGACATCACAGCTGCTGAAACAATAGCCAACTGTTATGATGTCACAGGACTCAACTTTTGTCACTTTAGGTGGGGGTTGGGGTGGAGAATGTGACAAAGGACAAGAATAGAATACAGTTATAGAACTGGAATTTGCTTTTTCATGCTAATTTCCCTGGTAATGAAGGGCAGTGGCTCAGAAAAGGAAAGGCAAGTCACTGGCAGCAAGGCTGTGTATAGATTCGTCTATACCAACTGGGGGGAGGGGGGACAGAGAGGACACAAAAGAAAGGGGTTTTCAATTCCAGGACTGGCCAAATATGAAGATGTTCTCTGTCCAGCCAAGTCCAGTACCTTCTCTTTCCATCATCTCTCGCCTGGGCCCACAGTAAGTAGAGAAAAGCAGAAAAGTAGGAGAGGCTCCAGACTGGAACACTCCCTGGAAATTAACATCTGGGATATTGTATTATGTGTGGACTCCACACTGGCAGAGAGACAGACTTTGTCATTTGGACTGCGTCCTAAGGATATTGACCAGGATGGAGAGGGCACTCAAAGGCATGTCACAGGAGAAATGACTAAAGGAACTGAGAATGTTTACCCTGGAGAAGAGAAGGCTGTGGAGGGGGAGGGTGATAATTGCCTTGAGAATTCTGAAAGGCTCTCATGTGAAAAAGGGATAGGATGTGTTTTCTATGGTCCCCCAAAGAGACCTCAGACAATGAGAAGATCCAGAGAGGCTGAAGTGAGGAAAAAGTTTTTATTCTTAAATTCCAGTTGGAGACTATAAATTCTTTTTAATTCCTTATTTCTCAATCACAGACTATGCTCTTGAGCTGCCATCCCCAAGGGGGGGCTGTCCCCCTACCCCCACACTGGGCCACACAGCAGGAAGTGAGCAGCAGGCCAGCTAGTGAAGCTTCATCTGTATTTACAGACACTCCCCATCGGTGGCATCACTCTATAAGCTCCACCTCCTGTCAGATCAGTGGGGGCATTAGATTCTCACAGGAGTGCAAACCCTACTGTAAACTGCACATGCAAAGGATCTAGGTTGCACGCTCCTGATGAGAATCTAATGCCTGATGATCTGAGGTGGAGCTGGGGCAGTGATGCTAATGCTGGGGAGCAGTGCAAATACACGTTATCATTAGCAGAGAGGTTTGACTGCACAATAAATGTAATATGCTTGAATCATACCAAAACCATCCCCCACCCCGCCCCCATCCGTGGAAAAATTGTCTTCCATGAAACCGGTTCCTGGTGCCAAAAATGCTGGGGACCACTGCTCTTGAGGATAAGGACTGTCTTATTCATTATGGTATCCCAGAACTTAGTGTAACTGGCACATAATAGGAGCTTATTAATATTTGTCAAAGAAATGAACAAATGAAACAATGAGGATGGTCTGGTGTGGTTGTTGATGTTTACAGGGAGTCATTCATTCCGTAAGTATTTTTTGAACCCTCTACCACATACCACTCACTGAGTTACATGCTGGGAATACAACAGTGAAGAAGGCAGAGAAGGTTTATCCATCCCCTCCCCTTTGAAATGGGCACAGGCAACACACCTAAGGTCCCCTTCCAATGCTGAGATTCCCTGATTCTTAGAGTTGGCTAAAAAAAATTAAAATTGAGAGGAAAGAGGACCCCAAGGGCCATAGATAAACCCTCCCTCCCACCACCACACCTGCTCACAAGCCTAGAGACCTAGATCAAGCTATGGCTTCCGTCTCAGGTGGGAGAGGCCTCTTGGTGAGGCAGCACTGCCAGACCAGACCAGAGCAACCAAGCTGGGCATTTACCAAAACACCATCTCCTCACCACGAGACAAAGTTGGCTCCTATGTGAACCTGAGCTCCCTCAACTCAGCAATAAAATAAAGTATGGCCCAGTTAGGTAATATAAGATACTACAGATACCCTCACTTCTCTCAAGCATCTTAAAATTTCCTCATCAGCCTCAGGCATTTACCCTGCTAGGGGCCATATGAGTGACAACCTAATTACTATAGAGCAATTTTCAAAGAAGTAATTCCAAGATCATCTTTGGCCTAGGTTGTGCTAGAGCCATATGACAAATAAAGGCACAAACTAGAGAATACCATCTTGGGTCAGAATAAGCAATAACTGTCGAATATACTGCAGAGCCTTGATATCTATGGGAATGCATATTGAGACTGTCTCAAATCTCCACATTTTAGAATACAGCAGTGGTTATTCACTTGGAGCTCACAGAGTTCTCTGAGTATCTAATAAACCCTAAGAACCTCCACAGAAAATTTATATGCACATAAGTTTCTGTCTACCATTTTAGGAGGTTCACAAGCTCCCAAAGTCCCTCGATAGACTCGTTTTAAGAGTCCCTGTCCTAACCCATTTTACCTTCCCTATAAATGTACATGTAATTGTGAACGAAGGTCTACAGAGTTTAGCAGATATGCCCATGCTGGGCAATAAGAGAGGGTCATTGCAACAAGGCACTCTGCTTCCCCGAGTCCTTGAGCACTGTGTTTCAAACTTGGGTGCCAGTAATTTATAAACTACTTCATATCACAGGCCTTCAGAAGTGTTTGAAATAGTTAAATCCAAAAATATTAGACTCATGAATGCTAAAGGTCCACTCAAATGTGGTATTTTCTAAGGTGGTTTGTAAACTGGTTTAGGAGACAACTCCTAAAGAGGAGTCACACCTACCTTCAGGTAACCAGAGTCATTCAGCTGTGTAACTGCAGGTCCGACCACTGGTCGCAGCTTGTATCTTCTCCCCTTTCCCAAAGTTCCCAGTCTCCCTCTGGGAATCCTGGGGAATGTGCCTCCTGCCCTCTTCTGGGCCAGCCAGCATGCACGCCAAGTGGCTTCTAGCACTCTAAAGCCACCCAAGTCACAGCTGACTCATGCCACTGCTCTTTGTAATGAGGTATGACATGTATCTAAGCTCTTGTATATTTTCATATTTGTAGCCTACAATTAGGCATTTTTGAGGGATGTAGTTGACTAGTGGTTCTGTTCGGTGACCTATAATTACTCACACAGGCATCATGGCCAATCCCGGCAGCTATCAGGCCTAGAGGCACCGTGAGCTCAGACCTTGACGAGGAGGCTACTCGGCTCCAGGAAGGTCCAGAGAGTACTGCTGGCAATGTGCTCAGAAGTGCCCCTCCTTGGCACTCATGGAGAGGGCCCCCTTCCTCCCCTGCCTGCCAAGCCTGGGTGCTGGCACATTTGTGTGTCCAGTGCTAGCAGGAGACCACCTTGTGGGACACAGTCTCCATTACCAAGGCAACAGTAATAATTTATGTAAAGCAATTTCTGAAACTCCCCACAAGTTTCTCACCTAAGAGAAAAAGGATCACATCCCCCAGCCCATGGGACCCTGCAGTCACCTACTGCGCTGCTGGGCTGTGGGAATGGACACGACCTCCTCTCTGAGCCAGCCTTTCTGCCACCAGTTGCAGTGGCCTCACTGCTCCTAATCCTCCCCCATGCAAATGCCACCACCTGGCTTCCCCACTACCTCCCTGGCTAGGAAGGAAGGGCTCGTTTTTTCATAAAAGATCTGCCCCTCACCACATTTCACATATACATTTGGCTCCAATAAAAACTAGTTTCTTCATTTTTTTAATGGCAGCTCAAATCCCGATTCTAAATATAATCAAAGATATTGCCACCAGCCAGCCCCGTGCAGCTATGAAATACAACTGTGGCCCACACTCAGAGCAGCATACACATTAAGTATGAGCCCTGTATCTAAACCATAATTACTTTGCAAATTTCCCTTCTTTCCCAATGCTGGCTCCCAAGTACCTTAGGGTGCTTTATACTCTTCAAAAACACTTTCATATATCATCTCATTTCAGTCTACCAACATGCCAGTTAAATGCAGTAAGTATTACCTCCATCTCACAAAGAAGGAAGCTGGGGCTCAGGGAGGCTACACATCTTGCCCCATGTTCAGTCAATTAGTAAGTGCAGAACCAGGTCTAGAACTGCTTTGTAGCTATGTGAATTCAGTTTCTTCATATGTCAGCAATTAATAGTAGCTACTTCATAGAGTTATTGTAAGAATAAATGAATTAATATTTAATATATGTAAAGTACTTAGAATGGTGTCTGGTTCATAGCTGTCATTATTATCATTATTATTAAGAGTATTATCACCATCACCACCACCCAGAATCCCCAATTCCAAATCTAGAGCTCTTCCCCCTTCCATCCTGCTGCAGCTTTACAAAGATTGCTCAGGAGGCCATTTCATCTAACCTTGAGTAAGTCCAGACCCAATCCCTATAATTTATATATGGAACCCAGAACATACCAGGTTCTCTATCTTGCCACTCCACAAACTTCTCCCTACTGTGTGCATGGAGAACTACACACACACACCACCTTTTCTGCAAGTCTGACTCTAGTCTCCTGGCCTCTGATGGCACTTATGCTATGTGAGCCACCATTCTGTGGCTTGCCTGGCCTGTAGTACATGAGTCTCACTTGTCTCCAATTCTTCATTTATTTAGTTTATTTCCTCAACAATCATATCATGAGTACCTACTCTTTACCTACCCCTGTACTAAGTATGGAAAAAATTCCTTGCCCTTCAAAACATACCAAATGAGAAATGCAGGAACAGTGGATGCATAAGGGGCAGTGACAGCACAAAGGTACCAGAAAATAATTCTGATGGCAGCACAAAAGACTTCAGAGAAGACAATGCTAAGGTGAGTTTTAGAATGGCTGGAGTTCTTTCAGCAAACAAGGGGAGAAAAGGACATTCCAAGCTAAAGGAACAGTGCGTACACAGGGGTACAAGGCAGAATCATACAGAGTATGGAGTATGATAAGCTCACACTGCCAGCATGCAGAGGGGGTGAGTGTGTGTGTGTGTGTTATTGTGATATAATAAGGAATATATCTATATATATTTGGTTTTCTTCTGGTTCTTGGCACAGAGCTTCAAAAGCCCTCGGCATTTCCTGAGTGATGGGGTGAGAGGAGCTGTTTTGTTATTCCTAACAAGTCCCTCAACCATACCTGAGTTTATACTAATAAGTTGACTCTTGGTGAGCCCCTAGAAAGCTTTAGGGGAAAGACTGGTAGACAGAAAGACCAAGAAATGATTAGAGATTAGAACTTTCAGCCTCAATCCCCTGACCTCCTTGAGGGAGAAGAAAGGGGCTGGAGATTCAGTCAATCACCAATGGCCAATGATTTAATCAATCATGGCTTGTCTCAGTCCATTTTGTGTTGATAGAACAGAATACCACAGACTGGCTAATTTATAAATAACGGAGATTTATTTCTTATAGTTCTGAAGTCTGGGAAGTCTAAAACAGAGGGGCCGCATCTGATGAGGGCCTTCTTGCTGCATGGTCCCACGGAGGAAGGGTGGAAGGGCAAGACAGCACACACAAAAGACAGAGGGCAAGAGGGGGATGAACTTGTTTTTATCAGGAACCCATTCCCAAGATAAGGGCATTAAGCCATTCGTGAGGACGGAGCCTTCACGCCAAATCACCTTCTAGTCCCACCTCTTATACCCTCACAATGGCAATTAAATTTCAACACGAGTTTTGGAGGGGACATTCAAACCATAGCATGCCTACATAATGAAACCTCCATAAAAACCCTGAAACTTCAGAGTTTGGAGAGCTTGCAGGTTGCTGAACACATCAAGGTGCTGGGAGGGTGGTGCAACCCGAGAGGGCATGGAAGCTCTGCACAGACACACATACACCCCCAATACCTTGTCCCAAGCATCTTTTCCATTTGGCTGTTCCTGAGTTGTATCCTTAACAATAAACTAATAGTAATAGTAAGACTAATGTTAATAGTAAGTAAACTGTTTATCTGAGTTCTTTGAGCCATTCTAGCAAATTACCAATCCTGGGGGTGGGGAGTGGGGGGATGTGGGAACTACCCCCTCCAAATTCATAGCTAGTTGGTCAGAAGTATGGGTGGCCTAGACTTGTGACTGGTGTCTAAAGTGGGAGCAGTCTTGTGGTACTAATCCCTTACACTGTGGGGATTGTGCCAACTCCAGGTTAGTTACTGTAGAAATTGAATTAAATAGTAAGACATTCAGGTAGTGTCCAGAGAGTTGGAGAAATGACCTTTGTGGGGAAAAAGCCTACACATTTGGTGTTAGGAGTGTTATGAGTAGAAATACATCAAAGTAATAGTAGAGTGAGTGTGTGTGTGTGAGAGAGTAAGAGAAAGAGAAATTAGACATGGGACAGTGGGCAAGATGAGGCTAGAAAGATAGCGATGGGCCTTGAATGCCATGACAAGGAGACAGCTGGGCTTCTCGAGCTTTCCAGCAACCTTAGACACTGAAGCCTCAAGGGCATCTCCCTCCACTGGCTCCTCTTGGGGTTGGCAGGCAGCTGGGATAACAAGCATCAAGTCTGCCTTTCCATGGGCTGAGTGGCAATCTTGACTCCCTGGGTATGCTTACAGCATACCAATTTTAAATGCAAAATCCTTTAACAACTGTTTTCTTTCTCCTTCCATCTTTCTCCTTCTTCTAAAGAAGAGCTGTTTATCCCTATTCTCATTTCTGCCCCGCTCTGAGCCCTGAGTTTAGTGCCAATGCTTTTACACAAATCCAGCTTCACATCTTGAGTGAAATATAATTTCATAGGAATGTAATTCTGGAATGATCTCATTGAAAAAGCACATCCAGCAAAGGCCATGAGCAAACTTTAGGCCAGCCCATTCACACCCAGAGCCAAGAAGATTGCAGACCCCTTTCCCTTAAATGGAGAATGTGCTTGGACCCAAAGCAAAGCACACCAGCTGCCCACGGATATCATCCTGCCCACAGCCAGCCAGCCTGCCTGCAGACCAAGGCCTGGGCCCGGAGCAGCGACCACCATGAACCACTCTGGCACCATACAAGGACAGACTCGAGAGAGCATCTAAGCAAACAGGCCTCACCACATAGATGCTGCCTCTGTCCCTTGGGAGGGCCCTGGCTCCAGGCCATCAAATATCAGCTGAAAATATTAACACTCCCCTGTCATAGCCCCATCAGACAGAAGAGGATCCCAAAGGCAAGCTGCTAAAGATCCTCCCCACAGCTACCTGCCTTCCCTAACTCTCTGAAACTCAGTTACCACCCGACCCTATTGAGCAAGTCAGAAAGTAGGGTATTCAACTCTGAAACTAGAAGTCAGAGCCAGGTCTAGCCCAGTCCAACAGATCTGAGACAGAGTAGAAGAAATAATATACTTTGATGGACTCTCAAAAAATCCTAGCTGAAAAATTACCAAGTTGGAATCTTTGGAAAAAATGTCCTCATTCCAAATCTGTTCCCCACCCCCAATGAATCCTCATAAAATGGACCAGAAAAGGAAAAAATAAAAAGAACTAATGACTTGCCAGGTCTACAAGAACTCTCTGTGCTATCTCTGCAACTTTTCTGTAAATCTAAAACTACACTTTTTTTTTTTTTTAAGAAAATAGAGACAGGGTCTCACTCTTTCTCAGGCTGGTCTCGAACTCCTGACCTCAAGCGATCCTCCTGCCTCAGCCTCCCAGATAAATCTAAAACTATTCTAAAACAAAAAGTTTATTAAAAATAACAGTTTGTCACGGTTTCCTCTATAAGAAATAACGGGAAAAGAGTAGTATTTGGGTATGAAACTTTGAGTATGAAACTCTGCCTCCACTAGCTAGGAAGCTTTGGGTGAGTTACCCAAGTTTGTTTCCTCACCTGTAAAATGGAGATGACAGTCCCAGCCACTAAGTGTTGTTGCACAGATTAGGTAAGATAGTGCATTGAAAGGACTTACCATCACTGCTAAAAGTGCTTTCTTGCTGATAGTTTCTCAGGTCAGTCAGCCTCCACCTTGGGTACTTGACAACTGCAGTGGGAGGCCCTACCTCCACTCCTCAGCTCTGCCGGTCTTTATGTCTTGCAGCCTCTTCCACATACATCTTGACAATTTAAGCCCAAAGCACAGTAATCACTCAAAGGGCTGAAGACTGCCTTACAGCAAGTTCCAATTAGCATACTTTTGTTGACAGAAACATGTTCTCCTTACTGTTTTCCCTTCCTCCATTAGAATCCAATGTCACTACCATTAGCTGAATTACTTTCCTGAGGTTTGCAGGTGTCAATCAGAAGAAAAGGCAGAGGTTGGCAGAGTTGGGCTTCTGGTAGGATTAGCTGTCCACAGAGCAGGTGTGAGCACAGGATGTATACTCTCAAAATTGCCACAAAAGATTCTTCATCCTTGGTAGCATCACCACCCACCCTCCTCTGTGAGCCCCACTCCCCATTCTGGCCCCACATGAAGCTGGACTTATAAACTGCAAATCCACCAAGTCAATGGGCACAGCAAGTTCCCCAATGCCAAGAGGTAAGTCCCAAGGCTGGGCATGAAGTTGCCCCCAACTCCTGGAGCCAGACTCTTGAGCCTCAGCCACTTGCCTCTTGGCTCCACAATAATATTATCCACTCCTCCCCTAGGGAGACTTAGGTGAGTGGACAGGCCAGGAACCCCATCCTGGTCCTATAAGTGGATGGGCTAGAGACCAAGGAAAAAATCAGGTAAAGAAAGGTATGGATCTGATGTCATGTTATTTCCTTGAAAATCACTCACAAGGATGTCAGAGTTTTCAGAAACTCTCCCAAAACAAAGGAGAAGTCCAATCTCACCCTGAAAATTTAGTGTCCAAATAAGGGAGCAGTCAGTGCTAGAACAGTCAGCCTGTTCCAACTTTGAAAAGCCTGTGAGAGAAGCAGTTCCCAGGCTTAGGATTCCACTGACAGGTTGCAACCCCTGGAAGCACTAATGGGCACATTCTAGTGGCTAATTTCTCTGACCTTCCAGATGGCTGGATTGGGGACACACCCCATCTGAGGCCCAAGGACATTAGTTCCTGGCAGAGAGCATGCAAAAACTCAGCAGCCCCAACCATGCCAGATAACAGCCCCAGCAGCTTCAAGGACAAGTTTTAGGAAGCAGAGCCCAGGAAGAAGATGTCCTTGGAGCCATTTCTTATTAAACCAAGTAAGAGCCAAATATAACCAAATATGAAGACGCTAATTAACTATGTTGTTGTCTTTGCAATTTTTCCCCAGCTCATCACCTCATACCTAGTTTACTGCAGTGGTCTCTGGTGATAGAGAGAGCACTTTATCGAGTGCCAGCCCATAGGAGGCACTAAATAAATGTTAAATATTGCCACTGTATTACTATTCCTCTTTATTCTTCCATCTCCAGTCTTCCCTGCTCATAGATGGCAGACTAAGCATCCTGGAACATCGATATCATCGTATCATTCTTTTGGGCTCCTTAACTGCCAATTACACCAGACCCAGATTCCTCTAGTGCCACCAATTGCACTTCCCTCTTTAACCATTCCCCACCCTACCCCCACCAAACACACACTCATCCACACAGAGATGCACAGACTTGCACAGATAGATAGACACACACACACACACACACACACAAATGCATTTCTCTCTCCAGGCGGGACACCTTCAGCTCTAAACATGTCCATTTCTGCCTCCATGTTTTTGTGCTCAAACCACTGCCAGCCTGGAGCGCTGTCCTTCCTCTCTGCTTATCCAATTCCTAGTCATGATCCAAGGTCCAGCCCAAGGTCCACTTAAGCTCAGGCTGGGAAACCATTCAATCCACAAACAATGACCAAGCACCTGCTCTGTGCCAGGCACTAGGCCAGTCACTGAGGACACAGTAAGGAAAACAACACAGCCCTACATGCTCCAGACTGGTGGGAGGGGCTTCAATATGAACCACCCTGCTCACCTGAACCCTGCAGGTAGGAAGTCAACCACCAGACCTCACAGGCAGCTTGCGGTGATACTTGGAAGGGCTAAGGTGTGGCAGGACATGAAATCCAGCTGGATGAGATCATCTTGCTTCTCCCTTTGCCTTTCCAAGAAGCCACCTGGGCCTGGTGATTTAGAATATATTCTATTACAAGAACCATCATTCTCTCTGACCACCGTGGGTATCATTGCCCCCTGTCCTGCTCTGGAGTTTTATCAGCTAGGCTAGGTCCAACCCCATTCAATAATAGCCCTACTCAATCACCTCTCCTTAGGGCCAGGTACAGGGGCTCATACCCATGCCTTAAGCCAGGGGACAGAGAGAGAGTGACCAATGCTCTCCTCAGGGGCTCCCAGCCTTTGTGCCATTTGACTATAGAGGTGATGGGGGTCACATAGGAGGGAACTCCCTTGGGCCTCTCCAGGGTAATGTGCAATTCTCAGACCCTAATAGTAACTCCAGCCTTCTCTCTCCTATTCAGGAAAGGTTACGAGAATATGAGTCAGATTGCTACTATTATAGGTATAATCTTGCATACCTTCTAAATTATAATAATAGGTAACTCATTCACACATACCTGGTCCTTTATCCTACGTAACAAATGCCACGTGATACATCTCACATCTAGGTCCTACCCTGAGTTAGCTGCGTGAGGCTTCAGTGCCACCACCCCCAGGCTCCCTACCCTGGAGAGCCAAGAGGACTGCCTGGATAAAAATGAGACCCTAAGACAGATGTGGAAGCCTAAATGCAGAGGGCAATCCTAATTCATTTTTCCCCCGCCCAGGGCAGACAAACGCTGCTACATTTGCCTGGGGGAAAGGCCCACAGTACACCTTCTACCTTCCTCGAGCCCCACTGATTCTAACTGCCTCTGAAAGACTGAAACCATTATTGACTTGATATTGACATGGACCAAAGGGACTTCCTGTTGGACATGCCTTAGGCCTGTCACAGGGCCCAAGATGGCAGTAACTGGCAAGAGGCCCAAGAGCTCTTTAAATGCTAAGACCTCAGATAATCTCCTAAGTACAGAGAATCTGTGAACAGTGCTCACTAGGCATTGGAATCGCTAAACGCCAATCATACGTTATTCCCAAAATCACAAACTAAAAAGTTCTCTTAGATGTATCTTAAAATCCAGTTGACCCAGGGAGGAAAGAACACCTAACCCATCCCTACGTGTCTTTCCAGCAGTGGAGACTCATAGTCTTCCTCATCACCCATCCTCATCATAATCTACCTGAACCACAAGTCTCTGAATAAGCTTATCTCGTATGAGATGCAACTGTTACTTTTTATAGTATTAAGTAAAACCACCCTTTCCAGAGAGGCTGAATTGGTCTCAGTGCACTCTAAGGAAACTCCCATCTTTCAGGAGCTTACCCAAAACATCAGTCACATGTTTAGGGGCACAGACCTAGGTGGCTTTTATAGGTCAAGCCAGCCAGAATGGTCGCAGCTGCTGTTGATCAATGCATGCCGTATGTGAGCACTAACAGGGATCGACGGGTCAAGCCTTAAAGGGCAGGACAGAAGGAAAGAAGCTGCCATCGTCCCTCAGAGCACCAGCAACTGGCTCAGAGGAGTGTCTGCCTGAGCAAAGACTGAATCCAACTGTAACAAGCACCTAGTCTTTGAAACCTGCGGCACCCAGACAGTATCATCTCCTACTGACTGCCTCCGGGGGGTCCTCCCACACAGCCACCCCTCATACTATGCCCACCACCAAGGCTGAAGAGAGGACCCGGGACATACTCAGTATCTTCAGAGACTTAGCCACATATTTCCAGTTTGTCCACTTCAGCCCCTCCTCCTGCCCCTGACAACTCAAATTTTCAGTCTCCACATATGTATCTATGTGCCTGTGTGTCTATGTTTTATTTACACTACCCATGTCTGTTGTTAGCAACAGAAACAAAGTAGTTTAAGGCAGAAAAGTCAAGTCTGCCAACTGGCTTGCTGCTCCCGGTCTTGCTTCCAGCTCAGGGAAGAGGCTGGTAAAGGATCCTTCTAGCTCTAATCCACCACGTGCGCCTACAGCTCCCACGTACTAGGGGGCTGGGAGGCGTGGTGCCAGTTCACCCCACGCTGGTCACTCCTGCATGGGACATCAGCTATCACCTCTCCCTCTTCTTCCCTGGAGGCCACTCCCTGAACGCCTCATTCCCTCACCTGCCTGGATGCTGACTACTATTGAAAGGCAGAACTTCAAAAGCCAGAATTCGAGAAACCCACTCTCCTCCCTTGGACACCAGGAGGTTGTAAAGCTGAACGGCATTGCCTCCCCAGACCCAGGCTAAGTTTTACCATCTTCAGTTCTTCTGCTACTGATAATCTTCCAAGTTTCAATACCAGACTCCTCAATAAAAATCAACAGTAATTGCTGATCACTACTTTGTTGTGAGCAAAGAGGAAAAAAACCACAAGATGTGATTCTTGCACTCAGGGAGCTCACAGCTCCCTAGCGTAGGGAAATGAGACACAACAACAAACAATCCAAGTGTGGGATACAGACCAAAATCATGCTAAAGGACCATGGGTGGGGTTGGAGGGGCTAGAGCGGCTCAGGACAGGGTCTCTGTGGGAGAGGAAATGTGAGCCAGGCCATAAAGGACCGACAGTAGTTGGACAGAATGAGACAGAAGGCTGCTTGAGATGAAGAGTTAGACAATGACTCAAGGTCCCAAGGCAGGGAGAACAGCAAATATCACACCCATAGTGTTTCTCCCATATCCGATTCCTGTTAGTGCTCACATATGGCTCAGCCAGGGGAGGTAAGGAGGAAAGAAAGTGGTTTGACTTGGTAAAAATAAAACCCTCACCTCAGGGTCACCATGCTCTCCAGCCCTTCTGCACCTACCTCTGCCAAGAGCATGCTCAGTGTTTCCTTTTTCTGTACACCTTTGAAATCCTCTCCCCTACAGTGCATAGAATGTAGCCAGCCTAACTCCCTAAACCCAAAACACCCTTATGAAACTCTCAGTACTCAAGGCTCCTGCTCCTACAGCAGGACAAGCTTCAGGCTCCCCCAGTTGAATGTGGGTTGGGAGATTGAACAATTCCTCTGCTGGTCCAGGTCAAGCTATGAATCTGATTCTTTACTTACCAGAGCAGGAAAAGGGGGGCATTATGAAATTTTAAGTACAGTTCCTGGTAAGCCAGGACAACAGTCTTTCCTCCTTCCATTCGTACTTAACAATCATATGTGCATTCAACTGATACATACCAAACACCAGCCAGGTGTAAGCCAATATGCCTAGTGCTGGTCAAGACACCAAAATGCATCAGACACGGGTCCATCCTCAAGGAGCTTACACATAAATCTAATAAATACCAGGAAGACTATTTTAACTGCCACTAGAAAGATGAAATTAAGTGTCACTACTGAAGAGATGCCATTAGAGAGATGAAATGCTATGGATTTAGGTAGAGGGGGATTATTTCCAACTAAAGGATCAGGAAGACTTCATAGAGAAGGTGGCCCTCGCACTGGGCCTGGAAGATCAAATGGCAAAAGAATAAAGGGGCATTCCTGGGCAGATGGAACCACATGAGCAAAGGCTTAGAGGCAGGAAAGTAAAAGACATGAAGAACAAAAGATATTCACTCTGATGGGACTTTAACTGAAAGTAGACTGGGAGAAAGAGTTGGAAAGACAGAGACAGGTCAGCTATAAAGCCTTTGAGAGGCAAATTAGGGATCTTAGCTTTTCTCTGGGGAATCACAGAAATGTTCTGAGAAAGGAATGATGGGTCATGATGATGAAGCAGTACTCAGAAGCCTAGGGGTGGCCGGGCGCAGTGGCTCACACCTGTAATCCTAGCACTCTGGGAGGCCGAGGCAGGAGGATCGCTTGAGCTCAGGAGTTCGAGACCAGCCTGACCCCATCTCTACTAAAAATAGAAAAAATTAGCCGGGTGTGGTGGTACACACCTGAGTAGTCCCAGCTACTCGGGAGGCTGAGGCAGGAGGATCGCTTAAGCCCGGGAGTTGGAAGTTACAGTAAGCTATGATGATGCCACTGCACTCCAGCCTGGGCAACAGAGCAAGACACTGTCTCGAAAAAAAGGAAGTCTAGGGGCTTTGGCAGAAAACTCCTATCACATACTCCTATGAGGAAGTATATGATGGGAATTTTTGCCTTTGAGGTTCGGGCTGAACGGAAAAATAAGTAGGCAGTCCCCAGGGTGGCTGAGAGTCTGTACAAGCAGGGAAGAGCTAGAGAAGGAGCTATCGGGAGGGGGCAATGAAGGAGTGGGAAGTGTAAACAGGCAGGAGATTAGGAAAGGAAGGGAATTTCAGAGTTTAAGATCCTGGAAGTGGAACTGCTCCAAGTGATGAGGCCAAAGGTGTGACTGTGCTATGAGCAACTTAAGAAGAAAGACGACGAAGTCCTTGGAGTTGACAGGGTTGAGGGACTGAGAAGCCAGAGCACTGAAGGAATCTTGGTATGAATCCTCGAATCCTAATTATGCCAGAAAGGGGACATATGAAGAAGGTTGTACGCAATTAGCCTGAAGTCAAAAGGTAGGTGAGAGCACCAAGAATGAGCAAAGGAGATATAAGTGGAGGGAGGGACTAACTTCTAATGGGAGAGTTGCCAGGCAGGGCTCGGAAGCAAGGGCAGGAATACAGGGAAGAGTCAGGGGAGGAAGTGAGGTGGCTTCATCAGAGAGGGTCACAGGAAAGTAAGATCTTCAGGGAAAAGCCAGCTTTCAGCAATAATAAAGAGGTAGGAATGCTCAAGGAAAAGGTACAAAACAAGGAGCAATACCACTTTTTGTCTGTTACATGGAACGAGATGATAAAGAAAACTATTCCCAGATTCCCAGAAGTCAGGCAGGGTGTGGCAAACCAGGCACTCTCATACACTGTTGGATGTATTATAAACCAGAACAATTTTTCTGCAGGACATTTGGGGGGGGGGATATATATATCTCTCAAAAGCTCTGAAAAATACATCCTCACAATGATATCCTATATAAAGTTAAAAAGACAAGCTACAGACAGGAAGAAAATAACTACAAAGCACATAACTGACAAATGATTAAAAATCAGAATATATTAAGAACTCCTAAAATGACTATAAAAAAGACAATCCAACTGAACAACAGGTAAAAGAAATGAACAATTTTTAAAAAATGAAATATTGCTCAACCTCTTTGATATTGGGAAAATGCAAATTAAAGCAATGAGATATTATTTCATACTCATAAGATTGGAAAATACTGAGAAGCCCGGTATCTGCAAGTGTTCGCAAAAATATGGAGAAATGAAAATTCAATATATATTGCTGGTAAACACATGCAACCATTATAGAAAGCAATCTAGAACTACTAGTAAAGCTTAAGAATCACGCACCCCACTACAACAATTCCACTTCGAGGTAGTGAGCACACATAAACTCTCATACAGTCCTGATACAAAGATGTTCATTACAGTAATGTCTGTAGTACACAAAAATTAGAAAGACTTTAACCATGTCGCACTGTTATACAATAGTGCATTATACATCAATTAAATTGAATGATTTTATACATGGATATGTTTCAAAAATTATGTTGAATGAAAAAATCAAGCTGCAGAAGGTTGAATGCAGGAATGGTACATGTGTATAAAATTACAAAATACAATACCATATACATTATTTATGAACATATATATGTAAAAAGATTAGGTATGCACAGTAATGAGGCTTATATCTTCAGGAAGAGGAAAGGACTTGGGAAAGCTTTAGTTGTATCTGTCAAATTTTTTAAAATTTTAAATAACAGATCTGAAGCAAATATGGTAAAATGGTAAAATGTTAATATTTATTAAATATAACATAATATAATATAATAAAACCTAGTACATAGGTTTTTATTATATTAATATTTTATTTTTTCCATATGCTTTTCCAAGTTTTAGAAATTATTATTAAATAATTTAAACGTTATATACCTTTTGAACCAGCAATTCCATTTTTTGAAACTTCCGGAAATAACTATCCTGACATCATACAAGTAGGCACAGCTATGTAGACATGTAGATATTTACCACCAGATAGCCTTAATAACAAAACAACAGAAATAATCCAAAAGTCCATCCTCAGACTAGTTAAATAATGATTCAACCATACAATGGAATTCTATGAAGCATTAAACATTACCAAGTAGCTCTCTATGTACTGTCCATGGAAGATATTCAAGTAACATTACCAGTCAAAAAATCAGGTTACAAAACGTTAAGTACAAAATGATACCATGTTTGGAAAAAAAATTATACATATAACATATATGAAAAAGATCCAGGACGATAATGTATACAAAAAAATTAACAGTAATTATGCTACAGAGGGATTATGTGATTTTTAGCTTTCTTCCTAATATTTTTTGTTCCTGTCCAAATATTCTTCAGTGAGTATGTATTTCTTTTGTTACTAGAAAAATCAATAAAGTTAGTTAATTTTGTGCAAAAAGACAGAAAAAGGAAAAGAAAATAAGGGCAAGTTGGTCTGCCAATAGCAGATGGGTTTTAACCTGGGATAATGGAAAATGTTAGCAGAAAAAGAGGGAGACACTGTAGAAAGAAGTGTAACAGAAGAGTTGCAAGGAAGAGCAAAGCTTACAGGTTTTATCCAGGTTGAGAATTTTCAGTCACAAGAATGAAGAAGGCAAGAGGGAAGAGGGTTGGCTGGGAGACCTGCTCACGACTGAAGGGCAGAGAGTATGGATAGGCAGACTGCACAGTTCCCAAATTCCATATAAAATTTTAATAATAATTCATTCTCCACCTCACAGATCCTGAACATGCCATGTGACCAGCTCCTTTCGGCATAGTTTGAGTGATGGAAGGAAGACTCTGAGATGCCTTGGGTGTCCCCCAAATTAAGCCATACTTTTACTTTTACATCCAAGGAGCCAGCTGCCTGAGTTTCCACAAACAGTCAGCTTCATCCCCAGGCCCCATAGCCTGAATTTGCCCTATTTCAATGAAAAATCCTCACCAGCTTTTCTTCACATTAAAAACTGATTGTGTGGGTGCAAAAATATAGTTAGATAGTTAGATAGAATGAACAATATTTGATAGCAAAACAAAGTGACTATAATCAACAATAAGTTAGGGTATATTTTAAAACAACTAAAAGAATGGAATTAGAATGTTCCTAACACAAAGAAATAATAAATACTTGAGGTAATGGATACCATAATTACCCTAATTTGATTAATACACATTGTATACCTGTATCAAAACACCACACCTACCCTATAAATATATACAACTATTATGTACCCATAATAATTAAAAATTTAAAAAATTTTAAAAACCTGATTGTGATCATAGCAGTTTTTCCTGTTTTCTGGGATCACTGCTACAGAGAAAAAGCCACAAGAGGATAAAAGAACACACATGCAAATTCTTCTGTGGCTCAAACTCTACTCATTCTACCTGCCTCAGACCAAGGAACACTTCATGTGCTTGGAAGGTAGTCACCTGTCTGCCCTGTTAACTTCACCCTCTGAAATAATCACCCTTTCCCAACTAGGACCTCTCCCTGGTCACTATAATCCCATGATTTATTTGTGATATGGACTTCATTCAGCAAAAGCCCAGAGCTGGTGTTATCTAGAAATGATGACAGTCATTTCCAGATCAGAAACAGTTACACAGATAAAGTAAAGGGCAATCCCTGCCTAGTATAATATTTATGACCCAAGAGATGGCAGAGAAGACAGAGGAGGAATGCAAGGTGCTTGTTCACCTGATCTGCCAGTATTAAGCCAGCCTCTCATTTGTAAATGAAGAAAAGGCCAATACCTGGTGCTTAAGAGGGAATTAAATGTTAGGTCAGTACCCTTCCCTCCCAGGGCTATTACAAGGATTAAACAAAACAGTATTTTAATACAAGCAAGAACACAAGTTACACGACAGCTCTAACTTGCCAGTAGGAAGCCAATCTTTTCATCTGTTTTCCAAAGTCTATGGATCTGCTTTTAACTGGAAATACAGAATACAGAGCATAGAATATAGAACTCAGATCCTTGAGTTACTGTCCAAGTCTTAACAAAATTCCAAATGAAAAAAGTAGTATTTAATGAAGACCATCTAAGGGGTATGATAGAGATCCATGCCTCTGGGTACTTTAAGCTCTGTTTTTCTATCAGACCACCAGAAAACTATATATATGCCATTAGCTCAGCTCCTCACAGAGTGGTTTTCACTGAGTTGCAATTTCATGTAACACATTTGTATTTTATTAGCAGTATCTATAAGAGAGCTATAGGAAACCAAGATTGCATAAGCATTTGTTGTCAAAATGGTAAGGAAACTGTTGTGGTTGTAAAAACAAGGAAAAAAACATACTTATTGGTTAAAAAGAAAGTAAGAATTACTATTATATCATTCAACGTCACCTTAGCTAGCCATATAAATGTCATTAAAATACAAAACTTAAGAAGAAAAAAAACTATGTCCGCCTTGAGAAATTCATATGTAGACTGCCAAGGAACTCAGAGTTGAAGGCTGTTCACAGCAACCACGTTTAATTAACAAGATTAGAACATTTGCACGCTCTTTTCTTTGGTTCTGATTATCTGTTTCTACGTTATTAACATGATGAAGGCCTCCCTCTACTGTGTGCCAAGGATTGTTCACGTGTGTTAATTATGTTAATTCATTTAATACTCTAAAACAATCCTTTGAGGTAAATGTTAGCAATTCTGTTTTACCAAATAAGAAAAGCAAAGTCCAAGTCATACAGCTAGTAAAAGGAAGAGCCTGAATTCAAACCAGGTGTGATTTCAAAATTCCCATTCCTCCCACTATCCCATGGAAAGTACAGTGGGGTGTTGTTTTTATTTTGTCTTCTGTAGTCAACTACATCAGTTTCTCTTCTGAAAAGACTATAAATCCAAAGAAAAAATATATATGGAAATGTTTTATATGCTGTAAGGTAGTATTCATTTGTAAATAACTATCATTATCCTCCAGGAAAAGACACATAGAGCAGAGCTGACATTTCTACTACACATACACATATACATACACATCCACACACACACCCCCAGGAAAGTCAGCAGGAAATGAACTCCAAACACAGCCTAACAGAAAAACTTTTCTCTCGACATTAAAACTCATAAAACCATGTAAGCATGTGGGTTAGTCACTCCCTTAATCTTAGGTGTTTGGCAAAATAGTGAGAAATGATCCCATGTCTAGCCTCCCCTGGGTATAAACGCTTGTTTTCTTCAGAATCGAGGAGATGCTGGTATTAGCCAGGTAGGCTTTCTTCTCTCCTTACTCACTTTGAATCTATTCTCCTTCAGTGATGATCATCCTCAAAGCAAGATGATAGTATTTCAAGAGATACTATCTATGAGAGGAGGAATTATCATTTCAAGTTTTCATTTCCAGCTTATCCACAAATCCATGACTACAGATCAAAGTTCTCCCAAACTCTGAAACCTACAATATGCTTCTTTCCTATAAGCTTGATGGCTATTACCTAGGAGACATGTGTGCTTTCCCTGGTATTTTAGAGACAAAGTTCAGAATAAGAGGTGCTCAGAAAGGAGGTCACTCCACCTCCAGTCCTGGGCATCAATGGCTTTCTAGACATTTAAGAGGCAAGTGGTCACCAGCAACAAGAAAACGCTGGGAGTTCTCTGGACCACTGCTTCATCCAGGGACAAGCACTCCCTCTGCCTGTCCCCACTCAAATCCTATAAGCAAAGTGTAAAGAATACAACACAAATCCTCACAAAGACTGGCTAACAAAACAAACCCCAATCAAAAAAGCATCAGGGGCTACCACACAAAGGGAACCCTCCGGAATAAAAGAGTGAAGGGGGCTCACTGGCCAACTTCCCTAAAACTGGCACTACCTAAGTGACCAAGTGTCTCCTCTAAAGGGCTCCTGCTCCAATCCCCACCGACATATCACAGTTCTTTTTCTTTTCAGTATTAATCCCCTACCCCATTAGTTTCCCTACAACCCAACTAGTGGACAGCAATGCCTAATAGAGCACAACAGGCTTAAAAGCTCTTTAAAATGGGTGTTTTGTATTTTTTCTCTCCTATCACTGACCAAGCTTCCAATCTGTTCCACAGTGCCCCAGCTCTACTGTAAAGCAACTACCCCACATCTTCAAACTCCTCACAGAATCAAGCACCATCGCCTGCCCTGATGTACACCACTCCCTGAGAGCTCTCTCTTCACCCTGGCAACTTCGATAGTGATGTGGATGCATCCACTCAAAGCCCTTATCTCACGACTGAGTCCCTGACGTCCATTCCACTTCCACTTTATTTACTCACACCTATGGACAAACCTTGGACCTTGGACTACACATTTCAAAATCTTATCTTCTAAAATTCTACTGTCTGACCACAATTTCCCTTCCTGACTACCTCTTGACCTTTTGACTACCCAATAGCTGCTCTTGGCCAGGTCTCTGCTCCCTAAAGCCCTTCCCCTTTTTCCTAGCTTACATCAGCCGTCCCTTGGCCCTTCCTTTCTGCCCACATAGGCTGGAATCCACCATCCATCATGCTCAAATCCACAGCCTCCTTCTCCTTTCACTGTACCTACCTATAAAGCCCTAATTCTGGTATTCTCCATTCCTTTGTCAGGACAATTAAAAATTGCTGGTCAGATATCAACATATCTAAAACACGTCTGAAAGGTCTTTTAGAGATACATTCTAAAGTATTTATGGATAAAATGGTACGATGCCTGGAGTTTGCTTCAAAAAACTCCAGTGGAGAAGAAGGAAGAGTAGTGCACAAGAACAGAAATAAAACGAGCTAGTTCACATGCTGATAATAGTTGAAGCTGGATGATGGACATAGGGGTGGTTATCTTCTATTCTCTCTACTTTTGTTATGTTTGACATTTTCCATAATACAAAGTTAAAAAGAAACCACTTAAGTGAAAGATTAACGGGGAATAGTGCCAAAGGTCACCCACAGATAACCTGCTAGTCACAAAATGAAAACTATAATTTTACAATGAAGAAATTTGGCTGCTCCTACCCTAACCAGTAACCAAATTTAGCATCAATAACAGTGGGACAACCAGACATTATGCGTCTCTGATAAACTGCATCATTTACAAAGGGTTTTTTTTTTCCCAAAATGCTTAATCTGAATTTAATCAAGCCTCTTTATCCAGTTTACTGTTTACAGAAAATACAGGGGATGGAGGAACAATCTGAACAATACCCCAAAGAAACAATTAGACAAATCCATAAAGTGAAATGTGAATTTATGTTAAGAAATAAGAAGGAGCGTCTAAAACTGAATTCGTCATTTCCCACCCTCCCGCCTCCTCTACTTTTAGTTCCTGTAAGTCATCCCTGACTTTTCATTCTCCTCACTTTAGTTCAATCTATCACCAAGTCCTGCAAATTCTGCCTCCTTCCTGTCCTGTATCACCTCCTCCATTCCCTGGCACTCTGCCTCAGACTTGATCATCAATTGTTTGACTTACTGCAGTAATCTTCCAAAAACCATCTCCTTGTTCCAATTTTACTTTCTTCAAATCTACTCTCTACACTTCTTTCTTTGCATCTTTCTAAAATGCAAATTTGACCATATCACTCCAATGCTCGCTCTTTTAGCAGCTCCACTGCCCACAGCAGTGCGTCCCAAAATGTGTTAAGGAACTGCACACTCAACTTATCACCTGGCACTCCAACGCCATGGCAAATGGCACAAGGCGGTAAGTCATTCACATTTCAATTGTTTCAAATTTTCTCATTAGATTAAGGAGACAGTCCTCCACTTGCAGCTGTCTTTATCTCTCAAACACTTGATAATCTCTTTATGAGAGAAGACTTTCACAGCCAGTAGTATTTGGCTAGAACTTTAAAACATTATTTTTTTTTTCATTGTATTTACTTTAAAAGTTACCGTCTGTGTATGGCAAGTAATATTGATTTTCCACTTTAAGAAAGTAAGATAACGTTTACTTTTAAAATGCATTTAAGTTAGAAAGTGAGGTGATTTAAACATTATGTAAATAATAGCTCAGGTATTATTAAGAGACTACGGTAATATTGTTAAGATGGTAAGCAATGAATTAAGTCTGGGAAAAACCGCCCTATAGCTTAAAATTCAAGTTTCTCTGTATGGTTATAGTGGTTTAAAAATAAGTCTACACACTGATATTCCTCTCTCCTTAAAGCAGATGGGCCTTTGTAACTAGCTTGGGAACAGAATGTGGCTTACGTGGGGGTGCATAACTTCTAAGGCTAGGGTAGATAAAGGCCAAAAAACTACATGAGAAGACCCCAAGCACGATCCAGAACCATGCCAGATAATAATAAAAGCATTGTTTGAAGCCACTATGTTTTGGGGTGGTTTGGTGGGCAGGACACTGGTAGATCCAGCCTTTCAAGAGCCTGCCCCCCGAGACCTGTCCCTGGTGTCTCATCGAGACACTCCTCACTCCACCCTGCCGCATACAGCAAACGTGACCAATTGGGAGCTCCCTGCGTACTGGGAACTTCCATCTTCACTCCCCTCTGTCTTTTTGCACTCTTATCCTTCCACCTGGAATGCTCCTCCCTGCCTTGTCCACTTAAAAAAGAACTGAGCATCCTTCAAAATCTGTACCAATACCGTTTCCTCTGTGAAACCGTGCCCTTCTCTTCCCTGCTCTCCTCCCACCAGTGACCGAATGAATCCTTTCCTCCCAGTGCTACCTCTAGGGTTGCAAAAATCACAGTGCAGTATACTGGCCTTTTATATGTCTCGTCCACTCAACGATTAAGTTCCTTGAGGGAAGAAGGGACTGCACGCCTGTGTGCAGCTGGTCCTGCAGGGGCCTAACAAATGTCTGCTGATCTGAGGTAGTTTCTCTTTCTGCTTCCTTACGTGGCCTATTTCCACTAAAAACATTTCTGTCTAAGTACCTGGCTGGCAGAGCAGAAATGATGCCAGCTCAACGCTACTCTTTCCAGTCCCCCCAACTCTCACTTCCAGTTCCAGGATTTTATACTCTGACCCTCGAACGAGGCTTTCTTCTCTGGGTTCACGAGTTCATGACCCTTGAACAGCAACCCTAAGTTGATCCAGCACCAAAACCTGCCTTTTAATATGGTTAGGTGGGACCTGACTAGCTAGTGTCTGGGACGTAAGTGGGTCCTCAATGAACATCGTTCCTCTTCCTTCTCTCACTTCAAAAGTCTTCCTGAATCTGTCTTCTAAGTAGCCACGAAGCTTCACACTTTTTCCTGCTGGTCCCCTCCGAAAGTCACTCCCTCTCTGAGTCTTTTTTTTTTTTTTTTGTCGCCCTGGGTAGAGTACAGTGGTGGTGTCATCGTAGCTCACTGCAAGCTCCAACTCCTGGCTCAAGTGATCCTCCTGCCTCAGCCTTTCGAGTAGCTGGGACTACAGGTGTGTGCCATGACGCACAGCTATTTTCTATTTTTAGTAGAGACGGGGCCTCACTCTTGCTCAGGCTGGTCTCGAACTCCTGAGTTCAAGCAATCCTCCTGCCTTGGCCTCCCAGAGTGCTAGGATTACAGGCGTGAGCCACCACGCCCAGCCTCCTCTCTGGGTCTTAACACCCCTTTAGCCTTTGGCCCTTTGATGCTCCTCAGTACCAACCTATGCATCTTTAACACGCACTTGCCCTCTCTGCTTGCACCTCAACAAGGGTGAGTTAATCAAAGCAGTGTCATTTAAGGGAGAGGCTTCTGCAGCACAAGATCTAGGTCTAGTGTGTTAATACAGTTGCATATGGGATTCATTGCAAAGTTTTTCAAAGGGGACTGATGCAATTATCCCCAAACATCAAGAAAGGGGATCTGGCTGTATCATACAAACAAACAAAAAACAGAATTGGGAATCAAAAGACTTGGGTGCAATTTTTGATCTCCCTCTTTCACTAAAGGCTTCTTTTTTTGAAAACTGGATCAGAAATGTTCCTTTAAAAGGTTGCAGAAAATGTTTTTAATGGTTATGGTACATTCTAAATAAATATTACAATAATGTAAATGTAGGTAGCCTCAACTCACTACAAACACTAAAGTGAAAAGAAGTTTACATATTTTATGTAAAGAATAAATTTAATAGAAAAAATGTTACTTTAGGTTTTTTAATCAATAAAATTTAATTCCTGCTTCACTCCTTAGAGCAAAATTAATTACAGTTCAAATGTAATGTTTTTGGAACCATAAAAACACTTAAGACACAAATGAATTATCTTTACAATTCTGATGAGTAAAGAAAATTTTTCAAATTATGACACAAAAGCCATAAAAGGGGGGGAATAGCACCTTGAAGGAAAATATTATACATTCACCTACATAAAAATTTAAAACATGTGAAAGGCAAATAACTAGCATAAACAAAGTCAAAAAAATTTTTTTTAAACTGGGGGAAAAATTAGCAGCATGTATGGCAAAGAGTCCTAATGTAATATGTATGTAAAAACTCTTACAAATATACAAGAAGAAATAACGACTAAACAGGAAAATGAACAACATATTTGAGCAGAAATTCACAAAGGAATAAACACAACTGCCATTAGGCATAAAAGTGTTAATTTCACTAATAATGAAAGAAATCCTAAATAAAGTAGGAAATCCTTTTGCATCTATCTGATTGGCAAAGATTAAAAAGATTTATGGCCAGGCCAGTGGCTCACGCCTGCAATCCTAACACTTTGAGAGGCTGAGGCAGAAGGATGGATTAAGCTCAGGAGTTTGAGATCAGCCTGAACAAGAATGAGACCCCATCTCTACAAAAAAATAGAAAAATTAGCCAGGTGTGATGGCACGTGCCTGTAGCCCCAGCTACTTTGGAGGCTGAGGCAGGAGGATCCCTCCAGCCCAGGGGTTTGAGGTTGTAGTGAGCTATTATGACACCACTGCACTCTAGCCTGGGAGACAGAGCAAGACCCTGTTTCCAAAAAAATAGAGAGAGATTTATAACACTCATGTTGGCAAGGGTGTAGCAGAAACAGGCACCTTTATATACTGTTGATGAGAAGTAAATTGATGCAACTTCTTTGGAAAGCAATTTGGCAATATTTATTAACATTTTAAGTGAGTATACCCTTTGATCAGCAAATCTTCCCTTCTAGGAATTTTGCCTAAGGAAATGTAAGTACTAGAATACACAGGCAAAGACAGCTGTGTACTGCTGTTTATTGCAGCACTGTTTATAACAGGAAAAATTGGAAACAACTCAAATGTCCATCAACAGGGGCTTGGTTAAATAAATTACAGTACACCCACCTGAAGAAACACAATGCTGCTGTTAAAAGTCATATACTGGCATAGAAAAATAACCTAGGTAAATTGTAAGTGAGAAATTTTTCAGTACAGTATAATTTTTTCATTTTTTATTGTAGTAAAATATATATTAATACGATTTGCCATTTTAATCATTTTAAAGTGTATAATTCAGTGGCATCAACTACATTCACATGTTGTACAACCACCACCATTATTTCTGAAACTTTTTCATCACCCCAAACAGAAACTCTGTGACCATTAAGCAATAACTCTCCATTCTCCCCTCTCCTGAAGATCCTGGTAACCTCTAATCTACTTTCTATCTCTATGAATTTACTTTTCCAGATATTTTATATAAGCAGAGTCACACAATATTTGTGCTTTTGTGTATGGTTTATTTCAGTTAGCCCAATATTTTCAAGGTTCATCCATGTTGTAGCATGTATCAGAACTTCATCCCTTTTTATGGCTGAATAATATTCCATGGTATGTATATATAGTATCACATTTTGTCTATCCATTCATCTGACAGTGAACACTTGGGTTGCTTCTACCTTTTGGCTACGGTGAATAATGCTGTAATGGACATTGGCATGCAAGAACCTGAATCTCTGTTTTCAATTCTTTGGGGTATATTCCTAGAAGTGGAATTGCCAGGTCATATGGCAATTTTTGGCTTTTTGAGGATGAATCAAACTGTTTTGCATAGCAGCTTCACCACTGACATTCCCACTAGCAATGTATGAGGGTTCTAACTTCTCTACATGCTCACTGATATCTTTTATTTTCCATTTTTTTGATTAGCATATAATCTTTTTGTGTAAAAATAAAATAAATGTATATATAAATGTATCATTTAAAAAATCTGTTGAGGCTGGTGCGGTGGCTCACACCTATAATCCTAGCACTCTGGGAGGCCGAGACTGGAGGATTGCTTGAGGTCAGGAGTTCGAGATCAGTCTGAGCAAGAGTGAGACCCCACCTCTACTAAAAATAGAAAAAATTAGCTGTGCATGGTGGTATGTGCCTATAGTTCCAGCTACTCGGGAGGCTGAGACAGGAGGATTGCTTGAGCCCAGGAATTTGAGGTTGCAGTGAGCTATAATGACACCACTGCATTCTAGCCCGGGGTGACAGAGCAAGGCTGTCTCAAAAAAAAAAAAAAAATCTGTTGTTACCCAACTGTTAACAGTGACTATATTTCTGGGGTATGAGTTTATAGGAAATGATCATATTCTGCCTTACATATTCTCCATTTTGTAAAAGTTTTTAGAACACATGTGTTACTTTTGTTATTAAAAACGTTAGGAAAACAAATCTTAAAACAAATATTAGCCTGAGACAGTTTGATGCATGGTTGCTAATCTGAAACACAGCTTCAGTGTCATGTACACAGCAAGGCCCTAAATCAGCAGAAGTGAAAAGACCTGAGTCCCAGTCCTAGCTCTGCCACCTTGCGCAGTCAGTAGTCTCACCTCTGCACTGCAAAGCACCTGGGAATAGATCCGAGTTCCCAGCCAGTGCGCCAAGAATGGGTTACAGCTGTGCAGGCACAGCGACTCCTTTGACCCTGGGAGCAGCACTGAGGCTACAGGAGCCCCAGGTTGGTTGCCTCGGGCTACCAGCAGCCACCTCCTTTCATCCCAGTATGCCTTATAAAGATTAGGTTGGGCAACACCGGTCAGATAACCTTTAACACCCCTTCCCACACTGAAGGGGTTCTATGGTTGTGCTGTACTCATGAGGGAGCTAAAGAAAAGGGAAGCCTTGGGGAAAACCTGAGAGCCACTGACCTTGAAGGAAAATGAAGATCCTCCTCACAATGGGAGAAGCAGCCCAGAAAAGGATTCAAGAAATGATAATGCCAAGGAAGAGGGGGCAGCTTTATATACTCAGGTGTCTCACCTGAAGCCACAGGTGCTGAAGGAGACAGCAAGGGGCAATGCCTGGAGCCATGCTGCTCTGAGAGAGACATCCCAAGGTCACCTGCTTGGGCAGCAACAAGTAGAAAACCTGACCTCTGTGGGAAAAGGCACTGCAGCCTGGGGAAGTGAAAGTCAAGTGAAATCCTCTCTTCCAGGTGTTCTCAGCCTTTCAACTGCCAACTGTGGACTTTGCCCTTGAAATTCAAGTCCTGGGCTAAAGAGATAATCTCCCAGGCATGTCCTTTGTAAACTTGGCTAATCAACAGAACACACTCCTGTGGAGCCTGCTTATGGTCCCTGAAACAGCCCTGCCAACGAGGAGCTGTGCTGAAGGGCAGGGGGAAGCTATTCCTGGCATAAATGTCACCCATCCTAATGAAATCAAGTGCCCAGGATGGGCTTTTTCCAAAAATCAGACAAACAGCTGTTTAGATATAAGCACATACCTGAAAATCTCATCGAGAAGTGATATGGACATCGTGAGAAATGTCATTGAGAAAAGGGCTTGGTCCTTTACCAGGCTTTGTTGATGTTATAGGGTAAACTACCCAAGAACATCTAAAGTATAGACTTGTAGACATGAAATTCCAGGTTAGCAAAAGAAAGCACGCCCACTAACACCTGGCCTTCATGCCATTATTGGCATCTCAGCTGCCAAGCCTCTTAAGCAGTGGGTTCCCAACCGGCAGCAGCAGTAACATCACTCCGGAACTTATTGAAAACGCAAATTCTCAGAACTACTAAACTGGAAACAAGCTCTCCAGCTGAGTGTGGTCCATGTTCAAGTCTGAAAACCACTGCTCCAAAGCTCCAGAAAGTTCTGCAATCTGGAGTTCAGACAACTCCCCCCCGCCCCCGCCGAACTTCCCTTATTTTCTGCTCTAAATGAATTTTGAGGGGCTAGAATATCACCTCTCTAGTTACACCCTTAAGATAGGCAAGTTTCCTCCCACCCCAGTTCCATCTTCCACCTGGTCTCATGGGTTTCTTTTCTACAAACCAAATCCTGCTTTCAAAAGAACAGCAAGTCCCCAACTCCTGCGTGGTTCAAGTCCTTCAAGATCTGACCTCAGCCAGTCTTTTCAGCATCCTCTCTGACCCATCTGTGTGTCCCTGCTCGTAGCAAGTGACCATTTAATGTCTGCTCAGTGAATCTATGCTGAAGATAATCTGAAAAACACCCTCTAAAAGAGTCTTTCCCCACCACATATCTTTTCCTTCAGAAGCAAGGTAGTTACTGAAACAGAGAGGAATAGAGGAGACAGGAAAGCAAAATCCAATTACTGAACCAAAGAAACTCCTCTGTGTGTCAGGCACCTATGCTAAATCTGAAATTCAGTCTCACCCTGCTCTGCCCTTCACAAACTATTCCATCTAAGCAGGCTGACTAGGCTGAACACAGATCTTATGAACACCAAGGAATGAGAGTTTATAAACACCCCACCCATTTTCATTTCAGAATCCTTGACTTATATAATCCAAACAGGATCAGTCCCTTTAGAAAAAGAAGTTTATCTACCAGTAGAAACCAGTCAATGTTCAATTTCCAAGAACTGAAAGTTGTAGCCTGATAAATTTCTTTCCTCAAACATTTCCAACAAACTTGGAAACTCTAGAGGAGATCTGTACACTAGGAAATCAGGGTTTATTTACAAACACTAGTTCACTGACAAATTACTTAATTTTTCCAAAAGCAAATTACGTCTTCTTACTATAAAATAGGAGTCACAATCTAAGACATTTAAGTACTTGTGGAGTATTAAGAAGAAAGGCCACTGCCCTTCCTGCCCAGCTAAAAAGAGGTAATTCAGGCTGTTTCCAATTCTTGCCACACCCCCTACTATCCCCAGTTTTTGATGTAGACTGGCATTCTCAGTATTTAACCAGGTACCCCGCTCAGAGAAAGTTGAAAAAAACTCATTCAACTCCACAAACATTCAAAATCTATCTAGCTTCCAGTGGATAGAAGGGAGAATGTGACAATAAATAACATATAACAATTTATAGAAAAAAAATTCATTAAATATTCTAGATAACTAAGAGGAGCTGAATTTGATATACCGATCAGAATGCGGGTATAGAAAGAGCACATGCTTTTGGAATCACATAGACTTAGATTTGGATTTTAAGTGAGTCAGCCACTCTGAGTTCCCACAGATGTCAGAACATCAATAAATCAACTCACAGATTGTTGAGAAGATTTACTAAAATGATACAAATAAAAATACCTAGTATAACACAATGTCTCCATTAGAGTAAAGCATTATACTAATTACATGCCATAAACCTAGAAACTGCAGAAAATTCTGAAACACATATTGCTTGATCCCAAGAATCATGCAGAATATATTCATTCAACTTCCTTTAGCTAAGCAGCTACTGCCCATCCCCACCCCAGATCCCTCCTGTTTCCCCATATTCTTCTTCTTCATTCTTCTCAGTTAGATTCAATGTTCCTCTCAGCTAGCCATCTCTCTCAAGTTTCTACACATTATCCCAAGTTGTGCCACATCTTACACCCTGACGGCCACTTGCTCTATATATTGTAAAAATGATGACTTCCTTTATGTCCTTTCAACACGTCAAGCTCTTTCCTACCTCGTGGGCTTTGCCTCTGCTGTTCCCTCTTCCAGGAATGTACTTTCCCCACATCTGCACATTCACAGCTTCTTCTTATCCTTGAGCTCACAGCTCAAATGTCATATTCTCAAAGAGGCCTTCTCTCACCTTTCAAATCCTATTTCTCTCTCTCTTTTTTTTTTCCTGTTCTTTTCTCCCTGGCATGGTCAGGAATTTCTCTCTTTTACACCACCATTAGTTCCTTCATAGCTCATATCATTATTTTTATCTCATCTATTGATTTGTTTACTTGTTTACTGAAATGCTTTCCAATTATACTCTAAGCTCCATGACAAGGATTTTACTGTCTTGGTTATCTCTACATCCCCAGCATAAAGAACAGAACCTAGAACAGAATGGATACTCAATATCAATATTTATTGAATGAATAAATTAATTCAGTTTCTGAAACAAGAGAGGCAGAGTTGGATCCCCTCCCTGCTTCTTTCTGCAACTAACTAGTGACAGTAGAAGATGGGATCCCAGAGAAAGACTAAATTAAAAAGAGAAAAGGGCCGGGTGTGGTGGCTCACGCCTATAATCCTAGCACTCTGGGAAGCCGAGATGGAAAGATCAATCACTTGAGGCCAGAAGACCAGCCTGAGCAAAAGCAAGGCCCCTGTCTCTACTAAAAATAGAAAAAGTATCCAGGCGTGGTGGCATGCACCTATAGTCCCAGCTACTCAGGAAGCTGAGGCAGGAGAATCCCTGGAGCCCAGGAGTTTGAGGTTGCAGTGAGCTATGCTAATGCCACTGCACTCTAGCCCCTGGGTGACAGAGACTCTGTCTTTAAAAAAAAAAGAGAGAGAAGCCAAGGATTAACCCCTGGGGAATACCAACAAATGAGCTCCTCCCAACTCTCCCAACAGCAAAACATTAACTGCTTTCAGGGACCCCGGAAGACCATGCAGGTGTTGCAGCCTCCGTGGATGGTCTTCTGCTCTCCCTTCTACAGCTTCCCAGAAGCAGCTCAACTTCTTCCAGCAAGGCCATGTAAACATCTGGCCTTAGGTGTTTTGCAGGTGAAAAGAAGTCTGCATAGCATTGCTTTCAAAACCCCACCTGGGTTTACCAAACAACTGTGAGTTCTGAGTTTGAAAAAAAAAAAATGGTTTTCTATTTCCATTTAATGAGATTGAAATAAAACAAAAATTTCCAGTTGTTTTCTTTTTAACTTGATCCCTGCCACTTCCCCTTGGGCACTCACTCAGAGTTGAGTTAACAAAACCCACAGCCCCTCTTACCACCAGTGTCCTCACAACTGGCTCTCCCAGCACAGCTGAGTTGTAACTCAACCCTGAGCATCAGTGATGGCTCAAACCCAGAGAGATGGGGCGTCAGAGAAGACAGTGTTGCCCATTCCATTTATGTCTGAACCCAAAGGGGTGAGTCAATCAGAGGGTTACAGGGAGGCAAAGAAAATAAGGAACTTCAGTACTTTCTTTCCTTTCCAGAATCCAAAGCCTCAATTCTCTGAACACAGCGGCTAGTCAAGCCAGACTACAAACCAAGCTCAGTTCCATTGCCAAGCTCATCTCAGCTGTTCTAGCTATTTTTCTGTTGCACTCACATATCACACTTTTTTTTTTTAAGAGACAGGGTCTTGCTATGTTGCCCAGGCTGGAGTGCAGTGGCTATTCACAGGCTTGATCATGGCTTACCACAGCCTCAAACTCCTGGGCTCAAGCAATCCTCCTGCCTCAGCCTCCCAAATAGTTGGGACTACAGGCAAGCACCACGGTGCTCAGCTCACACTTGTTTATAATCACTGGGGTCAGTCAGGTTCTTTAATTTCCTTTCCCCATTTGCATTCCTTTTTGCCAAGTGACAAAGTATATACACACCCGGGTCAGACCTTCTTGTCCTCAGATCTTTGAAAATGAGTACAAAGCTCCACGTGTTGTTTCTATACCCCTTGGTCTTCGCCATCTTTTAATTACTCCATCAGAATACATGATAGGTCATAAATTGCTAATAAACTAAATGGGAAGAAGATCCCGGCATAACTTTGTGCCAAGGAAACTTACCTACAATAAGGAATACAGGGTACAGTTTTGTGTGTACCATCAAGTTGGAGTTTCTCCTGATTATATAGGGAGCTACTATAGAATCTAAGCCCCTGCCTGTGGGAGTCTACAGAAGTGAAAATGCAAAAAAAAATAGAATATTTGACCCTAATTTGTAGAGTTTGGTCTTCTAAAGCAAAACAACCTTAAATTATAAACAGCCTCACTCAAAGAGAAAATCTGTGAAGCATCTACTCCCAGGAACTCCCCATTCTGCCCTAGGCCTGCCTGGGCTCAGTAGGCCCATAAATTGGCACTGTTGATATGACCTTTCCAGGCTGTATTTCAACAAGAGATAACAACAAAGCTGAGAGCTTTGGTAGCACTCAAAGGAGATTTGAGGGACTTAAAACACACTGCTAAATCTGGCAGCAAAAGTTCCTGTTTCTTGCAGTTGGAAAAGGAAATCTCTTTATAATTACACTTGTAGATAAGGAGCTACTCATTCTCTTTAGAAACAGATTAGAACCTCCTCATCCCAATCCACCACTCTTCTGGGAGCAGTCTGAGTGATCGCTTCTGGGGCAAGTCTCAATTGGGGCTGGGATCAAGCTATGTCTTGGGAAGATAAAGCACCAGCAGCTTATCTTGATGCCTCTTACTGCCTTAGCCACAGCCACTTGCCCAGAGACATTCACCACTCTTTACTACCTAGAGCCCTCAGCCTCCCGTCAGCCCTCCCACCTCTCATCTCGCTCTCTGACACAGGGTCTGCCATGTCCCTATCCCAGTGCCAGACAACGTACATTACTCCTCAGAGAGGGTCCTCTCAGCCTAGATGCTCCTTTGATTTGGCCAGATTCCCCCTCTGGTTTACATATTTCTTCACAAAAGCAAGGTATAAGAGCTCTGATCTACATGCTGATTGGGGGACACTTATCACTGCTCTGCTGATACTAGATATCTGCTCAAGACATAGAGGAAGGGGACATTGCCTCACAGTTCTCAGCAGAACAAACCCAACAGACTAGCCACAAAGAAACAAACACTGCTTGGTTTACATAGTAATAATAAATATAACAATAATTGCTAACATTTTATTCAGCAACAAGCTAGGAAGCACTATTCTAGGCACTTTACATTTAGGCTTCACTACAACCCTACAATATAACACCACTACTGCCTCAATTTTACAGAAGAAGAACTGGGGCATGGGCAAGCTAAGTAACCTGTCCATGGTTACAGAGCTATTAAGTAGCAGAGCCAGAATTTGAACCCAGTCTGACTCCAGAGCCCAGACTCTAACCATTACTCTCTTATTGGATGGCTGTTCCCCTAACACACAGATCTGTCTTTGGGCTCCAACTGGCTCACTCCAAACTCTGCCATTTTTCTCCACTGAGAGACAGAAACAGTGATGGCAGTATTTATTCACAGAGCTGGTCTAAGTCTATAGAACAGAACAAGTAAGTACCCCAAACATCTGTTGACCAAAATTTTCCTAGGGGCACCAAGTGAAATCTACCTTTTTTTTTACTGACTTCCCAGCCCTTCTGGCTTACTAAGGGCTGAGACCTCCTTGCAGTTGGTGCAACCATGGCCTAAGCATCTAAGAACAAGTTTCCAGTCTCCAAGTTCTGGGAACCAAGTCAAAATGCTTCCAACTGATGGGGTTAAAAAAAAGTCACTCAAATATTTCTTAAGTACCAACTACATATGTTGGCCATTTGGGGAAATAAAAAGTATACAATATTATACTTAATTTCATATAACTTCAGGGAATCTAGTTGGAAAAACAAGATACACACATTTGAAAAGTCAAGTCAGAATGTCAATAATAACTCTCAATCCATACCTTCTACTTTCTAAAGAGGAAATTGAAGCGTAGAGAAGCCAAGTCACTTCCCCAAGGCCAGTCAGCAAGTCAGAGACAGAGCCAGAACTAAAACTCAGATCTACTGACTACCTGGCCAGGGCTTTCTACTGCTATATGTAGCAAAACATATGTACATGTGTTGAGGACATATTTGTATCCAGAACTAAGCTGAATGCTTTACATAAATTAACTCATTTAACCCTTACAACAACACTTTGAGATAGGTAATATTATTACCCCCAGTTTACAGATGAAGACACTGAGGTTTACAGAGATTAACTCGCCAGAGGTCCACAGATAGAGGAAAAGCCAGATTAGGTGCCCTCAGAGCTGGTTACAAAGCCTATGCTCTAAGCTGGGTCTTAAAGGGTACGAGGACAGTATTCATGGAGTGGAGGTGAGAGGACTAGGGTGGAAGCCTGTGTCCAGAGCACTGACAGCAGCTTATGAAGGGCCTCCAATGCCAGGCTGAAAACTTCACAGGCTATCCCTGGGCCGGCCAGCAGGAAACGGGCAGGCAAGAAGCAGTTCTGGATGGACAGGTCTCCCCCGCCTGTGGGGGACAAGCACCCTATAACAGGAGGATAAAGCTGAACCTGAGAAGCTGGGTTGAGAAGGACCACCTCAGAGACTCTTGACAGAAAGATGAACAAAATGCAAAGTACAAGCTACTCTTAAAGAAGAATCTGGTTTGTTTCTAGTGTAGTAACACCAACCTGATGGAGAGACACCAGCCCTACTCTCTTCAAAATGCTGTTCTAAGTTGATAATAATAATGGAAAGCACTAAACACTTACTATGTGCCAAGCACTGGGCTATTTACATGTAGCATTTACAGCTTTACATGTATCATTTCACTTAGTCCTCACCACAACTCTAACAAGGTAACTATTATTAGTATATCCATTTTATAGATGCCTCAGAGAAAACCGAGCACTGAGGGATTAAATAACTTGTCCAAGGTCACACAGCTACGTCAGGTTCTCAATCTAGGCCTATAAGACCCCTGGGCACTAGCTCTTAATCACTGCACTCACTGCATGTAAGATACTCATACTAAGTGCAAATGGTTCCATCACAACTGCTCTAAGGCAGCACCATGCACTCACTGAGTATCTAAGAGTCACTGATAGTTGCACAAACACACTCCAGGTTAATTCATTTAAAAACAATCTATAAGACTCAGTTGTCAGAACTCCATAAGGTAGCCTGTGTTCCAAGACACAAGTAAGCACATCAAAATTCAGTTCCTTCAGCAAAGCTAAAGAGTTCCAAATATGGCGGACTTTACAGGTTTTTCCCCCCAATTTTCCCATTTCCCTCTTCCTACCCCCAGCCCACCGTGTCCTTTGACATTCTCAGAGAAGCTTTGACACAGGCCTTGAATCCTCAGCCTCCTCATACTCCCAGTCCTTTATCGGCTCTCTTCCATCATCCCAACAGTGCTTTACATCAGAGTCTGCTGGACCCTCCTCCTTTTCCCCAGCCTAAGAGCATGAGATGGTCACTAGTCCCACCATCAAAACTCAAAACTTCAGCAGGTCTATGTTTCTTCTCTCTCAATCACCCTGACAGAGGCTCAGCAGGGAGAAGGTGGGAGGAAATAACTACAACACACCTAAGACAACACAGACGAGAGTAAGTCCCATACTTGATACTTCAGGGGATCCTTCCCCGCTCTCGGCCCAGACACTCTGTATTCACTCAGTAAGTGGGTGGACAGACCAAGAGAGCATATATACACATATCATTTCATTTAGTCCTCACCACAACTCTAACAAGCTAAGTACTATCATTATTTCCATTTTGCAGATGCCTCAGAGAAAACTGAGGCACAAAGAATTAAATATGGGCACCAGAGGTGCCTCTTAGCCCAAGAGCAGATGAACAGGGGTTCAACCCCAATGCCAAGCACCCCCACCTCCCCAGTGTTTGTGAGGACCTGAGCACCCTGGGGTCAGGTCAGCCTTCTGCTAAATTGTGAGGGCCTCCTAGGTCAGCCCCTCTATCAATCACCACCTGCTGCCCCTCAGTACTACCTTCTCCCCAGGCCCCTTGCCCAGGGCCTCTCTCATGTTTCCTTCTAGTAGTCTTCCTCCTGTTTCAGATTTTGTCTCCCATAACCCACAGTTTATCTCATTTCCCCCAATTTCAAACAGTCCTCCATCCACTGTGCTGCTGCCTATTAGCCAACCTCCAGTTCACATACAACCCCTTCAGCGACAACAGGTCATCCAGAAGAGGAGTTTGGATCTTTGAAAAACTGGGGTGGCTTTGTGACAAACCCTTAGGAACAGCTCCGCTTTGGTTAAGAAGGCTTCATATCCTAATTGTATATAATTCACCCTTTTATAGAAACAGTGACATCTAACATTCAGGCGGTTTTTAGATGAGAAGAGTATTGTGATAGTTTCAATAGCCTCCCCAACGATAATATATTCATTATATCAGAGCCAAAGAAAATAAAAGAAGGCATCTTTGGAGAAATTCTTCAATAAGGTAGTCTAGACTCATTTAACACCTTCCTCTTCCCTCAAAACACACACACATCCAGGACAGTTTTCTAGGGCCTATGACTACAAATAGAGACCCCAGGCTTTTTCTATTAACACAACATTATGTGGCATGTTCCCCTAAGACAGATGCACCCAGTACTTCCCCCACCCACCCACCCACTGAGACAGATGCACACAGCACCTCCCCTGCTGGATAAAATAGATGCATAGTCTCCCTCCCCACCCCCAGAAGAAGTCACATACTAATGCAAGTTTTCCCATGGGCTTTAAAGAGAAATCTCTGCAGACTATGCCAGATGGTCTTTTTTTTTTTTCTTTCATGCCCTCTTGCCCCTTCTCCACTTTCCATGGTCCCTCTAACTCAAAGAACTCGATTATCTGCCTGCAGATTTCCCCGTCCCCTCCCCAAAGCTTGCCCTAAACATACCCCCCTCCCAAGCCAATGCTGAGACACAGAAGGAAGGCCAAGCCAGAGCTCTGAAGGGCTGCTGCCTGACCCCTCCTCCAGGCTCAGATATGTATTCCCTTTGCTGGGCTGCCTCAGCAAACTCCCTCGGGCCCAACAGTGGAAATGAGGAGTCACTAGGGCAGTGACAGCTAACAGCTAAGAGAAGCAACAAGGAGGAAGTCGTACTCTTCAATCCCTCGGTCCCACCTGCCCACTGGGAGGTGCTTTGGAAGGCCCAGGACTCAAACCCTCCCACCTCCTTCAGGTGCCGGGCAGATGTCCCCAAAGCAGTTCTTGGAATCTGACAATGTGGGGAATGGGGCACGGCCTCTCTTAGTTCTATGCCAGCAGTGTGGCCATGACATTTAGAGTCTGGGGCACCCCCCTGAAACTGTGTACCCAGCCCTTCATTCCAGGGAAAGGCACCCAGCCAGCAGAATTGAGGGTGCCCTTGGCCTGTTCTCCAAGGTATTCCAAAGTTTCAACTTCCTCGGGTGACTGAATATTCTAATTTTAGAGAGAGGGAGCCCAAGGGGAGAGTGTGCAGAAAGGGGGTAGGGGACAGGGAAGAGAAGGAGTGAGAACAGGAACGTTACTTTTTAATCCTTAAGGAACACACAAGGATCCAATCTGTGACTCAGATCTGAGAAGCTGGACTGGTGGGCAGTGGGGAACAGCTGCAGCCCCAATCTAAGCTGTGGACAACATCCCCTTCAGGCCTTAGAGGCCATTGTGACGTGACTCACCTGGAAGGGGAGCTCTGCTGTTTCAGGGAGGGAAGAAAAAACCTCCCTACTCTGGGTCTGCTCAAGGGCTTCTTCCCAGACACCACGCTGGGGCAAGGCTGGCAGGTTTTCCCCTGTCCTACAGTAAAGGCTGAGGCTGTGGGTGGGGTACCCTGGTATGCCACATACCCTATAGACTCATTGAGGACAGAAATGGGACGTCCTTGCCTAGAGTCTCCCCTCCCCTGCTATTCCATTCCTTGGCACAGTCCCACGGCATATCAAGTATCTCTGCCCTTGGAATTCCCACTTCCTTGTTTCTTTCTTTTTTGTTTCCTCCTAAGCTGTAGCCTTATCAGTTCCTGAAAGAGCTGCCCAGGCCCCAAGGACACTTTCAGAGCAATAACACTTCCTACCCATTAGAACCCTGCCTTCCAAACCCAGCACTGAGGAGGAAAGGCCCCTCTGCCCCCTCAAAAGTCTCCCCAGCAGAACCTAACAGAATGGGGGAACCAGGCCTGGCACTCACTAGCCTCTTTTCCAGCTTCTGAAATGTGTGACACCATAACTACCAGGTAGCTGTGGGACACTGGAGAAGCAATGGGTCTCTTGGAATCTCTCTCCTCTGTTCTTTATAAAACACATCAGTCAGGTGACCTAAGGAAAGCTTGATTTCTGAAGGATCACTTACGAGGCTCAAAGTCTATAATCAACATTACTCATATTAAACTTCCCAACCCAAAGAAAGCACTATCTGTTTCCCTAAACATCTTGAAGAAATCTTTAAAGGTTTTTCTCATTTTTATTTATAAATGCAGAAGAGAAGGCGGCACTTTACAAATGGGAATTCCGGAATAGAAAGACAAAGTGACTTTCCAGAGAGTTGGGCCATTCCTCCAGCTTGAATTCGTAACATGTTACATTACATAGGACGTGACTTGTTTAAAAACTACTGTCATAGAAATTATCCAATCTGCTCCTCCCGACAGTCCTGTGAAGTTGTTATTATCATTAGCTCCTTCTCACAGCTAATAACCTCAAGTTCCCATTAGTTAAGGGACTTGCCCACGGCCACCCAGCTGGCAAGCAGCAGAATCTGGCCATGGATGCAAGTTCTACCAACCCCAAACCCATTATTCTTTCTGCCACACCACAAGAAAGAGCACCTGGGTCTGGGTCTCTGCTAGCCCTCTTCACACGCGTAGGGATGGTAAAATTGGAGAAGCCCCAATCACACATAAGCAGAGGAGAAGACCTGAGATTCTGGCTTTACTTTGCCCACCGAAGGGCCCACCAGCTCAGAGAGTGTGCCTCCTCACATGCCCCACCTTTAATCCCAACCAACATGCTAGGCCACATCCGTCCAGTAAAACACCGGTTTCAACCCAGCAGAGGATCTCTAGAGTGTAGTAAAAGGAGGAATAACCTCAGAAGTGGCCCATCTGAAGTCCAGGGCCACTGAGTTCACCCTTGTGGACCCTCAGGCCACAACACCGATGCATACATGTATACACTCAGGGACAGCCAGCATCAGGGACATGGCCAGTGCTTGCATTGGCAAGCTGACCCGAAGTTAATCAGAATGCCCCCTCATTGTTTGCCAGAATACAAAAGACATTCTGTTCAGAAAGTTCAAGAAGAAAAACCAAAGAGCCAGGACAGCAGCTGTTCTCTCATCCCACAGAGAAACCAAAGGCATTCACAAAGTTCCCTGAGGCCAGGAAGTAAATTTAAGGTATAACACAGCTCAAGCAGAAGCACATCTCCTGATGGTTCTCCCCCACAGGGAGTATCTGCTGCATCCATCTTCCTAACAATATTACTGACAAGCAGGCTACCCTATCACCTATAAAACTGCCTTTCTGGGAGGGTCTCCTTTCCTAGACCACACCGAGCTCACCACACACCACTCCTCTAGGTCAGAACAAGTTTTACCAAAACTCAGCAGAATCCAAGCAGAAGGAGCGAACAGCATGGACACTGCATTCCCTGAGATTTGGTTAAAATATTAACCAAAGGAATCCACCCAGCACAGCCACAGTGCCTCATGGCCCCTGGCTCCTAGCAGCTGCCGCTGAGAGCTCACTCTAAGACATCTGGATAGGAAACCTCTTTGCTGCCCCCGCCAAGACAGCTGCCTCCCCCACCCCTTAGGAAAGCCTGGGATCACCTCATTAATGAGGGAGGACAGCTTGCTCCTTCCCAAGCTACCTGGTAGGGAAAGAGTGCAAGACCCCAGCTCAGACATCCCTGTGACAGTCCCTCCGTCCTAATAAATGCTCCAGAGGGACCTGGAACTCACTGCAGGCTCCTCGCTGAGCTTAATTAACCTTTTTTTTCCATTACAGGTCAGACACAGCAGCACCAAGAGACAAAACAGACAGTGTTCACTAGGACAAATGAAGTTGCTCAAAAGACACTGGAGTTTCCCTGTAAGACCTACAAAACATTGTTGGAGTGATGGTAACTCGTTACTTTTCCACATAGAAGATTCTTCCTGTAAAAATATCCTGTGCCTTTGTGCTAAACAGAAGTAAAACGATGCTTTTTAGAATGAAGCCTAAATGCCTCAGGTTCAGCAAGAGTGAGATCAGCTAGATTCGCAAAGTCAAGAAAATTGGCTGTTTCCCTCCTCCTTAAGCTAATCGAATCCAACTGTTGGAGCATGACATCATTCCTGAGCCCCAAACCCAGCGCAGAGAGTACAGACACTCGCCTGCCTCCCAGAAAATAGCCTAAGACCAGAGCCAGGAAAGGAGGCAAAACAATCCAAGCCCCGAGCTGCCCTTACCTGAAAGTTCCGGTGCTTTCCTGCCCACTCCATTCTCGGCAGAGGCTGGCTCACCCCACAGTCGGTTAGGGAGCCCAGGGCCCCAAGATCCACTCGCTTAAGCTCCAATACCTGCTGCGAGCTTCCCACAGCTCCTTCCTCTGACCTTTCGTGGCGCTCCTTCCAGCCAAGTGAGCAGAGCACTGCTAGCCGGCCAGGCCAGTTGTCATGGAGACCCTGTCCTGCCAGGCGGCGGTGCGCACAGCTTGCTCTAGGCTCTCACTCCAGCACCCGCGCACGCTCTCTCCCGCACTCTCTGCTCTCTCTCTCCCCCACCCCCCACTGTCTCTGTCTCTCAGTGTCTCTCTGTCTGTCTGTCTGTCTGTCTCTCTCAGTTCTGGAAGGCTTGCATGAAACAGCACTGTCTTTTGATCAGCTCGGTTTTTCCAAGCATTCCACTCCTCCTACCTCCCTTCCAGTCAAACAGGGCTCTGGACTGCTCATGGGAACTTGCTTGAACAGCTCAGAGGGAGAATGGAGAAGACAGTAAGTGGACTTGTTTTCCTCCCCTCCAGTGTCTCATTTTTTGTAACTTGGAAGAATCGCTGCCTGGGGGGAAAGGAGCTAGCTGGAGGCTTAGAGGGGAAGCAAGCCCTTCCTCCGGGTCCTGGAGGTAGGAGGGACCCTGATGCACTGCCTTGACTTGTTTGTGCACTTGGGATTTTCCGGGCAGCAGTTGGGGCGGAAACGCACTCACATCCCAGGAGCTCGCCTGGACTGGCCTCTCTGCTTACCTTGCTGCCTGTCCAGGTCGTGGTGATGGCTTTAACCAGTGCAAGGACTCATGGTACTAGTGCTGGCACCTAAGCAGTCTCTCATCTTCCTGCAATGGAAAGGAAAGACACTAGGTCAGGATCAGTAAGAGTCCTGGGCAAGTTCAGAGTCACAGCCCAGGCAACAAACACGATACAAACACAACCTTGTCTCTCTGCCTTGTTCAGGGGCTGCAGCTGAAGCCCAGGCTTCATGTGAGCTGCTGTCACAGTCAGTAATAATATTGCTCCTGTCTGAAAGCTAGCACAGTGCCTAGGACACAGTAGGCCCTTTAAGTTTAGTCTCCTGTCCCCTACTGTGTACATTTCTGCTTTGTAACATTTTTTTATATGTATTATTTTGTTTGATCCTCATAAACTTCTGAAATACACTAGACAGATATTTTTACAACCATTTTAGAGATGGGAAAACTGAGGCTCAGAGATATCAAACATTTGATCCACACTTACACAGTTAATTAGGCAGCCAAAGAACTATGAGATCAGTCAAGTAAAAGTGCCCTCTAGTCCAGTACATGTTCCACTAAAGTATACTGCCACCTGATCTCAAAAACTGGAAGCTTTTTGATAATCAGTTATGAGATACAAGCCTGGGATCCAGGGGAAGGTAGAGAATCTTTATAAGTCATGGTAAGGTAGAGCTGACTATCATCCTTTTAGCCTAAAGACTTTATGATAGCATCTATGAGATGTAGCACATCCTGATGCACCGACTGAAGAAAAGAATCCTACCCTACAGCTATATATTACCTTACATTTTTCCAAAATACTCTCATGAATCTTGGCTCATCTGTTCAATACATCAGGCCTGAAAGTTAGAACTTGTATTATTATACTAATTTAACAAATTTTTTAAAAATCTAAAACAAAGGTCAAATTACTTGCCCTACATCATAGAACCAGGAAATAACAAATCCAGAAACAGTACCCAAGCCTTTCAACTCTCTTGAGTACATTAAGCAGAGTAGACGCAAGAGCACCAGATGGAGCAGGGGTTAGAAGACCTTGGCATTGCCTGACTCCACCACTATCTGACCATGTGCCATGAGGCAAGTCACCTAACCTCCCCCTTTCCACCTACAGAGCCTTTGGACAGGGCTGGGACAAGCATCAGGAGAGACACTACATGTGAAAGCGCTCTCGAATCAGGCAGTGTACTAAGAACTTCACTCATCTCAGCAGCTGCTCGCCAAAAACAAACAAAAAACACTGCAGCAGTCGACCTCTCCTCCTCCATCCCCCAAGATGAGGACGCTGAGGCTCAAGGAGGACATTTCCCAATGTCACTCCCCAAAACAGTGCTAGAGCGGTCCTAATGGAATCTTTAATGCAGCAATCTCTTGTAGAATCTTTGTGCTCTTGATTAACCTCCAGCATACTGCAAAATTCTCAAAACAAGATTCTGATTGACTTGAGATTAAAAGGTAAATACATGCCATAAACTAAGGTAGGAGAGATGCCACAAAATCCAACAGGAAATGACAGGATGGCACAAATCCTAAGTGGTGGGCACTATTGCTCTAGTGAAGCAATCGGAGCTTCAAAGCGGGCATACCCAATCACCCACTAGAAATGCCTAGCCTCACCCAAGCCCCAACTCATGAATCCCTGCTAGGCCCTAATGTCCCAGTGGGACAACACCATCAAATCACCAAACTTCTCCCTCTTCCATGCCCAACAGGCATGGCTCTGCTCTTCTCCTGGTCCTCAAAATGCACATTCCACCTGCCCAGTCTCCAAACTGAGAAAGAAGTGATCCTACCCTTTCTACAATAAGATAATACTTATAGTATAACAGTAACACCAACTAACCTTTATCAAGCACCTACCATATACCAGGCATTCTGTTAAGCAGTATAAGGGGCCAGGGGTCCGGGCTGAGTTCTAAAGCTGATATTAGTCAGTCACTAAAGTAATCCAAACTTAAAAAGCCTTCAAGACCAGACACAGAATGCAGGCCATGCTCCCCCTAGTGGCATGCTGGAGTTACAGAGATTCCTTAGGGCCTCGTCCTGGGGGAGGGGAGTGCAAAGAAAGGACCCTATTAGTGGGAGATCTGGAATCCCTGCTTGGGGGATGCTAATATTAACATATATGAGCTCCCTGAACTGGACAGAACCAGAGGACCGCTGAATCCCACCACTGCCTCTGCAAGGCTGGATTTAGACCAATCTTACTTGACATTTCCTGAAGGATAAGGATTTTACAGCCTGATGCTATTTACTATCTGTTGAGAGGCCCACATACATACTTGTGCCAGAAACCTGGGAGACATCCTTGAATCTCCCTATCTCTTTCTCTCCACATCCAATCCATTTCCCAACTCCAAACAATTCTACTTCTAAAATGTCTTTTAGGCCAGGCACAGTGGCTCACACCTGTAATCACAGCACTTTGGGAGGCCAAGGCAGAAGGATCGCTTGAGACCAGCCTGGGCAACATAGTGAGACCCTGTCTCTACAAAAAAAATGTTTTAATTAGCCAGGTGTGGTGGTACGTGCCTATAGTCCCAGCTACTCAGGAAGCTAAGGTGGGAGGATCATTTGAGCCCAGGAGTTTCAGGTTGCAGTGAGCTATGATTAGGCCCCTTCACTCCAGCCTGGGCGACAGACTGAGACCCTGTCTCTAACAATAAATAAATGAAATGTATCTTTTATCTGTCCATTTTTCTCTACCTCTGTTGCTACCCGTCTCTCACCTTAATTACTGCAAAAACCTCATTGCCCCAGCTTCTGTTCTTGCCTTCACAAATCCATTCTCCACAGAGTTGTCTGAATCACCTTTTAACACCAGATCATGTCATTTCCTGCTTAACACACTTCAGTGGTTTCCCACTGCACTTAGGACAGAATCTAAGTTCCACCAGGACCTACAAGGCCCAGCATGATTCTCCTCCTGCCTCCTCTCTCTCTGCACCCGGCCTGCCCGCCTGCCCTTCTGCATCTGTGTGCCAGCCACACAGAACTCTTAGTTCTCTCAAAGTGCCAGATTTTTCCCAGGCTGTTTCCCCTTCCCTGGGACACTGCCCCACCCCACAGTCTTTGCCTGGGTAACTCTAACTCACCTTGACTCTTCCATCTCCTGACTTCCTCAATCCTCCAGTCTAAGTGAAGCTCCCCACACGTATCCTTCATAGCACTCACCATGTTGTGGAATTATGCATTTGTCAATTACTTGCTTAATCTCAGCCTTCCCCCATGAGTTCCTTAGAAGTAGGAACCTGGACTATTTTGCTAACCACCATATTCCCTGCACTTAGTATAGGGCCCAGCTCACAGCTGACACTCCACAAATATCTGTTGAATGAATGCATAAAACCCCATTTCTTCCTGTCCTACAGGAAGAAGAAACTTTGAACAGCTATTTCATGTCACTCATGGCATCTTTTCATGGACTTACAAACTATAATTACATCTCTTTTCCTCATGTGCATTGCCTGTGGGCTCAACCAAAAATTCCTGTAAAGTCTCCCTGTGGTTTGTTTCCCAGAACTTTCCTCATAAGGTCACTCTCCTGGGGAACGCACTCCAGGGTTTTACAATGTCTCCCATTACCAGTGCCCACTCACAGGCCGTCCAGCACCACCATGTCATTGCCAAACCCAGCGGGCTGCAGGAACAGTCCAGCTCCCACGATGACAAGGTTCTCTCAGGCCAGCAGCTCCATTCAAAGACAAACACACTTTCTCTCACCTCCACCATACAGGCCACTGTGCTTGCAAAAAACACATTTCTACTAAAAAAAAAAATCATCGCATGTTTTATAATTTGGAGACGGGTGTAAAATGTTTGGCAAAAAAAGGGTTCTATTACTAGAAAAAAAATTTGAAAACCACTGTCTGGGGAAAAATAATGAAGGCGTAACTAACAGCAACAACAGCGTGACTAAGTCCAAACCCCTCTCACAACCTACATTACCACCAAAATCTGAAATCCTTCTGGCTTCACTTCCTGCCCGCATGTCCCCTGCTACCACCACCCCATTACAGGCACAACCACAGCACACTGCCTGGTGCTTTGGAAACTGCCCGCATTTTCCTCTCCTTCTCTCCATTGCTCATGCTGTTACCTTTATCTGAACGCATCTCCTGCCCCCACAAACAAAATCTTACTGCCTTCAAAGCCCAACTCAGTTACCACCTCCTCTGTGAAATATTTCTTGATCCCCTTGCAGAATCTGTTTGTCTCTTCTGTAAACCAACAGCAGTTTAAAGATGCCTTTATTCTGGTGTTTGTATCGTTTTATCACTGTTACTTACACACCTGTTTCCCCCATAGACCTGAGCTTCTCGAGGTGTATCCACTTTAGTATTTCATTCAGTGTGGGCAATCGGTGTGTAAGAGATAAATGAATCATTGAAAAGGCTCTCCAAACAAACAGAAAGAGCTATTCCCTCCATAGGGTGAAGGAATTTCAGTGGATGGACTTACATTGTACCAAGATAACATACACATATATGATGTCATATTCTAGATTAGGTCACTAGAAGAGTTTATAGTACAAGAGGAGTTTCTTGGCTCTAAAGACAACTGAAATTCTGAACCTGAAAACATAGAAGCAGAGTAAATCTTTTAAAGTCTCTCCTTACTGTAGGATCAAAGGAATTCAAGAAAAGTAAGCTGTTGTTTTAATATTGCTGGTTGGATCCTAGAATGCCTAAGAGATGTGGCCTAACTACTGATGCCTCCAGGAAGCCTTGCCCCTAATGCCCACCAGATTGGGATCCAGTTCTACTTAATGGGGAAGCAGACATATGTTACCCCTAATTCTCCTACAGTGGGCTCTAGCAGCCATTTACAGAAAAGCTCCTAAAAGCTTTATAATTTTTCTTTTCTACCTGTGAGTAGCAACGTGGCAAGGAGGGAAAAATGAAAAACCTAGGAGTAGAGAGTCAGCAGGCTGGCATCCAGACCTGGCTTCCAGCTTGCTGGCGTGGTAAGATCCTGAGCAAGTCCCTGCCTCCTTTATTGCCTCTGTTTTCTCTTCGACATCATGAGAGGGTTAGACAAGCTATTCTCCAGGCTAAAATGTCTATTAAATGTCTAAGTCTCCTTCAGGCTTAAATGTTCTATTGCAGCCACCCAGTCCTACTGCTTTATGAGTAAGTCCAAAGCAGCAGAAAGACCTCTTGCTTTCAGCGGTTACAGAATCCATATCCAACCCTTTCCGCAGAGCTCCTGGCCTGGGGCTCTGGAGTCATCTGCCTGGGATCAGACAGGAAGACCATTACCAATAAAATGCAGCCTTCCCTGGAGGAAAAGATCAGAGATTCAGGCCTCCTGCCTAAAGAAAGCTGGAGAGAGAAGAAAGGTGCCAAATACAGGATGGGAAAATTAGAAGGTAGCCTGGGAAGTGACTGGAGGAGGACTGAGGCTCTGCCAGGGACTCACACCTAGCCATCAGTTGGAGGCAAAGCTGCCTTTACAAAGCAGAATTGGCAATATCTAGCTAAGTTCTCTTGGAAGATAATCTGTCTACTGCAAACCAAGCAGTCTCTGCTTGGGCTCTACTAGAGTCTTCAGATGGCAATCCCAGCCTTCCTCTGCCTGGGAGCCACATCTGGCAGGACCTCCAGTGCACTGGCCACCGCTGCACGTAACTTCGCTTGCACAGCCTTCCTGCACGTAACTTCGCTTGCACAGCCTTCCTAGGAAAACAGAGAAATACCCATTCTATGCTCAAGTCCTAACATTTTATGATAGGATATTCCCAGGTCCTTACTCCTGCCCTAATCCCCCTCTACCTCTCCCTACCCCTACCCCTCACCTCTGACCCTAAGGCTCTGAACTACAGAAATGTGGAATTTGGCCTGTAATTATCCAACCCCACAGCCCTGTGTTGAAGCAGCCACTGGACACCTTCACACTGGGTTGAGCCCAGTCTGCCAACCTTCCTGCACTTCACCTCCACTCAGCTCACAACCCTCAATATGAAGCTTGAGGTTCAGATCTCCACGACACAAAGTACTCAGTGGCTTGATCCAGTCTCTTGGAGTATCTGTCACAATGTTCATATATGAGCTAATTTCCTGAAATCTCTCAAATCCACCTGTCCACTGCCCCTCATTAAGTCCGATCATTTTAACACTAAACACAGGCTTGGGGCCAAGAAAGCCTGGACCAAGAAGGCAATATCCTAGACACCCACTAAAAGCACCATTTGACTTTTCCAGAATGGGCTTTTCAGCTTACTGGGCTTAGAACTCCGAGTTCAACCAAGATCTTAACCTGTCATGACTGACTGAAGCTTTAGAATTGGGGGAGGGGAGGGTACAG